>JAYKKM010000199.1:695000-777500 GCA_035772405.1 Chrysogorgia sp. JL179-B06
GCCTTGTACCTGGCAAAAACCTTTACGGTAACCCTCCTCTCATCCCGCGGCACAGCATGTAACCCGTACTACGTACGGGGAGAGTTACATGAATACCCTGGAACAGCCAACAAAGCACCCGCACCTGAAAAGCTATAGCGAAAGAACTACGAAATGTGTGTTAGGACAATCAAACGCCAACCTCTTAAGAGCGGATAACACCAAGTGTCTGGGGCGGGCAGGATTGGAAGCGCCGAGCAATAATTTGGTGATTAACTAACCAAATTTCCTGAGGTTCGTTTAAATAACCGTGCCTTTCACGTGATCACCATAATTCCACCGGAAATCAGACCTCCACCTGCAGACGTTCGCTGTTAACTGTATTTATTATATAAATCATGATGATAATCGCGTTGTTACTAACCTGCTGAATGCAGGCTCTTAAGGTTGGGGAGGGAATGCCCCGAAACGGGAGGGGACTACTACGTTGTTACTGTATTGTTCAGCCAAACATGCTGCATGTAACAACTTGTGCTACTTTTAGTTGTGTAGACGCACCTTCGACTGCTTGATGATTGTATTATATATATATATATATATATATATATATATATATATATATATATATATATATATATATATATATATATATATATATATATATATATATATATATATATATATATATATATATATATATATATATTTATTTTTCTGAAACTCAAAAACGACTCTCTTGCAGGGTAATTGTTTTACTTCATCTTGATTGATAACTTACTTATTTGAATTTATCGCAGCGAAGAAATTGCCAAGCAAATAATGTTGTGCACTTAAATGTCGCGAAATGTTGATATCACTGGAAAATAATTAACAAACGGGATGTAAACTGTCCACATGGACAGTTGCAGGTTGTTGTTCTTTCTTGTATACTTTGCCATTGTAGTTGTCTTTGTAGTTGAAGAAAATAAAAAGAAACAAACGTTGTCTATTTTTGTGGGTACCGCAGTCAGCGGTATAATGACGACGATCTTGATTGATGGGTTCAATTATGAAATTACAACTGCGCATTTCAGACTGTCGGAAATCGTCGTCATATACTGTCGCCCTTTGTGGGCCTGATAGTATTCGCTTTTTCAGTCCATTAAGTATAGTTTTACTCAAGACACAACTTGCTTGTATATCTGTTTAATAAATATGATTATGCAATACCCACATGTCAACCTCGTTCCCAGGGCATTTTGCCTCCGCGGCGGAAGGTCGGCTAAAATAGCCGTGGGATCGGCTGGTCCATTCTATAATGCGATTGGCTTGTCATAAAACTCAATTAATTCAGCCGAGTATAATTTATTCATCTAAATCTGAATGCTGTCTTCAAATTTTACAGCAAATTAGAAGTGATAGCTTTCGCTAAATTGGATATATGCTTCTTCATACCTTTTGTAAGAGATAACCATGGATGTATCGTGGATTATTAAGCTTGTTAGCTGCTTTTATGCCTACGAATGCTGACATGAACAACTCTGAAGAGCGTTGAATATTTCTCAATTATTCAGGTCAACAAAGTAGACAAAGGCAATGGGGAAAAAAGACCACAAAAATTATCATATCTAAACACCCAGAAATTCTGGGTGTCATGTGACCAGCCGATCCCAGGGCCATTTTCGCCGACGCAAAATGCCCTGGGAACGAGGTTGCGCAAAGTCCATTTCTCTGTGTGGTTGGCCGAGGTTGAACAACCAGTCGTCTTTCGGGACTCGGAGTTCGGAATGCGGTCGGTAACCACTGATCTGCATAAGAGACTGGATCGAGCTGAAATGAAGAAGCCAAAACGTTTCGCGGCGGCCACTTGGTGAGACGGGAAATTGTCAGCGGGATGATTTGTGGGCTCATAATCCTTTGATCCTAGTTTTTCATAGAATCAAAGAACACCACCAAATAACTATAGGTTCACAATGATGAATTTAAGGTACTTGCGAAATTTTGAGCTTATTTTCTCAAATATAGCCCCGGCAGGGGTGGCGCCAGAAATTCCCCCACACAGGGCTAAGGTCCCCGACAGGGGGCATTTCATTTTTTGATTTTCTAAGCCTCTATTCTTTATTCTTTTTCGTTCCCTGACGAATTGTTAATTTTTTCCCCGACAGGGGGGCTAAGGTTCCCCGACGGGGGGCTGTAGCCCCCCTGCCCACTGATCTCAAGCCCTCTGGCACCACCCCAGGCTATGTTAGATTGCTCGATATGCTTCAAACCTATGCTATTTGTCTCGCAATGCCGTTGCGAGACAAATTGCAACGGCGAAAATTGTTGCAGAAAGTAGAAACTATTTTCAGCGTTGCACAATGCGACACCCCCATCTGACTTGGCCTGCATTTGCTCATTTCAGGTCTTGTTTACATGACGTCCGCCTTGCAATCAATCTTGGTTACTTTCAAATATGACCGCCGTCAATTGCAATTAATATTAATGTTATAATATTGAGATTCCTCATGTTGATATTCTTGCTCGTTAGAAAATGCCGGATCGGACTGACCGAGTTTAGGACAGCGTGAACTGGGACAACAACACTATACATGCATCCGAACTAAAGCCAGTCCAACGTGAACTGGCCAAACACAACAGAATTTCACCGGGTGCTACGGAGGAATATAATAACCCCATCCAAGGCTAGCTGGAGAACAGTTTATACTTTACTATATATACTAGTATATACTTTACTATATATACTAGTATAAATAATTATATATACTTTACTATATGTATATATGTGTGTATACTGGTTTACCCCGTAAAAAATAGGAAATATATAGGTTTAATTTTTTCAGCGGTATCTGTATGACCGTGTACGACGAGATCAGAAAAGCATTCCTGTGCTTCACTAGCATTCCGCGCTGCAATGTGACTCAGTTAATTTTCTGAAATTTAAACGGAACGAGCTAATGAGTCCGGTGTGTTTTTAATCGAGAAAATGAAGCTGTCGTTTCCTGCAAATTGACGGGACGCTCTTACGAAAGCAGCAGCTGATAAAACAATGCAGCTAGTGCCACTGTGTACATAGTACCGCGCCTTTAAAAAGCCAAACATATTTCGCGCATTCATTGGCGATCTCTCGCAATCTCTCTCGCTCTGTTTACCAGACATATCGAAGAAAAACACCCGATCAGTCAAAAAAAAAACATTTCGCTACAGATGATTTAGGTACTTGCATATTTATTTGTGCCTTATTTATATATGTATGATTCCAGAATCGTCCTCGTAATACGGAAATGTTTCGTCATGATTAACTACATTGCTGGGTCGAAAGAAAATTGTTGGAATCCAAACATTATAACCGTTATTTGAGGTCCATATGCGTTGATTATTGGCTCTTCTAAAAGATGAGATCTTGGGCTATTTCACCGCATATCTAAACATTATAAAGGTCATTCTGGAAAAAATTTCATCAAAATCGCGATGAAAATAAGCCATTTTTACTCCATTATTGTCTTTATGTATAGCTACTTCGTCAACTTTAAACGGCGATTTCTCTGTTATTTCAGGTCCATATGCGTTGATTATTGGCTCTTCTAAAAGAGGAGATCTTGGGTTATTCCACACATATCCCTCTCGAGTTGACAATTTTCGATCGACTGTACTCAGTAGTGTTAATCATGTCGATAAATTTTTTGTGTATAATTTGGGTGGGTTTAGAAATTAATCTAATCATCGAGATATATATATACTGCCAAACCACTTTGGCCTAAACTATTTTTCACTGGACCTCTCTCCGTGTCAGCGTTTAACAACGTTAGGGATTTACATCAATCGATTTGCTGTACTACCAACCCCACCTAACCAATTGCGTTTACTCTTGTAAACGCATCCAACCCCACACGACTTATTTCGAAAACAATTTTGCAATACTCGTCATTTTGACTAATTCAGTTCATTGAGTTTTTCTCCTCTGCTCATTTAAATCAAGTCACCTGCTCTTCAGGGCATTGTGTTCGCCGAGTACTTTGTATTCACTTGTTCCCTTATAGCAAAGCCTCTTTTGATTGGTCCTCCGGAATTTGCATGCATTTGATTGGTTCGTCTGCCCTAACGAGTGGTACTAAGGGCAATGATTTTATCATGTACACGCGTGGAGATACTAAAGATGTTATCTGAATTATTTGTTTTGACAAGTCACCTTATGTCTTGATGACCTATATGCATAGAATTCTTTCACAACTATATATAGAACCTGCTCTCTCGTTTCATTTATACCACTTTTACTGTGAATATATACAAACACTCTTCCGATCTTCAGTTTTTTTCCTCTCGCGGAACAATAAAAATACCCCGTTTCGCCTTCTCGAGACATAAACACGTTATTAACATAAATTCCTTTTGTTTCAAAATGAATTAAAGCCATGGCATGTAAATACACATAGTTGCAGGTGAATTTTTGACTGCAGCATATAGTTGCCAATACTATATAGCGGCCTTTTGTTAGTTCGGCGACTTGAAGCAAGCGAGGAGATATATAATTTTCCACTCGAGTTCAGAACTACGCGATTTATACCCGAGTGGTGTTCCTTGTTTATCCCTTGACGTCTTTTCCATCGCAAACGAGGCGACTGTGTGTTAGCCATAACTGCATTCGTGAACAATGAACCACGTGGCCATGTGCAATGAAAGAAAACAAAACCCAATGTTTAACAAAGAAGCGATCTTCGGCGTGTGGCACTTGCAATTAGCAATCCATAAGCCCTTTGGCACATCCCGGGACAACGGGCAGCTGTCCGGTGATCAGTAATTATAACATTCGTGCACATTCGACAGTCAGCATCACAACGCATTCTAACGTCGCTGTGAAAGCATCCTCTAGTGGCGTTGGCACTGAAATTTATAAACACATCACACAGATCGAAGCCCGCCTCCACGTCGGACAGATCCCGAGAAAGGCGAGCAGAAAACGAGTGTGGGTGTCTCATCATTCCTTCAGTCCGAGAGGGTTTTCGCGGTTTTCGTTTGAAGGAATCCGTTGCATTCAACTGGTACCTGTTGGAATTGGAAAATACGCTGAGATCATGCCTAAAGCATTCCTAGTGAAGAAATTCAAGAGGGTGAAGTCGTCATCAGCCTACTACAACTCAAAGATCAACTCGAAGCGACAACGAGAGATCAGAAGAAATCATGAAAGCGATTTTGGCTTCAGCGCCGAGAAGTTATTCAAGATCAAGAAGGAGCTACCAATTACCAGCGGTTGTAAAGCCGCCGCGAAGCTCGACAAGACCTCGGCGCTGATGTTTTTCGAGAATCCATTGACGACAATACCCAGTGTCCATCCTGCTGCATCCTTTCAAAGCTGTTTGGACAAGCTCAAGAACCAACAAAGATCTTCTAAGGAAGAAGGGAAAAAGACGGTCAGAAAAACCGAAACGAGAAAGAGTCGAAGTTACGCCCAGAACGTTAGCCGACCGTTGATTGTACCGAACGAGAAGTTCGAGTTTCCAAAACCGAACGGCCCGTTACCCCAAACGCAATACATTTGCCAGTTGTGTAAGAACGTTTACCCGGACCCCTTCGCTTTGGCTCAACATCGCTGTTCGGGCATCAAACACACGGAATACCGATGCCCCGAGTGCGACAAAGTGTTCAGTTGCCCTGCGAATCTCGCTTCGCATCGACGCTGGCATCGTCCGCGTTCGCCGAGCCAAGGCGCGAAGAAGAATGCATCAACGGTCGCTGCTGCTGCCGCTGTAACCGTGACGCAGCTGAGGAAAAAACCCGACGCGGCTTCTTCGCCTCCGAAACCTACGAAGCCCTTCCACGAAGATAGCACGGTAACCGCGGATGAACTGAACGCGGGCAATGGCGCGGAATACGTGTGCGAGTTGTGCGATAAGACGTTTCGAAGGAAGGCCTATCTGCAAAAGCACATGAGCAGTCACAGCAACGATCGACCTTATCCCTGCCAATACTGTGGCAAGGTCTTCCGTAGTCTAACAAACCGGGCGAAACACGTCCTTAATCACGCCGTCGCAGGAACGAAGCGGACCCAGTTTACCTGCGAAGTCTGTGGAAATGGATTCCCCAACAAAGGAGATCTCGACCGACATAGCCGAGTCCACGGCAGCAGCGAGGTGTTCTCTTGTAACGACTGCTCATCGACATTCTACAGCGCTCCTGGCCTCGCCAGACACACGGCAAAATGCCGCAACTCGAAGTCGGAATGCCAAACCGTTTTCGAAATTCCCGTTGGGCAAGGCTAGTCGGCCCGAACAGTATACCCATTGATCTCGTACATAAGTCTGACATATATAACTTCGTACATAACTGACTCAGTACATAGCTATCGTCATATATTATGATGCCGCGTATATACAAATGCAATTTCGAAAGTAAAAATATTTGAAGTATATTTGGGGATTGAAAATTAATAAGTAATATTTAAATGTACATATATAGATATTAAGCAGGCGAAAAGGAATTTGTATATATATATATATATATATATATATATATATATATATAGATAGATAGATATAGATATATATATATACATGTAAGAACCGAGGTTATTAGAAAGAGAATCATATAATAAAAGAGGTTAGTTATATTGTACGAAAGAGATTTGACGTGTGAATTCTTTTTTTTTTCCGTTGCGATGCGCCATGTCATTTGCATTGTCTCTGTAGGCGATGAGCACCTGCCAGTTGACAAACTGAAGGCCATTCATATAAAAGGAAGCGAAAAGACAATTTCCTATACACATTGCTTGAACTGAAGTGGAATTCATTGTCCCTTGAAAAGAAAAGCAGAGAGAAAGCCGCGAGAATTTCCCAACTATATGAAATCCTTCAAAATTAAAAAAAACTGCCGCGCCGCATTCCCCTGGAGTTCTAACATGCAAATACATTTTGACCACATTAATCAAAACGAAACGTTTGAACAGCCTTAAATAGCTCCAGTCAAAGCTGCTGAAGTAATTTTCCGAACTTACTTCCTTAGACGACTCCAAAAAAGGCGAGCAAATTGCTATTAAAAAAAAACACATTGTAGATAGTCATCCATTTTCGAATTTTCCGTCAATGCCTTTGTGGATTAACTGAATAAGCTGCGGACCATATGTTCAAACGCTTATTTATCTTTTCGCTTCACTTCCAATAGTGAAAAACCCCAATAATGCCTTGTTTGTGTTTTTTTCGTCACTTTAAGATATAATCACCGATGCTCTTAATATTTGCATGCAGCGTTTGCGTTGGTATTTCACTATTTGTTTCCTCAGACGAAATTCATAAATTCATTGCATAATATATATAGTATATATTACAGGTAACATTTGGCATTTCACTCGATTAAACTACATGTTCGAAGGCCTTGAAGTTGCATTTTTCGCAACTGGTCCCGCGGTTTGGTCTTAAAATGTATATTATTCCAACACTCGAAATTTTCCTTCACCATAAATCCTTCGAACATGTAGTTTAATCGAGTGAAATGCCAAATGTTACCTGTAATATACCCAGAATCTTATCCCGGCATTATACCACCACTATATATATATACAGAACTCGTGACTATAGGCTCTCGGCAAGGCTGCATCGCAGGGTCGCGGGTTCAATTCCAGCCGCGGAAGGCCTTGATGTTGCATTTTTCGCAACTGGTCCCGGTTTCGTCTTACTACTCTCATATATGTATATATATATATATATATATATATATCTTGCTCGCGAAATCGAGTCTACCGGTCTCCCGACATTTCCTTAATTGTATATCACCATTTTCGAGCAATCTCAATTTGTGATAATGTCAAATCTCGATCAAGTGTTCAAGACATTTCGACACTGACAGTTGTTATATACACGTCAGCGCGCGGGCTTAAGTCAATATACGAATATTTTTACGTTCGGGATTCTTATCTATAGAATGACTTTGCTCGCCATGATCCTTACAAAAGAAGCTTTTGTCATGTTCGGGCCACACACAATAACGCATGTCCGCGCAACAACTGAAAAGTCCATTGCTCTATGTGCTTAGCAATATAGTGTCATAAAATGATCAAGACACATCAATAATTCATCAGTTGTGGGTTACCGAGAGAAAAAAAGTGTACGAGGCATTTAAAAAACAGCCTGGTTTGCGTTGTTTATCGGTATCCAAAAGTTTACTGCTGCGTCGTGGATCGTTGATAGCTCATAAATGTATGTGGCGTGCTTTTAGTCAAAACAGCCCGTTTTCAGCTAGCATTTTCCCAGCATTGTCGCGCGCAGACAATTATATATATCCAAACGACTTATTCATTCTATACAGCATGATATCTTCACGTAGCAACCGCGAGCCGATGAAATGGCGTTCGCTTTAGTTTTTGTACATTCCTGTTGATACACATCCGATATTATAACTAGAGTGTTGTTCAAGTAGTCTCCAATTGGCATCAATTGAAATAAAAAATACCGTCGTATTCAATTAATTCGCATGTAGCCACTGCATGTCTTTTATATAACAATAACACCACGCGTTTTCGCGTTAAGAACTGTTTTCGCTTGTTATGTTAAGGGACTGTTGCTTAGGACTTGTGAACTCACCGAAAAGCATGTGTCAACATGTAGTAATTTTCGCGTAATAAATATGCTATGGTAGAATTTCATTCACAACACTCAATGAGTCGATTTTTGAAAGCATTTTTAGATATTCCATGCGCCTTGTGTTGCTCTCAGCAACAAAAGATCAACACGGTATTCACCTGTTCAGCTGCTGTCCGTTTCCACAGACCGAAAAGGTGTGTTTAAAAAAACACACGAAGCGCTGTTATCAGTCCGTATGGTTCTATTGGGTCTGACTTATTTCACTAGTGTCGTACTCCCAAAATTTTAAAACGATCATTTCGAACCTATATCGCTACCTATATTATTAACACGCTTTTCAGCTAAATCTTTTTGGAAATCATCTTATTTTCTCTATAGATACGATAGTACGATATATTTAATAATCTCCGAATCATGCGCATTTGCATTAAGGAGATAACGCTTCTTGGGGTGCGTGCATGTATATAGATTTACAGATCTGGATGGTTCAGCTGTTTGGCATAGAAATATGTCGCAGTGTTTTGAATGACAGCGGGACGGTAAATATACTAAGCGTCTAAGCTGCTAAATTATATTAAGCTCCGTCATAATATTGCATTGTCATGATGTGTACGCACATTTTCCAGTATAGACTAAGTGGAAAGCTGTACTTTAGGAGGCCAACGGAACTATCAGTTATATATGAGATGATGTATTTCACGATTGGGGGCATTGCAGGAGTGAGGCCAAATCGTATGTCCAACTGCTTTTCGAAACTGATAAAGAAGAAAAAAAACACAAAAAGAAGTCGCTCTATATATTCATGTGAAGTGACATATCACTGATGATCTCATGAACAGATATATTATACTCAGTATGCACTTTAATTTCAACTGGAACTGTTTTCGTTTGAGAGCGGTGATTGTGGTCAGCTGGTCGGCGCTAAAGATTTAAAAACGTATTACTATTAGAATTTCAACTAAAGTTCTTGCTCTATAATTGCTATAAGTTTCGAAGCAATAATTTACTTACTGATCGTATGTTTAAGCAAGACAAATTTGCTTGCCATTTATTATTGTGTTTTTCTCTTGTTAGCCAATGTACGTCGCGACTTCTTAATTCGGTCGCTTTCCCTTGACCGTCGTATAGTGCACACGAAGCGTTTTCTTTACTTTGTTCGAAACAACAAAGCTGTCACTGGAGCAGCATACGCTTTCATTTCACTGTGCACAAAGAGGCAACATTTGCCAAGTTCTGATCTCAATTCGTACGTTGCTCACGCGAGAAAATATCGCCTAAGGGGAGTAAAGCAATTATAAAGAAAAAAGGACTAAAAGTAGTTAAGAAAAATTACATTTGCTTATAGGACATACATGCGCGTATATATATATATATATATATATATATATATATATATATATATATATATATATATATATATATATATATATATATATATATATATATATATATATATAATTTTTTTTTCTGAAACTCAAAAACAACTGTTTTGCATGATAATTGTTTTACTTCTAGTCTTAATTGATAACTTTCTTATTTGAATTTATCGCAGCGAAAAAATTTGCCAAGCAAATAATGTTGTGCATTTAAATGTCGTGAAATGTTGATCACTCGAAAATAATTAACAATCGGGATGTGAACTGTCCACATGGCATAAATATATATGGTTATTCATGATTAGGTATATATGTATATATATATATATATAAAGATCATATATTGCGATAAGTATTATACTGAGATAATGTATATATCATAATCTAACGCAGTGCCGATTTGATCCATAATCTATATAACAGTCGTGGTCATGGCATCTTTGTTATTCCGTTATATACAGTCTTAGACTATGCTTAGACACAGAGATTATCATTCACTTTATTAACTAGCTAGACGTCAGTGTTTTCCCATTTTGAATTTACATTCGTGGGCGGAGACCGACATCTGGCAAAACCCGCGGAATGCATGCTCTCTCTAATTACTTGTTTTGTCCATGTTAAATATATGTATAGTATTACTTTATACAGCCAAGATGTATGTGGGAATTTTTCTCTAGCTTGGTCAAAATACCTAGGTGACTCGTGTTGCTTTATATGCACTTTACATGCGCATGCGGGCACATTTTCCTTTCACCAGAAGGTGTGTCGTTGGATCTGGGTAATAAAGAAAGATCACGCCGTTAGCGGAAAAGCGTCAATATATTTAATTCGCGACCACGATGTCAATTATATATTTCTAAACGATATAAAAAACTACAATGAGATTATTTGTTTGTGACGATGTTAAAGAAGCATGGCAAATTATTGGAAGAATCCTTTAAGCCGGGAGATTACGTCAACGAAACGTCGCGATTGAAACATTCAACTGATCATAATATGACAACATGGAATATATATATATATATATATATATATATATATATATATATATATATATATATATATATATATATATATATATATATATATATATATATATATATATATATATATATATATATATATATATATATAGTAAACTTAAAAACTTTATTGTCGCTACTCGGAGTTTCACGCTTTACACGATCATCAGGCAACTATATATATATATATATAAATTAATATATATAAATTAATATTAGAGAGGATTTAATATTGTCAAATACATACATGGAAAAAGTGACTGCCCCAACCGGGAATCGATCCCTGGCTCCGCCGAATCAACGTTTCGGCGCTCTGACCTTTGAGCTATTGAGACACGGTCAGAACAGTCAGTGATTTCTCCATATACAGTCCCAATTGTTGCGAATACATTTTGTTGCACATGATGGTCTAAATACTTGGATGATTCATTTTACTGCGCACAGTATACCACGCGTGGGGCACATTCGCAACGTTTCACCAGATGGTGTGTCCTCGGGATCGGATCTGAGTAATAAACACAACTGAAGATCACACCGTTATGGCGGAAAAGCATCAATATATCTAATTCACAACCACGATCTCAATTATATTTCTGAACGATGAAACTAAATTACAATGAGATCGATTTGTTCGTGTCGATATATATATATATATATAACAAATATTCTAAGTATTTATGGTGAAGGAAAATTTCGAGTTAGCTCAGTGGTCAGAGCACTGTACTAGCATCGCAGGGTCGAGGTTCAATTCCAGCTGGAAGTCCTTGAAGTTGCATTTTTCGCAACTGGTCCTAGTCTCCCTCGCAGCCGCTCTTAATATGTCACTCGTTCCCCCCTGAACTGGTCCAGGTTTGGTCTTAAAATGTATATATTCCAACACTCGAAATTTTCCTTCACCATAAATCCTTAGAATATGTAGTTTATCGAGTGAAATGCCAAATATTACTTGTAATATTCCCATGAGAATCTTATCCCGGCATTACCACATTATATACACAGAACTCGCGACTATAGTCTGTATATGGGCTCTCGGCGACGGCATCTCAGGGTCGCTGGTTAAATTCCAGCAGGAATTATAGGCCTTAATCTTAATGTTGGATTTTGCGCAACTGGTCCCGCGGTCAGATATATTCCAACACTCGACATTTTCCTTCACTACTAAACCCCTAGAACTGCTAATACGGATGCTTTTGCTCTCTGTATCATAAACAGAGTTGCAGCAGGTATAGTTTAACTTTCAGTTTACTTTAACCCAGTTAACTTATTCTGTTTCAGTATCGAAAACCCCAGTCTTATGTATATATATATACAAAATCACAATAAATCCTTTTATTTTTAATTTAAATCTTTTATTTTAAATCCTTGAATTTTATAAGTTTTTAATATTAAGTTTTTACTTCAATATTCTACTTGAAATAATTTACATATAAATAATTTAAATTCTGAGTTTTTACTTTTAAATAAGCATTTAATTAAATTACGATATCGCGGCCGCGAAAGAACAGTGTGAAGAACTCTGGCAAATCGAATTCTTGATGATCATTCAATTCATTCAGTTGTTTGTGCGGACCCCATGTAATTTCCTTAATTAACGAACCTTGTGCGTCTCATGAGGCTAAATTCTCCACGGCGAAAATGAAAACAAAAGATCAGTTATACAGTTGCAGTTTTTGTTTCCACGTTCAAGCCTGACACAACAAAAAATGGTAGCGTAGCTGGTGATAGCGCACGGGGCCTAATTTGGAAGCCAATTGGGCGCCGCCATCTTGGAAAATTGGGTCCAGGCCTTTTTCTGCAGAACCTCGCGGTCCAAAACAAGGAATCGTAAATTCTGCAATATTTGCGTTTCTTTTTCATTATTTATCCATTTGGTGATTACGCCTGTTGTTCTATTGTTACTTGGACCATTTTATGCTGAGTAAAAGATCAAAATTTAAATATAAAACTGCCCCCCAATTTATCCAGATTGCAGCCTTCGGGTTCCTCACGGATGACTGAAATCAGGCCCCAATGTAGCAGTCCGCAGGCATCTCTATTTTTTTCATCACTATTACAATTTGCTGTTGAGAAAATGGGAGAAGAGATCTCTCTCTTTTCTCTTTTCCTTTCAAGTTGTTCCTAGTCCCTTTACAACGCAACGCGCGATCTGGTTTGGCTGCTACCACAGTAACCCAACACCAAATTGTAATAGTGCTCAAAAAAAATAGAGGGCTAGCCCTGCAATGACCTTTCTAGTTTTATTTATGATCTCTATGGTCATGGCGCCAGCATTCAAGATATGGCGAACAAGCAAAAGCACCTTCTTATGATTTCTCTACAAGTATCTATGTTTGGCTCGTTTTCTTTCAATGCTTTGGAAAATTAACGAGATAAACAAAAAACACCAGTTGTTTTATTTGTTTCAACAAAGCCAGCCAGTTTTTCCCAGCCTTCCTTAATAGCGCTCCGTCGAGCTGACGTCAGTACCGATGTTTGTCCGCTTTTACCCATAATTCTTGCGGCCATAACAAAAGAAATTGAGTCAAATTTGGTTTGTTTGTCCGCTTTTTGAGCTATTAATAGCAGCCAGACGGGCCAGCCCTCTTGAGTGCGCCACATGGAAAATTCGCAGCCCCCCTTGGGCTGGCCCTCCTCTCATATTAAACGGAAACAAATTTTACAAATGATTTAATTGAGAGGCGAGATCTCGGCAAAGTGGGCTAGTTTGATTTATCTATTTTTAGGTGTTGGTGACGCAAACATTACCATGACTTGAAGAAATATGTTTGTGTTTAGAAATATGTTTGCTGTGAGAGGGAACCAAAACATTTTGAAAACACGCTCTCCGATTAACGGCTGAAAGTATGCCTTTTTGGCGCATGTCTTTTTGTGTAATGCGCCACAATTCTTCGCCTGCTACACTCATATAAGGAAAAATCATATTGTAGTGTAGATGGGCCTTAAAATGTTTGCCTGCAGGCATCCGTCCGTCCGCCATCTGCGTCCGCCTTAATTTCCCATCCCTCCCTGTGCCATTCGACTTTTACGGACCGCCAACTTGAATGAAAACGTGGTAAGGTCACCGCAAACAATTGCCGTTACACAAAGACAATTAGGCAGTCACATTAAGGAGCTCAAAGGAACAAAGAGTAACGTGCTTTTACACACTTTGGTGCTATATAATATATACTGCCCATTCGAGAATATAGAAGTTTGCCAAACTAGGTTCAACAAGATCCAGCCTTGCACGAAAGCGGCCACCAGCAAATAGGATTGGTTCCATTTGAATCCGATGCCATTTTTCATATATATCACAATACAAGATATATCAGTTTGTTTGCCATATGCAAATATCTGGAATTTCGTCACACATGCATAATGAGAGTTTTAATGAGTTTTAACACATGAATTTTTGATATTAAAAACAGTTTTTTTAAATTTATGGAAAATAGCACCATTAAGGTCATTGGCAACAAAAATTAAGTTGTCTAATATGAAAGAACTCGTAAAATGATAAAGTAACATCTTTTAAAACTTTTCGGTATTTTACTTTGTTTTTGAAATATTTCAGTTTGTTTGATTTGTAAATGAGATGGTCTCTGACGTCAAGTGCAAGGTAGAGAATTTTCACTCATTAAAAATGTCTTATATCTCAGTGATTACTAAGTTTACAACGTTCATTATCACGAGGAGTTATTATACGCACATTTTCAAGTAAATTTATATAACAAACTATCATGAGACCATACATTTACATATTTCAAAAACGAAGTAAAATACGGAAAAGTTGTAAAAGGTGTTACTCTATCATTTTACGAGTTCTTTCATATTAGACAAACTTAATTTTTGTTGCCAATGTCGTTTAACCTTCTGATTGATGTAACCAGTGAGACACTCTCACTGGTAATCATACATGTTGAAGGTTCAATCCTGAGTGCCCAGGACTCAGTAACACTTAATTTCCTGAGGAGTTGAGCTTGGTGATCATCCATGTAAAAACTGCCACATTCACTGCAGCAATGTATATATTAACACAACAATATTATAGTATATATGTAGCTATGATTTATCAATGTACAAAAATGTGTACAAATTACAAAATAGTTCAGAGAAGATTACTTTTCAGGTATTTGCAAAGCAAAATCATTCATCTATTGAGAGGAACTTCATCAGGGACAGTGCCAGAATCGAGATTTTCATATTTTGGTTTTAATAAGCAAGTAATGCACTAATCTGAAAGTTGTTGGGGGGTGATTTTATGTAGCACTGCCCCTGAAACTAGTCCCTAGGGCATCTAGGAGTTGGCAGAGGGAATACCCTGGCAAAGGCTGGAGATCACCAGATTGGGAGATCACATGATAAAATATTCCAATATGTTTGGAAAAACAATGGCTTGAGAACTGATATCTGTTTCACTTCTGGATAAACATTTGAATAAACCAACGAATCTAACATATTGTTGTCCGAATGCCAACTGGTACCATTTTCCAAACATATTGGTAAATTTTGTCATGTGATTTCCAGCCTTCACTATAGGGTGTTCTCACCTCCACACCACCAACCCCTTGATTGGTGTATACAAGGTTGCTAGGGTGTAATGATTGATCCGAAATTTGATTATTTTCAAATTAGATCTACCATTCTAGATTTAGATTTTTGATAGAGTCTATATGAGCGGCTCTTACTTCGTGTACCAGACACAGAATATTACATCATTGAAATATTTAGTTTAAAAGTAGGGTTAGTATTCCTTTATTTCAGGGTTAGGACTAGAGTTTTTATTTGGGTTATGGTTAGGGTTTTTGTTCTTGTAAAGCTTCTGAATCCCGAGAAAATAACCTTGATGTGTCTATGATGTAGTCTGTGTCCATTAATTGTGTGTCTGGTACACGAAGGAGATGCCATATGAGCAGCACTGCACTATTTGCAGTTTCACACCATCTGTACCAAACTGGCTGACAATGTCACAACAACTTCCAACAAGAACACAACTTCCAACAAGAACACAACTTCCAAATCCTAGGTATGGTCTGTTACATTTTCCACAACCAACCATCCAAAGTAATTTGCCAACAAATTGTGATATAGACTTCATGTGTGACTTGCAACTATCACAGGCGTCAATTGGCTATGTACAAATGAAAATATCTTTCATTGTCAATTAGGAATTAAAATTACAGGTACAGCAAAATACATCTGTACAGCAATAACATTTTGTTGAGAATGGACCTTTCAACAAACAATTCAACATTCTTTATGACTAAAACTTTGTCAAAATGTTGAGTTCCCCATAAAATGTTATCACCACTTAGAGTTACTTTTGCTCTGTATTTATAGTAATCCAAATTTATGTAAGGGTGTAACAATTAATCAGGAATTTGATTGGGCCAAACAAACAAAATTGAGTAGTTCCTATAAGATACTGTGAAAAATTAGGGTATAGGTAGGAAAAAGTTTTTATTTTTTAAAAGGTTTTTCAAAATCTTGAGAAATTCAAAAACCCAAGTCATAAAATGTCATAATTTTCTGAAAACGTGTTAAAGTGCCTATAGCCCCAAATTTTTTTAAATTTTCCAAGTAGTAGAGCCAAAATTAGCTGAATAGTTCTTTTACAGTTTTTGATCCATTTTGATCCATTGCAAGAAATCGCTATTTTGAATATCCTGGTACCCACACGATGTGACGTAGCTTAAACACGGAGTGCTCGCATAAAAGGGGAAGCCCCTCCCAGTCGAAACAATGGAGTCTTTGAAATTTTAAAAATCAATTCAAACAATGGAGTCTCGAAATAATGGAGATTTTGTTGTTTTAATTACTTCTCATTTCTCTTTGTTTCCTGACCGGCTGACCAATCACAGTAATTGAACTAATTTCTCACCGCCAATATATGCAAGCACTCTGTGTTTAAGGGAAGGGATATTCTCAGTGACTGTATATATACATCACTACAACAGAAACCAACACTGTCATCGAAGCGAAAGAAATGCCAGATAGATGTGTTGTTTTTGGGTGTGCTAACAAATCAGACTTGACGAAAGGAATTTCACTTCATTGTATGCCATTTTGGAAATTTGGCATCCCTTAAGCTACATCATCATGTTGCTCGTCCCAGTTCCCTTTAATTTGCAGTTTTTTCTTACTAATAGTATACTTAAAGTGTCTAAAATATCTTCGAAACCACGGGACAGAGTCGGCCATAGAAACTGGGTCGGTCGGTTATAGGAATCACAGAATTTTTTTGATTAGCCTTATTTTTAAATATTTGCATTCAATTCGATTCCTGGTTTTAAATCCTTAATTCCAATAAATTGTAATTAATTTCAAGTTCTATTTCTTAAGAAGATGGTATTAAAGACCTGATGCTTCAAAGCTCCACTGTCAGGAAATTCAAATGTCACCATTCGATTCAGTGTCATCATCGGGAGCACACACTTCTTCCAGTTGAATAATCGACTGACTCCTGACAGATAAACTCATGTTACTAACCAGTGAACCACTGGTTTCCACATCTGTCTTTCCATATTTGAGGTGATAAAACACAAATAAGCAAATGTCAGCTATCACAATGACGATTATTAAAGGAATGGCTAAATTCACTTGGGATAACTCGCAGTTTTCTGGGTTCCATTTAGTTGGAACACAGTCCAATTCGTTTCTAGATTTCATGTATGTTATAGGTGCGAGGAAAGCTGGTCCAAAAAATCTTCCAAGGGCATCGGCAATATTTATAAGTCCCATGAACACGCCCCTTCGGTTACGAGCTTGGTTGCTGTAGTCTGTGATTTTATGAGAATAGTACACAATGGTACCAGTCAAGAACCACATGCCACCAAAAATAGTCAACGTTGAACCGACATAGAAGAAAGTGTGATTAATTGGCGGTCTCAATTTGAAATCCAGCAAAAAGATAAATCCAATAATGTTCGTGA
This sequence comes from Chrysogorgia sp. JL179-B06, assembly GCA_035772405.1. Classification (NCBI taxonomy): domain Eukaryota; kingdom Metazoa; phylum Cnidaria; class Anthozoa; order Scleralcyonacea; family Chrysogorgiidae; genus Chrysogorgia; species Chrysogorgia sp. JL179-B06. The sequence continues at coordinate 712,835 of JAYKKM010000199.1, forward strand.
CAAGACCACTTATAACAAAACTGATTGCCGTCACTTTGGACTTTATAAGACATCGTAACATCAAACTGCCAGCAAAGAAAGACACGCCAGCAGCTATATACACTTTCCATAAATCGGACGGCTTGTTGATGATGTGGTACTGGGCAAAAGCAAATGAAAATAATTCACTTATGATTCCCCATATGCAAGCATTCCCAACTAATAGAACTGCCCCAATGGCTACTGTATGAAATATCAACTGTTTGGCATCTTTGTAATAAAATCTCATAGCTGCATGCGGTGCGAACGGGTTCTTGAATAGAAATAAAACCATTGGTAACATCACACAAATGTTGTTTAGCACAGCTACCCAGGCAGGAGCAGTGTAGAAATTTATAAGAACTCGTTCCTGTGTTGTTACCGTCTCATTGCCGACAGAAACTTGAAGGGGAACGAAAACAAGCCCAAGCAATGGGCCCGCAAAATACGCCAGCGACTGAGCAATTCGATAGTTCGCTACGACCCAACCGCGATCTTCTCTCGTCGTTGTGTTGGTTATGTGAACAATGCCAAGTATGAGACTCCCTGCACCAAAACCGGACAAGAACCGACCCCACACAACAGCATGTTTCGACTTGAGGACATAAGCTACGGCGTACAGCGCATTTCCAAAAGCGTTTAACACTATCGAGATACACACGGCAAACTTTGTTCCTCTTCTGTCGGAGATGTAACCGAAAATTGGCGAGCTTACGATTTGGGCAAGTGCATAGCTACCGAAAACCACGCCATAGGCAGACGGCTTGCCTCCAAGAATCAACCAATATTCTTCGATCGAGACAAGAACTGACGAGTAGTCCAAAGACAGGGCGAAGCTCAAGTAATAAATCGTCAACGATGACATTAAAGATCGCAACGACATGTTGGTGAAACACAAAACAATTGAACTGATAATCCCTTGCCCTTTAAATGAGTACTAGCACTCCATTCCTTTACGTAATAAATATTAAAGTCACACTATGTTTGTCACACAGTCGCACACAAAGGTTGACGGAAGCAAATTACCAAAGTACCTTTTTCACACTTGACAAAAGGCACTAATGATAACGAAGCTTGACGCGTCCGCTTGATATAAGACAACTTGTGAAATCCAGCACACAATATTATGTTTTCGCTATTATACATGAAACAATACTTGACCACAGTCTCACGCTTTGATCATACGACCCAGGACTTGTAAACAATGGCTGGCGGGTTCACACAGGATGTACAGTTTTGACGTAATTTCTTCGGTTATATATCACTTTGTGGTATCCGTTCGGCCGCAAACTGGTACTTTAGTTTCTTCCGTTTTCATAGGAAATGCTTTTTGTCAAATATTTTTTCATCGATTCTGTCTAAACAGAAAATACAGAAAGACTGAGGAGAGCATATGTAAACCGAAGGGGCTTTTACGGTATGGAATTTGATAAAATATTAGACCTTTATTAGTTTATTCTTCTATTACTTTTATTTTTTCTTAATTGACTGGCCATGAGCCAATAATTGAAATTCTTGGAATTCATATTTAAACCCACGCGGCCCGCGTGCACGTTTTGACACGCGGTCTCCCCAGACCCCAAAGCAAACTGCGCGGACACACAAGATAAAAGTATGGCGTCTCAGACGAACGAAGAAGTTGTTATAAGAAGTCGTGGTTCTGGTCCTGCTCCGGCCAACCGTTCACAAGAAATAGTGGAGAACGAAACCGAAGGACAGCAGATTGATGCTGCAGCACCACCACCAGAACAACCACAGGCACAGGAGCCCGTATGGAAGACGATTTTAACGCGTATGTTCATTTTCTGGTTGATAACACAGTTTTTTAAAAGTCGACAAAGCAACACGCCAAATCAACCAAGTGTGAAACCTTCGTTTAATCTTTTTAATCCTAAGCAAAGTGTGGTATGTTGGGCTTTGTTCTAACTATTTTTTTTGATTTGTACACGTGTCTTCAGAAGACATAATATATGTCCTGTGGTCTGTCTTTCAGTGAATGGCCTATACATTTCATATTCCCCCCGTCTCCCGGGCCTTGTTGACATTGTTGAGCAAGCATAATAATTTTGTTCATACCCCTCCATTGGAATTTCGATAATCCTTTAAACAATTTTTGATAATTAATGGTGTACCTGAAGATCCATTAAAATGTTGGTAACTTTAATTCTTTAAGTCCTCAATATATAGGGGGGAGGTGGATATAGATAGGATATTACATGACTGTGCAGTCTTTGCAATGATTTGATTGCCATAAATTAGTCACGGCAGATCAGCATGACCGTTCAAATTATTTTTGACGTTCGAACATTCATGGCCTTGTGCGCTGATACCAAGTTATCTAGAAGGAAAGAAGATTTTTGTTTTTAATGCACAAATTAATGAAAAAGTAGTCGAGTCGTCGACCATCAAAATTTTAGATCTGACCACCTGAATTCACGTCTGACTGATCATGCTGACTGCCGACTTTGCCAAAATTATTTCATTCTTGCATGATCTGAACTATTTGTTTCTATATTTTTTAGGACTTATGGGTGTATCTTTCAACTGAAGAGCAGATTTTCACCATTACTTCACAAAAGGAAACATTAATATGGTATTTGCCAGATCTTGAGTTTGGCGATTGGTTAGCTGGGCCAAATGAAGATGGGTCATTTACCTTTCACCATCAAGTGGAAACATCTGAGGTTAGAACAACATTTTAAAATCCATCTAAAGAGTAACATGAAGATTAGTACACCTTAATAAAAGATGGATGAAAATTTTACATACCATAGACTATTTTTTTTAAGCAAAATTGGGGGGGGGGGGGCTTATTAGAAGTGGTGGTGGTGGGATATATGAGGAGGGGACTTATTAAATAATCCAAGTCAAAGCTGGAATGGACTAGAGCAGTGTGGATAGGTCTAACATTTTGAGCAAAGGCCAATTATTATACTGTGAATGTAAAGTAGAATCTATTTATGTTTTCTGCAGGCCTTGAATTTCATTGAAGACATTGAGGACATGTTTGCTAATTATTGCAATTTGGCAGCCGATAGGGATTTTTCCCTCATATTGTGGCAGCCACTTTTGGCTGCCAATGGGTTTTTAGATTTTGCCAATCAAACTTGTAGTAATAAATGTGCAATGGTAATATATCCTAGCCAATCATTGAATTATCAGCAGCTGAATTTCACTACTTTGGACATGTAATATGTATGTAGTAAAACATTAGAAAGTCATGATGTACAGTAGATTGCTGGCAGGATTGCTATCTTGCTATCAGCCTGGAAATTTGGGTGCATTTCAGGCATGTGAGATGTACTTGATCATATAATTGTAAACAACCACATGGTCTGCACATTAAAATGCAAAGGACATTGTTCAGTGTGGGATAAGGCAGCGAAGCATAGCAGATAGTGCCGAGAAACGTTCAGAACCAGAAAATATTCATTTAGAAACATTAAATTCACCATCCAAATCCTACCAAATCTCAATTAAATCAGAAACAGGGACGGTGCACTCGTGTTAAAACAGTAAAAAAGTGGAATTACAATTGGCTATGCTATTGGTGAAGATGGTTCAAAATCTGTTGTGAATTCCTTAATGAAGTCACTGGATAGGACAATTTAAGGTGTTGTCAAAACAAAAATGGCCTTGGATAGCCTCATGGAAACCCATTATCCAATGCCACTTTTGTTCTAGGATTCAAAAATATAAATTTTGAGGCCTGAATTTCCTCTCTGAAAAATGGCCTTCACTTGAAAAGTTAGTTAGACCTCATACACACTATTTTGGTAGTACCACAGTTTTAAAGTTTTTGAAAATTTTATTTCAGTCTTTTGGATATTTTGTTGAGCGTATAATATAATTTATGAAAATCAGGGCTGGCGTCAGGAATTCCCCGTTGGTGCCCAAAAACTTGAAAATCAGGCTTACATTTTGGGCTGCATTTTGGGGCAGATTTAGCGAAAAAATTTAAATAAAAAACAGTGAAAATCATGATTTTATAGTCAGTATTTCCTTACTGTATACAAAACTAACTCTAACAATAATATTCACGCAAAAGCTAGATGACCCCTTACAGAAAAAGTCTATAGGTGCCTATAGGCAATGTTCCAATTGCCTATAGGCATCTATAGGCATCTATAGGCATCTATAGGCTAATAGGTTTCAGTATAGGTTGCCTATAGAAAATATTCCAATTTCCTGTAGGTTGCCTATAGACATTCCTATAGGCAAGCCTATAGACTTTTTTTTGTTAGGGACAGTGAGCACGCAAAACAACACAGAGGTGATAGATTTGTCATTTGTGCCAGAGATAAAAGTTGATTACCTTTGACATTATTTAGTGAAATGTTTGTTAATAAATAAAAAAACTTTTACGATTCTAAGAAAACAAAAGACAAACATTTTATTTATTTTTTTAGAAATTTTTTTCTTCTAGCTCATTCCCCGAAGATTTTGTTAATTTCCCCCGACAGGGGGGCTAAGGTTCTCTGACAGGGGGACTAGCCCCCCCTCTAGTGCCACCCCTGATGAAAATGTACTAACTGGTAAAACTTTCTTTTACTTGAGCTTTTCTTCCCATTTATTTTTTCTCTACAAAAGGAAATTCAAAATAATGGCTCACTTTATCTTCATGCATTCATTGCAAAGACTGGAAGTTCACCAGACCCTCGTTCACAAGACTACAAAAAGCAAGATGTTGTTAATATTACAAGATGTATGTGGTGTATTAATCTCATGACATTCCTCAATGTGTCCAGAATATTCCATGCCGGGGTTGAATTAATGTTTCAAAAGTGCATTGCAAATTTTCTTTTCAATTTTCAATCATATGCAACAACAAGTGTGGCTTATCACGATCCCTGTGTTGGGGATACTTGTTCCCTATGTTGTGGAAACTTCTATCTTTGGGAAACGATTTGTGTAAAAAACCTACTAAAATAGTTGGATATTGCATTTTAGATTTTTAATTATTGAAATTTTGTAGGAGAATGCCTCCTAACGTCTTAGCTCAGCCCCCAGAGTATTTTATTATAGAGAGTTGGTATGTGAGATTGCGCAATTTTTCTTATTCATCATCTTGTTGTTTTAGAAAGTGAATATAATTACTGCATTGCAACTCACGAATTGCATGTGATACGTTAATTCGAACCCTGCCATGAGATTTTGTTTTATAATTTTTTTTCATAATACAATAGAACCTGAGTTTAACGACCCCTATGTTTTATGACCACCTGTCATCTACAACCGCTTGTCATTTACGACCGCTTTTTCTGGCACAGATGATTTGTAGTTGTCGGTTACTGTACCTGGACTGAGCAACCACCTGCCTAATGCAACCAGCGACCACTTTTTGGCATGCCAAACAAGAAATATACCAGCTATGAGCAACTGAACGACGTAAACCTTGTTTTAAATTATAGCAAAGCCATCTTTTGTCTACTAGCGAGTAAGAATTAGTTGTAAACATAATAGCATCTTCCAACATGGCTATCATGGAATCACATCACTAACTGCCATTTACGACCACCCATTTTACAACCACTTTTGTCTGGCAACAGGGGTGGTCATAAAAAACTCGGGGTTCTATTGTATCATAAATTCCAACGATGCTTTTGAAATTAAGGTATTTTTTCCCCAAAACCTTTTTATATACTATAGTGTTGACTATTTATCGGAAAAGGAGAATCCATAAGACCAAGAATTTATTGACTGGTGAAGCCGATATCAGTTCTGATGCAGTAAGTTATACTCTTTTGCCTACAGACTACAGTATAACAACATTTCCATCTTGCTTTTCACAAGGAAAATGCTGAAAACATGTCATCTTTTGCAGAAAAAAGGAGACAAAGATACCCCAGTGGAATTAATTTCTTACTGGCATCCAAACCTCACAATTAATTTATTGGATGATCAAACACAGTGGACAAATGGAAGTGTTCCATCTCCTCTTGATGAGTGTAAGGTTGTTAGATTATTGGGATGCAGTAATGAAAGTTTGCTTTCAGTTGGTTTTTCGATCATAATTGGTTGATTATCTGGTTTGTTTTCAGTTGTTAAATTTGACCAAGAAACAGGAGACTATTATCCTATTTTGTATCTGAATGACTACTGGAATTATTTCAGTGAATACATGCCAATCAATGAGACAACAAAGTAAGTGTGTTAAGTTAATATTTAGGATTAAATGCACCACTTGCAGATTGAGTGTCAGGTTAACAGTGTTATGGTTGGCCTCTTTCTGTGCTAAAACTATCAGTTGGCATTGTTCGCCGAGCAGGCTTCAACCAGGCGGCCACTTTTGAAAAATCAGATTTTTGGATGGCCACGTTTTGTATGGACAGCCACATTTTGTATGGACAGCCATGGACGTCCTAAGCAAAATATTTTCCTCAAACAACAACTTACAGGTTTCCCGCTTTCTAGTGAACATGCAGATATGACGATTGTTTGTGAGATCTACATATTTACCAGTAACATATATATATATATATATATATATATATATATATATATATATATATATATATATATATATATATATATATATATATATATACATGAAAGTATACAATGTGCCCTACCGGCTATCACCATAATGGCTATATATATATATATATATATATATATATATATATATGTATATATATATAGCAAAGTGAAAAGGTGGTAAACTGCCAAGAATTTAGTGACGAGATACTGACGTTTCGAGCGGAGCCCTTGGTCTTACTCTGATGAAGGGCTCCGCTCGAAACGTCAGTATCTCGTCACTAAATTCTTGGCAGTTTACCACCTTTTCACTTTGCTATATATTCAAAACACTGTCTACGCAGCACTCTACTTTTTTACTACTCTTGGATATATATATATATATATATATATATATATATATATATATATATATATATATATATATATATATATATATATATATATATATATATATATATATTTTCGCTTACCTCAAAACTGGTCTGCTACAACTTGTTTCATCTGTAAAAGAATCTTCAGGCTTCTTTTACAGATGAAACAAGTTGTAGCAGACCAGTTTTGAGGTAAGCGAAAATCTATTATTTGCTCTAACTATATGTTGTTGAGCACTCTTTGCATTTCGTAGACCAAAACCTACACGTATATATATATATATATATATATATATATATATATATATATATATATATATATATATATATATATATATATATATATTATATATATATATATATGCTCTAGTAACATGAAGTAGCAAAAACGTTTAATAAAAGCACTGTTTAATACGTTTGATAAGCTCACTTGCTCACTGCCACTTATCTCACTGTTTTGTAACATTAAACTACCCCAAGGGTCCATCTTTGGGCTGCATTTATTTCGTTTTTAAAAAATTAATTGTTATTTAATTTTAGATGATGTTATGAGACTTGTAACAGAGTAAACTTTTTGTGAAATAGTTATAAACGTTTCACTTTGTTACTTTTTGTTTTATTGATGAAGTCACAAAATATTTTGCAATGCATGCTGCTGCTGCTACAGAGAGTGTGATTTGCATTCAAGCTTGAAGCTCTGAACCTGTAAGCAAGATTAGGATAACCAAAATACTTACCTCCTTTCATGATATTTTGAACACAGGGTTCTGGATCTTTATTTGACGTACGCTCCGTTATCATTGTTCAAATGGCAAATGTATCAATCTCAGCGAATGAGGAAAAAGTGGTTTTCAGTTCTTGGGGAGGAATTTGAAGATTCCGAGGAAGATCAAGACTCTATGAAGGTATCCAGTCTGTGCTAGAAGTGTGCACAGGTTTTCATTCTTCTCTTTTTTTTTGTTTCTCTAATCTTTTCATTTCCACAGAAAACAATGGCTGAGACAAGTCCATATCTCTTGGGTTTGACCATGGTTGTATCGCTTGTGCACAGTGTATTTGAATTCTTGGCTTTCAAAAATGGTAGGTTATCTAGTGTTTGTGGCTTCTTTATGTTCTTTTGGCTAAATCCCAGAGTTTCCAGAGCATCAACATCATTATCACTATTATAATCTGACATAATGATTTAATATTAGCATAATCATTGCTACCACCAACATCATCACCACTATCCTCATGATCACCACCATCTTCATGATAACCACGATCCTCATCACCATCATCATCACCATCCTCATCATCACCACCATCCTCATCATCACCACCATCCTCATCATCACCACCACCATCCTCATCATCACCACCACCATCATCATCACCACCACCATCATCATCACCATCACTACCATCCTCATCATTGCCACCGCTCTCATGATCACCACCACTCTCATGATCACCACCACTCTCATGATCACCACCATCCTCATTACCAGTGACCACCATCACACCACCATCTTCATCACCATCCTCTTCATCACCATCCTCATCGCCATCCTTATAACCATTATCACCACCATTATTACATCCATTATCACCACCATCCTAATCGCCACCATCCTCATCGCCACCATCCTCATCGCCAAGATCCTCATCACCAAGACCATACTCATCACCAAGACCATACTCATCACCAAGACCATACTCATCACCATTCTCGTCATCATTATCAAGGCCATCCTAATCACCAAGACCATTCTCGTCACGAAGACCAAACCCATCACCATTATCAAGACCATCCTAATCACCAAGACCAAACCCATCACCATTATCACAACCATTCTAATCACCAAGACCATACTCATCACCATCATCATCATTATCAAGACCATCCTGATCACTAAGACCATCACCACCAAGACCATACTCATCACCATTATCACGACCAGCCTAATTACCAAGAGACCAAGATCATCCTCATCACCATTGTCATCATCACCAAGACCATACTCATCACCATCCTCATCACCATCCACATCATCATCAAGACCATCCTAATCGCTAAGACTATCCTAATGATTTATGATTTATGATTTATTAAGCTTCAGCACACTACATAAAAACAGTAAAAAAAAAGTGCTAGGGATATCGCAACAGGTTTAACCCCAATTACTGCGGTCCCGATAAACTAAAAACATTAAAATTACATAATATAAATACAATAATTAAAAGCAACAATTTGTACTATTTACAAGAGACCTAGCTCTTTTGCATTTAATACACACAGACTTCCAGGTTCTCGGATCTTCTGTGTCATACGATTTTGTTAAAGCATCGCAGTAGTATAGTACTAGACCGTATTTAAAAGAGCTGAAAGATTTGTTCTTGTTTCTCAAGTCTGAATTAAGAATATTCCAGACTTTGGTAGTTCTAATGAAATAAGATGTCTGAAAAGTTACGGTTCTTGCAAAGGGAACAGTTAGACTTATACAGTCATCGATGGATGAGCTTCGAGTTTTCCTTGAGGAAACGGCAACTAGACGCACGCCGTGTGATACAGACGCCATACCATTAATTATTTTATAAAGCATAACTAAATCCAGATATTCGTGCCAGTAGGTAATAGGCAATAGGTTGAGCTTGTTTAACCTGGTGGGATAAGGGATGTCGGACATATAACCGAGGTTTAGGATGTACTTCGTCGCCCTCCTCTGCACCTTTTCGATGGCACTGATCGATTCAATAGTTTGGGGACACCATACCTGCTGGGAGGCATAACCCAATTGACTTCGTATAAGTTGTAAAGTTCTAATCTAAATATAAGTTCTAATCACCAAGACCATTCTCATCACCAAGACCATCACCATCCTCATCACCATTATCAAGACCATCCTAATCACTAAGACCAGCCTCATCACCAAGACCATCCTCATCACCAAGACCATCCTCATCATCAAGACCATACTCATCTCCATCCTCACGACCATCCTAATCACTAAGACCATCCTAATTACAAAGACCATCCTAATTACAAAGACCATCCTCATCACCATTATCACGACCATCCTAATTACCAAGACCATCCTCATCACCAAGACCATACTCATCACCATTATCACGACCATCCTAATCACCAAGACCATCCTCATCACCAAGACCATCCTCATCACCATTATCACGACCATCCTAATTACCAAGACCATCCTAATTACCAAGACCATCCTCGATTCCTCATCACCATCCTCACGACCATCCTCATCACCAAGACCATCCTCATCACCAAGACCATACTCATCTCCATCTTACTAAGACCATCCTAATCATCACGACCATCCTAATTACAAATACTATCCTAATTACCAAGACCATCCTCGATTCCTCATCACCATCCTCACGACCATCCTAATCACCAAGACCATCCTAATCACCATCGTTGTTATTACAACTTTAATCATAATCTAGTGTCACTCCCTTCAAACATCTCTTCTCCAGATATTCAATTTTGGCGGTCTCGTAAATCGCTCGAGGGTTTATCTGTCCGATCAGTGTTCTTCAATGTCTTCCAATCCGTTGTTGTACTACTTTACATCTGGGACAACGACGCTAACACCATTGTTATTATCAGTTGTGCTGTGGGCTTGGTTATTGAAATTTGGAAAATACAAAAAGTAGTTGATGTTACGGTTAGTATTGACTTTGTATTTCGAATAAATATGAAAGCTGCTAAGTTTTTTCAATGGTATAATTTTGTGCTTCCGATGTTTTTCAGATTGATAGGGAAAACCTGGTTTTGGGAATGATACCTCGTGTTAGAATTACAGATAAAAAATCGTATACAAATTCAGCCACTAGGAAATATGATTTGGTAAGTCTTGGTAAGAGAAAAAGGCCGGTACTAGCCTCTAGCGTTGTATAACTACCAGGGCTTATAGCCTATAGGTGTTAAGCTTATAGCATTTCGTTTTTCTAGAAAAGCCCATCTTGCACGCCCGCGTAGCATCATGAAAATTCAAATGCCACCAATCGCAGAGTTTTTTATGAAATTAAATCAAACTTGGCGTGTCAGTAGATCTCATGTGCCTGGTGCTTGTCGATTTTCAATTTTTAATCTTACGTTACCGTGTGCCGTGTTTTTTATTCAGTCTTGTACGACCCATTTTGACTGCGCCGGACATGAAAGAGTTAATAGAATTAACGAATTTTAATATTTTTGTATCACTTTCAGATGGCATTTAAGTATCTTTCGTGGGCTCTCTTTCCGCTGTTGTTCGGTTACGCTGTGTATTCTCTATTTTATCAAGAGCACAAGGGCTGGTATTCCTGGGTGTTGAGTATGATGTATGGCTTCTTGTTAACATTCGGTAAGGCCGCTGTCTCTATATATATCCAACACTTAACCATCAAAGTGCCTAGGAAACGAAAATTAAGTTAGTTATTTCGAAAGTCTTATAATGTTTACATAATGTTTTTCATTGGCTTTTATATATTTAGGTTTCATCATGATGACACCGCAGTTGTTCATAAATTACAAGCTCAAGTCTGTTGCCCATCTTCCCTGGAGAATGCTCACGTACAAAGCACTCAATACTTTCATCGATGATTTGTTTGCCTTCATTATAAAAATGCCGATGTTATATCGACTGGGTTGCTTACGAGATGGTGAGTAGTACAGGGCAAATACTCAAGCTCCTACTCACAATGTAACAAAATGCGCCAGGTCTAACCCTGCAGATCCTAACCCTGCAGATCCTAACCCTGCAGATCCTAACCCTGCAGATCCTAACCATGCAGATCCTAACCATGCAGATCCTAACCCTGCAGATCCTAACCATGCAGATCCTAACCCTGCAGATCCTAACCCTGTAGATCCTAACCCTGCAGATCCTAACCATGCAGATCCTAACCCTGCAGATCCTAACCCTGCAGATCCTAACCCTGCAGATCCTAACCCTGCAGATCCTAACCCTGCAGATCCTAACCCTGCAGATCCTAACCCTGCAGATCCTAACCCTGATGGCTGCTCCCACGAAGTCTGCTAAAAAGTTTAAAATTGTAAATTTCAGATCTTTTAAAACAACATTCATGTATCTCTTGTCGCCCAATTTGCTTTTGCTCTTTCTTTTTGGTTTCCCTAATCTCCACCAAAATGCGTTTAAAATTGTATTTCATTGTCCTTTTTTCCAAACAGATGTCGTTTTCTTCATTTTCCTTTACCAAAAGTGGATATACCCCATCGATCTGAAGCGAGTTAACGAATTCGGCGTCAGTGGCGTAGACCTTCAGAATGTAGACGAAAATGGAGTCGCAATGCCGCCTGGCATGCTGGATGCTCCAGCAAATGAAACGAATGAAAATGGCGAAGTGCACGAGAAGAAGGAGTAGTGAAATGTATTTGTCATGCGATTTGAGCGTAACTTATATTACGTTTTGGCTTTATTTACAATAAGGGAGCGGTTATTATTTATGCCGGGGTGGATGATTTTCAGACGCAAACTAAAAAATTCCATAACCCCTCTCTTAAGGTAGCAAGATCCCTCTGAATACATTTTTAATACCATACAATATAACAATTAACCCTTACAACCATTTGATAGAACATATGACAAATAATATTTCCACACAAAAAGTTTGCATAAATTATGCTAATTAGCTGACGAAATGGCCGCCGATTGGTCAAAATCGGGATATACTTCAAACAAATTTGCCATTTTCCAAACACTATTTCTCCCTCATGGGAAAATGAAAATTTCTCCCTCATGGGAAAATATATTTCAATAAAATTTTCACCACAGCCTCCTAACAGGAATATCTAGGGAATGGTGGTAGGAATTTTGAATCTGATTCATACTTATCTGACATAATTAATATAATTTAGGTGGTGGAAATTGAAAAAAAAAGAAAAAAGCATGTCAGAAAATAGCTGAAAGTTTATATTGAAAATGCTACCACCAGAATATGCCTTAGTATATAAGCTATAAACTCAGAAACTTTCAGGACCTTATCTCTAAAACTGCCTGAGAAATCTTGTTTGAAGTATATCCCGATTTTGACCAATCGGCGGCCATTTCGTCAGCTAATTAGCATAATTTTGCAAACTTTTTGTGTGGAAATATTATTTGTCATATGTTCTATCAAATGGTTGTAAGGGTTAATTGTTATATTGTATGGTATTAAAAATGTATTCAGAGGGATCTTGCTACCTTAAGCAATTGTTGACCTTCATAACCTCTCCTTCAGACATTGAAAAAAAATCATAACCTCTCCTCAAGGAGACTTCAAGTTTACTAACTCTCTTTTTATATTTTAAAAACATAAAATTAATTTCTTGAAATGAAAACCCTTCTCATAAACCCTGCACTTGAAAAATCAAGGCAAACCTACACAATATATACAGATGACAATGATTGTATAACTCCAAAATGTGTTTATTATAAAACGTCAAGTATTCATCATAACTGTTGAAAAAGAGCTCCAACAAGCAAATTAGTAACATTGACAGACGGGCTATAACCTGGCGCACAAGATTTCTGTAAAATTTAATATAAAGAGCTCAGATGAAAGTTGACAAATTTAGCATTGTTTATGAAGGCGATATATTTTATTTTTCAGTGTACATGTATTTTTCTTGTTGAATATCAAAACTGTTTTTAAGACTCATTTTTTTCCGTAACCCCTCCTTCTTCTAGTCAGAAATTAACATAACCCCTCCCTCGGCAATCTTTAAAATTTCGTAACCGTAACCCCTCCCAAAAACATCCACCCCCTCCTACACACGTAAAAACACACAGTCTGTTTCTGCCTGTGAACAGCCTAAAACACGGTTGATATCGGCAGGATTGAGCTGGCCAGCTTGAACAGGGTTGTCAACAGATCCGTTCATGGATGTTGAAACAGTATTGTTCATGCCTGATGATCGAACAGGCTTGAACAGTGTTGAACAACATTGTTCATACATGATCACAACATGTTGTCAGAGCATGATGAAATAACAAGGTTGAACAGCGTTGTTACAACAGCCATGAACATGGTTGTTCTATCAAGCTGGTTTTTGCATGTTCTCACATGCATGAACAACTGCTGTCGATTCAACAAGCCTGTCACAACATGTTGAAACATGCTTGAACAGTGCTGTTATTTTAACAGTCCTGATCTATCATGTTGACAATGCTGTTACAGGCATCGTGAGAGATTTTTATGTGTGTGCCTCCACCCCATAAATAATAACCGCTCCCTAAGTTTATGAAGTTGAAATTTCTATGGCACTCCATAGGGACTTAGTATCGCTTCATATAAATTGAGAATTTTTAAACATGGAAACATAGTCGATGTAGGTATGGTGTGGAAACTCGACGAAAGACTTTGTTCTATGTTTTTTATGCAAATTTGTGCACGCTGACGGTTAATGAACAAATCAAATATCGAAGGGCCTTCCCCTCGAAACGTAGACAACTCGCACGCTATTTCGGCAGTACACCAACCTTTTTAGATATTTGATCGGTTACTGAACACATTGTTTTTTGATATACCGTTTTTCCTCTAATAAACGCCTAGCCTCAAATAAACCCTAGCCTCAAATAAACGCCTCCCTCTAATAAACGCCTCCCTCTAATAAATGCCTCCCTCTAATAAACGCCTCCCCTTTTCATACAAGTATGCCAATAAACGCCTCCCTCTAATAAACGCCTCCCTCTAATAAACACCTCCCTCTAATAAACGCCTCCCTCTAATAAACTCCTCCCTCTAATAAACGCCTCCCTCTAATAAATGCCTCCCTCTAATAAACGCCTCCCCTTTTCATACAAGTATGCCAATAAACGCCTCCCTCTAATAAACGCCTCCCTCTAATAAACGCCTCCCTCTAATAAACGCCTCCCTCTAATAAACGCCTCCCTCTAATAAACGCCTCCCCTTTTCATACAAGAATGCCAATAAACGCCTCCCTCTAATAAACGTAGTCTGCGATAGCAGACTGCCTCTCGCCCGCACCCTATAAGACTATAAAACGTAGACTATAATAAATGCCGCACACAGAACGGAAAGTGCAAGAAAAAGGATGCTAATATTTACAGATTTATTTATTTTTGTGTGGCAATAATTAATGGAACCAAACAAGGAATATTTTTGATTTCATCCACAGACGTTGACTTGCTTCATTGTCGAAGTGATGTAAACAACTCAGTTTAAACTAGCCATTGTTAAAGTAAATAATAATAAAAGTAAAAACGAAAAAAGAACTGGACCTCGTGCTCGGTCAATAACATATTGTTTAATAAACGCCTTCCTCTAATAAACGCCTCCCTCTAATAAACGCTGCATCAAATTGTTTCAAAATTTAATAAACGCCAACAAATAATTTAAGCAATCATCCCATTAGCAATGTTTGGGTTCAATTATTCAAAAATGCTGTTTAATTATTAACGTAAAATAAAGGGTTTGTGCATGGTGTGGTACCGTCCAACATAAATCACACAGCTCATTTATTAACCGTAATATTGAAGTTTGCCGAGTTTCCACACCCTAACCTCCATGGACTATGGTGGAAACCTACTTGTTCTTTTGTAGTTTATCATTCAATCAGAGTTACTAGATCAAAATAATTTGGGTGGTAATGATTTTATATTCTGGTTAAATAATGTTGTTAGGATTACATTAGAGAAAGCTATGAAATAAAATGATACACAACAAATGGAAAGTAGGACACCTGGTGTGAATTGAAACCACCAGGAGAAAATATTGGGTGCCACATGCCGGGACTAAAAAAATGCGGTATTCGGTATAAAATGCGGACTGGGGAAAAATACATATTAAGCCTGCTTTCCACATATACATGTATAGTCATAACAGTCGGCACCAGTCTCCGACTCAGTGATCGCCGACTCATGTAGTTTCCATATACAGTAGAACCCAAGTGGCCGCTTAATTGGAATTTGTCAAAATTAACATAAGGCGTGGCAGAAACGTAATTTTATTTCAAAAAGATCATGCTTGTGTCTTATGAAAACTGTGCACACAATGTATTATATAAAAAAATTTATAAACAACATTTTTTTATAGAATACATTGTGTGCAACAGTTTTCATGTTGTTTATAAATGTACCATGCATTATTGAAACTACAAACACTGATATAAATTGTCGCGAAAACACTATTTGTAATTTCAAGAATTATAGAATTCCTCTCAAGAAAATATGGCATAACAAGTTAAGTAGATAAATGCTTTTAAAAAGAAAATCGACATATAAAAACAACAAATCTGTCAGATGCAAAGAGGGTACTTAAAAAATTCATGTATATGCCTCTAGCTTTGGATCATGGAGCTTCAATGCATAAATTATATTGTTTGAATAGGACAATGCGAGTTCCTGGTGTCCATGAAACTGCGCAAAGTTTAGCAACTTCTCCCCCAGTTCCATTGCCTCTGTTAGGATTTGACTTAACACAGCTGCCTAGTCACTCGCTACTAACACGGATGTTTTATCAGTTTTTGTCGCATTTTATTTCTGAATGTCATCACGTTTCTTCAAACAACGTTGAACTGTTTTATACCAATGTGGGTCTTATTACATATTTTTATTTATTTTTTATTTTATTAGCTTCACCATTGTGCCAAAAAAAACCACCAAAAAAGAAACCTAACATAGATTACATTATATAGTAATAAAACAATGGCAGGGTGACCGGACCCAGAATTTAAAAGTGTATTTACAAATAATAATAATAAATAATTACTGTTAATTTAATAATAATACACAACAACTGTAGCTCAGGAGGGCCGCACCGAAATGTAAAATTATTATAACATCAACCCAAGTCAGTTTTAGGGTTAGGGTTTGGGTTAGCGAATATTTGAATTTCGGTTTGTTCATATATCGAGAAAGCGCCCCATTTTCTACACCATGCCAAGATTAGTTATGATCAATAACTCTTATATAATATTCTTATATAATATTATTTTATATAAAACATTACATTTTTGGTGGCCGCTTAATAGGGGTAAAAACAACAACAGAACCTTCACGGTGGCCCCGCTTGGGAAGCCATTTTGAAATTAGCCACAAAGTGCATTATGGGATACATTTACTGTCGCAGCACTGCAGGCAAAATTTTGTGTTTCCATATCGTTGCTTTTCCATATAGAAAAGAAGCTGTAACTCCCTTGAAACAAACCCGTTTCGAAACAATCAAGAGGCGGACTTGGAGCAAGTCTATGCTAACTTTTGAATGATAAACAACATTGAAATGGACCTAGCATTCCAAGTTTCAAAACACTTGCTATTCCTGCAATTAAGTCACTTAAGTCGTCCTTCAAATTAAGTCACTCAGTCATCAAATTTTTTGTTTGTTTTTCGTTGTTTTTTTGTTTGTTTTTTGTTGTTGTTTTTTTGTTGTTGTTTTTTGCGGGCGTTTTCCATCTTTCCTTCTTCTTTTCCTCGTGTAAAATATATCATGTAACTACTTTCCATGTTAATATATAATTATATATCCATAGGTATATATATATATTTAGTTATACTGTATATATCTATAAGTCTCCTAGTATAGTGTAATACTGATTTAGGAGTATTTCATTAAAACATTAAAGGGGGAGCAGTCGAGCCTAGCCAATCAGATGAGGTCTTGACACGAATAGCCAATCAGATGCTGGTCACCATCACAAACCTCTCCGCGCGGTCACTTTAATCTCCAAAGGTCTCGTCCTTGCAATGGATCTTTTCAGCGAGCTTGATAAAAGCTACCAAAACACGAAATGTAACCTTGACTTAGAACGAAGGTTCAGTTGTGTTGTTTGTTTGTCGCCAAAGTTTAAAATGGTGTACGGTTTGTGTCAGCACAAAATATGTATAACGTGTGGTTACGACTCAAACAGAGCCCTCAAAATGGCGTTTCGTCGTTGTCCAACGTGCCAACAAGAAGACGTTTTTCCTAACGTTCAACCAAATATCCCAGAAGATAACATCATTGCTCAAAGACTATGTGGTATAATGGTCTGTAAGTACAAAGGTTGCGACCAAGAGGTTTGGGCTTGGGAGAAAGAAGACCATGAATTGTAAGTATTTTATATATAAACTTAATGACCAGAGTGAGAGTGTTTTGTGTATTTAAATGCAGCAGCAAATTACGCATGGCAATGTTTGAACATTATTATGAAAGGGAAAAATTAAGTTGTTGACCAAGTTATTTTATAGAGAGAAAATATAATTCGGCTTACACGTAACTACGAATATCAGAACTATGAATTCCCTCCTAAAATCTCCCTCGTATATATAAATTATTTCATCGTGACGTGCAGTCAGTTATGCTCTCGGCTTTTTTGGACCGTCTAGATTTTGTTCCTACAGAAACTGTTCACCAAAATATAATGGATATTACTCTGTGAAGGATGACTACAGGTATTGTGATTCAAACATTACTTTTTAAAATTTACGATGTTTATTATACACTGGGTTGAATCCAATAATATTGCTATGGGACACTCAAACACATGTACAGGTATTTGGAAAATAAACACAGTGACCCCCCTTGTTTTCCATTTGTTTTTCATTCAATATTACAGAATTTTTAAATTTATTATAATACATGCAAAATTTCAGCATACAGTAGGTCACCAGACAAAATACTGAAATATGCAGATTTTTTATTGAGAAATGAGGTTTTGGTGATATCAGCAATTTGCATGCATCATGCAAAATGTGTGAGATGACAACAGCAACTCGTATTTGTTGATCTGCTAGACAGTCACACTAGTTTGTAGAATGTTAGAAATTTTAAGTTAGGAGTGGAATGTCATGAAGCAGAACCTATTGTATGCTTACAAAGTAGCTTACATTACCACTGGTGTTTTTTAAGTGAAACTAACTGAGATATGTCTTGCAGTTCCATTATACCAAAATCCCCATCAAGGAGATGGCAAACACATGGCAAGCTTTCCGATTCTGACAATGGCACTACAAGTGGTCAAACCCTCAGGCTAAAACAGAAAAAAAGTCATTCTGCAAGATCCGAGAGATCTTTGTCTAGATACAATTTGCGGAGAAACCACAATAGGAGTGCAAGAACTTGAAAATAGTGCACTATACCAGGCACTAAAACCAACTACTGCATGGCAAAGAAGTTCATGACAAAGAAGTTCACTTTGTCAAAACCAAGTGTCATCAAAATTACTTGTATAATTATATATTAATATTTTTTGTCAATACTCATGCCAATACAAAAAAAATTGTAAATAAATGTACATACTGTAAATTACCAGTATATTTTCTTGTCAAGCCGTAGTATATAAATGTTATTTATGGTGGTGCAACTGATGAAATAGTGCAAACAGTTGAGATTATTGATGTTTTTGTATATCAGTATTTGTATATCAGTATATCAGTATGTATATTAGTCCCAATAATTACTGATTTGGCAATTACTTTGGCAGTGTAAAAGACTGTGGTTACACCTGAAATCTACACTTCTTAAGATTCAAAGGCAATGGCAAAAGTAGACACGGTTTAAAGTGCCCATAACCTCAAAATGTTTTATTGTCTTGTTTGGAAGAACTTTTAAAATGATAATAAAAGTAACTTTTATTGAAGATTTTCGTTTCTTTGCTTTCTTTTTGAGATATATCAGTTTGTTTGATATGCAAATGTCTGGAATTTCGTCACACATGCATAATGAGTTATTGGAGAAATGTGTATATCTTTATTCTCGAACGAAATCCTTTAAAATCAAGAAGTTTGGTGTTGTGGGAGAAACGCACACGCACACACGTTATTCACACTTTAGTGTTTTTATTTTATGAACGCTAAGATATATAACATTCTCTGATAACTCATTATACATGTGTGACAAAATTCCAGATATTTGCATATAAAACAAACTGATATATCTCAAAAAGAAAGCGAAGAAGTGAAAATCTTCAAAAGAAGTAACTTTATCATTTTAAAAGTTCTTCCAAATAAGACAATAAAAACTTTTGCAGTTAAGGGCACTTTAACACAATATTTTTTTAGCATTTCTTATTTTCTTGGGACTTTGTAAAACAATAAAATAACCACTTGTCCTGTTACTTTACTCAACAGTCAAAATTTAATAAAACATCCACCTAATCATCAGATATACCGTCAGATCTTTTGTAGTTATATTGTTTGGAATTATGTTTGAATTATAATGTTAATTTAGCTTTTTAAATAATGTCCAAGAGCTTGCTTGTGGTTTAATTTTATTAAGAGCAGGGGTCTACATATTTAATGACATATAAATAATAGTACCGGTAATCTAGTACTTCATTTGCTTCCAGACAAACTGGCCTTAACACTTTCAGGAATCTTGCTCAAGAGGTTGTCATGATTTGCTAATGTTGCAAGTATACCTCTGTGGTTCATGTAATTTCCATCAACATCGTAATCGTATTGAATTGGTTTTCCTAACACATCGGTGAAATTGCCTCCTGCTGCCCGTAGGATTGCTTCTGGGGCACAAGTATCCCATCTTTTGGTTCCTTTACTGGCATAGACATATGCATCTACCTCTCCAAGGAGTACAAGCAATGCTTTGTATCCTGAGCCACCTACCCTTGCAATTCTGTTGGGGTTCATGGCTGTTACAGCTTCTAAATTGACTTGACTGGCATGAGACTTTGTTGTGACAATAACAAGTCCTTCATGTGTAGTCGGCTTGTATCCAAATGCTCCTATGCCCTGTACTCCCCATATTGTACGGCCAAGGGTCTCTGAGCTTGATTCTGGTTTGTAAAATGGTTGATGAATCACACCGGCAATGGGCTTGCCACAGTGTGATATTCCAATCAGCACTGTGACATGCTCTATCCGACCTAAAATTCATTAAAATATGGCATATAAGAAACCTTACAGTTACTGAGTGCTGTTTGTGTCTGAATGTTTGTAGAAATTCCTTGATTTTTGTGCAAAGGCTGTTCAATCTTGATGGTGTAGTTGTGGCTAATGTATGGCGGTATTGGTTCTGATGATATACCGGTATACCGTAAGATAAACCGGTCTCATGACTATCATCAGTTTATCTTTTTATTTAAACTGCAAGAAAAGTTCAGTTCACAAATGAGAAACAAACACAATGTGTGTGTGCGCGTGCAAAATAATATATACTAGATTAGATTTTAACTTTTAAACGATCGCTAAGATGGATAATGTTCTGTCTCAGCGATTGCAACAATTGCGATTGTGGTTCCATTTGATCGCTGCGATCACTGAGTTCATTTTTTACTTTTGAGCAATTGTGACGATTGTACTCATCGTAGCAATCATGTGTGAAGAGGCTTTTGAATATGGTGTTGAAATATGTAATAAAAGTAAAACACTGATTTATCCATCAAAACAAAATCCTGACAACTCGAACTTTTTTCCCATTTTCCCTTGAATGTTTGGGTTATTGGGTATCAACTGTACTTACTGTAGATCACACATTTGCTAAAAAATTGTAACGGTATACTGTGACATTTTTTGAATATCGAATACTGGTATTGAAATTCCCATTATACTGCCCAACTCTAGTTGTTGCAACTTGTAACATGAAGCTTGTCACAAATTGTTTGACATAACACAGCTTAAAAGTATATATATTATATATAAACTTAAAGGTATGTGTGATGTGTAGGGATCATGTTAAAACACTAATCATATATGTATACTAAAAGGCTGGTTTACTGTCAAAATAATGTAAGTCATTATCAATGAGTACCATCTGTAAACTCTTTTGTTCCATCCAAAGGATCTACCCATATTACAACCTGAAAAAAGACCAATATGAATCAGAATTTAAGAGTTAGAATTTCAGCTACAGTATTTGTTTTTTTTTGTAAAAGTCACTGATTATCTACCTGAATTAGAAAACAGAACAGTTCCAACCACAATCTACAGCTGTTGTTATATAGGCATGCTATTTTCCCCTTATGAGGCAAAGTTGGCAAACTTTGATTGGTTGAACACAATATGATCACAACATGACAACATGCAACAAACATACATTGTTTCCCTCAGACAATGAGAATTAATTCCTCTCAAAGCGCGATCTTTCCTTTGATTTTTTTGTGTACGGTATCATACACAAAAGGAACAGTTCATTAGAAGGTTTAACTTAAAATAGTTCTGAATTAGATGTGTTAGTTCCTAAGTGTCGTACTAAACTCTTCCAAACTGGAACTAATTAATACACCTTGTATTAATTAGGTGAAAGTGTAATAAATAAATAAATAAACAAACTTTAATAGTTTCAGACACCAACCTCTTCCTCTCTGACATCTTTTAGTTCAGGAGGACATTGATGCTCCAAAACATTCGAATCATCTTTGCTTTCAGCAACTTCTATTATCTCTGAGCAGTCTTCCTAGTAGAGTTGTTAAATAAATATTAAATTCTATATTGAAATATTGTTTATTTTCACTGTACTTCATCATCCACTCTTATTTTACACTTCATAATTATACCATGAGCTTGAGTTGTAATGAGCTCATAGCCAACGAGGCACCACAAGCGCTGAGGTGGCTATTAGTTCATATACGACGAGAGCTAATGGTATAATCGTTTTATTATATAGCCAAACACTTAGTCAGTTCGGGGTTTCTTCATACAAAGTGGTTATATTTACGGCAGGATATATAGGCGTTCGTTCCCAACCAGCGATTTCTGGTCAAGTTTGATAAAAGTTAGTTTGCCCATAGTTGTTTTGGTTACGGTTAGTATTTTGGTGATGTTGGGGTCAGCGTTTCGTTGAATTCTAGGAGACTGCCATAAATATAGCTTGGTCAGCCTTCTTTATAACACCCTGTTGATTTCAGCCTAAAAAACATGCCACCATCTTGGGTTTTTTCTCTACATGGCCAAATCTCTCACAAGCTTGTTACAAGTCTGTGAACAAGCTTGTAACAATGCTGTCAATTCCAGATGTTGTAACAAGCTTGTGACCACAAGCTTGTTACGACATGTCGTTATGCAGACTTGGTTGTTGAAACAACCGACTGATTTCTGACTAGCGTCAGATTCCAACAAGCTTGTAACAAGCCTGCAGCAGACTTGTTACATCTTCTGCAAAATTGGCCGTGTAGTAGAGGAGCCAATCAAATTACGAGATAGCTCATATCCTACTTATATTACGGTTCTTTGGCATTAAATTTTTCCCATTACCTACACAAGTTTGTTTATTGTTGAAACTGTATATTTAAATATAAATAACAATAAAAATTTCCACTGTCATGCAAGCGAAAACATCTTACTCTCTCTATATTTCTAAATGAAATTGAATTTTAGTCATAACTACTAAACATCTTATTACCCTACCTCTTCTCCCACAATTTTTACTGCAGGGAACCTGTTTTGCAATGATGTAATGATGCACTTCTGTGCTGCTCGGTCAGCAATTGTCTGCGGATCAAACTCTCCTGTTCCACACCCCTAAATCACATGGGTTTGGAATTAAGTCAAGCTACAACAACCAGGCCCGGAGCTGGGGGCGCAACACCCCCACAAAAATCTTTTTATGAGTTTCAGTTGGCAGAAGTTATATTTTAGCAGTGCTGCAAATAGCGGCCGGTCAACGGTCGATATTTGGCCGTTGACCGTCAAATTTTTGTTTTCAATGATTTCGTTTTTTTTGTTAAACATGTGAAATTTCACAGTACGGACCGCTCATCAAGTGTAATGAAATCAGTGGCTTTATAATGTTATAGTGATTCAAAAGGAAAGATGAATGAAGAATTGTCAAATGTTCCAGTGTAATAGACATTGAAGAAACAAACTGAACAGCAAAATGAATGACCGGCAGGATTTACTGTTTGACTGCCAGAATTAAATTTCTTATGATGATCATGACCGGCGGATTACAAAAAATTATTTGCAGCACTATTTTAAACAGAAGTTATATTTTAATTGGCAGAAGTTATATTTTAGTTGACAGAAGTTATATTTTAGACATGTTCGATTTAACACGGACAAGTAGAATCATTAACTTTTAGCACTTATCAGTTTAAATTTAATTAATTTCAAACTAAAAATCTAATGTTGATTTTTAAATATTTTGTTTATATGTAAATGTAATCAACGAGAGAACACCGAAGACATAAATTTATTAAAATGTCATCATGTTTTCATCACTGATCTATATAGGTTTTCATTCCGTATTGAGAGTGCGTTATTAACGTTAACCATTTCACCAGCTGACCCATTTTAGTAGGCACCCAACGGAAAGACAATATTTTGAGAAGATGTAGTCGGCACAAGCTCGTGCGTCAGTCGGTTGAAGTGAGCTTACACCCCCCTGTAAAATTTTCTGAGCCCTGACAACAATCTAAACAATCGACTTCAGACTTCTTATATTGATTTTAGGCTACATTCTGAAAATTTCAAATCATCGCCATATTAAATTCCATATACAGTATTGGGTTCTTGTTGATGCTCTACTTAGAACAACGTTGGCTGGAACACGAATGAAGCCAAACCACTTTAATTTAATAAATTTATAAACAAATTATAAACAATGAGTAAAGTTATACAAAATGAGATATCATAATCACCTTGTCTACGACCCCAAGGTCGCCATTCTGTAGAACATTACGAATGATACTACCAGCTTTATTTGCAGCAGCCACGGAACATGAAACCAGTCGAAGAACCAAGGGAACGTTCGAAGTGACAGCCGCCATTTTTGAACTTTTGTCAGTCTAGTGGCTAATGCAAATTCTACAATCTGATTGGTAAACCACTCTAATTGCTAAACCACTCTATTCTGTAATCTGATTGGTTCTTTTGTCAGCACGGTTCAAAACTCTGCGTTCTTGGTTTCAGGCCTTTTTATGCACAATTCGAGAACCTCACAAGAGATTTCTGGGCTTCGTTACCCCTCAATTTATCCACTTATCAATAGCACTCCGTCGAGATGACGTCAGTATCCATGTTTGTCCGCATTTACCCATAATTCTTGCGTCCATAACAAAAAAATAGCTCATTTGCGAGTCAAATTTGGTTTTGTCCGCATTTTGGGCTATTAATAGCAGCCAGACGCTACACTATCAACACGATCTCTTCCTTAAATTAACTATTATCCTTAATTTACAAATTGCACTGAATTAAGGATAATGGTTAATCTAATGTTAGAACCCAACGCAACAAAGATCCTAACCCTAACACCCGCCTAATGGGTTTTCTAACCCTAACACCCCGGCAAAATTTTCTCCATCCTTATCCCCCGACGCATCCACTCCCCTACTTGGCTTGCTAAACTTATAAACAAGTGAGAGATAGTAAGCTTGTGGATTTGAGAATTAAGGATAATGGTTAAAGTGTATATGACATGAAAATTAAGTTTATCTTATTTGAAAGAACTCTTAAAATAATTAAGAATATCAATTTAAAGCTTTTCCATATTTCACTTAGTTCGTGAGATATTTAGACTTAAATATCTCTATTTAGATATGATATTCAAATGAGATGATCTATGACGTCACAAGTTGTGCAATACATTTTAACATATTGGAAGATCGTGTATATCTTTAAGATTATTGAACGAAATCACTTGAAACTTTGCATGTCGATACAGACCACTAAACGGAATAAGATCGTTCAAGTTTTAATGTTACAACAGTAATAGTATAGTTCCCAGACCACTACGTCTCTTTGAAAAAATCTTCGTTTTCTAACATAGTAGGCTTTGCACCAACGTCAAACTTCAGTTTCAAATTAGTTAAGTTAGTGCAAATCTACTCAACCAGTACCAATTCGAGAATGTTTCCCACCGAAAAGAAAACAAATCATTTTGTTTTGAAAATCAAGAGGTCTGGAATCTAATCATTTACCATGGCGACCATAAAACTAAAACTATGTTCTCCAGTTTAGTGGTCTTTATGCACATTCAAAGTTCCAAGTGATTTCCTGCAATAATCTTAAAGATATATGCGCTTTCCAATATGTTAAAATGTTGTGCACAACTTGTGACGTCATAAATCATCTCATTTGAATATCATATAAGTCTAAATAACTCCACAACTAAGTGAAATATGGAAAAGCTGTAAATTGATTTTCTTAATTATTTTAGTAGTTCTTTTAAATAAGATGAACCAAATTTTCATGTCATAGGCACTGATGCCTTATAATTCAAATATTTTCCGCCTAGAGGTTCTCGTTTTAGCCCCCCGACTTTAAGACTCGCTGCGCGGTTCCTGTAAGATAGGATGCCCCCTAGGCTCCTAGCTCTAGCTTATTTCAGTCATACAGTGTACAGATAAGATGCAGTACGATATTATGTTGCCTTTATTTATTTTATTAGCTTCGCCATATGTAACCTACACACAAATAATACACTGCAATAATACACAACAAGTTTAACAATGGCAGGGGATCCACAACAGCGTTAGCTAATTACTGTGGCCCTTACACGTCTACAAAAGGTAGAATGTTAACTATAGAAAAATATATATCACACTACAATATGAATATTACATACAACAAGAAATTGGACCAGGGAGACTACGAACAGAGTTACATTTGAGACAAATAGATTTGAACGTACGAGGATCTTCACAATTATAACAAGTTATCAAAGATGAAAAATAATACTTATAAGCATGACTAATTTAAAGGATTTAAGATAATTTGTGAGGTCCAGTTTATCGGCAAGATGGTTCCAAATTCGGCAGGTTCTGATGAGTAAGGATTTTTGATAGGTATAGTTGTTTTACATTGACGGATGATAAATTTAGCTGTGTTACCATTAGAAGATCTAGTTGGTCTGGAAGTACGGATAATCCATGTGTTATTTTGAAAAATAAAACCATGTCTAAATATTCATGCCAGTAACAGATTGGGATGAGCGACAAGTACTGCATCCTAGTGTTGTAGTTTATAGCACAGGAAAATAGCAGGTTCAGGATGTATTTGGTTGATCTCCTCTGAATTCGTTCCAGCTGGATTACTGAATACAGCAAAAACCCGCATAAAAGAACCACTATTTTTTTATGTCACGTGTTAATCACACTTTAGTGTTTTTATTTGATGAACGCAAAGATATATAACATTCTCTGATAACTCATTATGCATGTGTGACGAAATTCCAGATATTTGCGTATCAAACAATATCTCAAAAAGAATGCGAAGAAGTGAAAATCGTCAAAAGAAGTTACTTTATCATTTTAAAAGTTCTTCCAAATAATTAAGACAATAAAATATTTTGAGGTTAGGGGCACTTTAAGAATCATCAGCATGAAATTTAGGCAATTAAGCACCCAAAATACAAGAACCACTTCAGGCTGACAAATGAGACTGGTTCTTAAAAAACCTTAACTTTTGTTATACTTAATTTAATATTATTGCAAATGCAAAAACATAATCTGTTGTTTAGTACTCAACGAAGATACATTTTATCAAATTTGGAGGCTTTTAATATGAAATACAATATGAAATATGTTTGGCAATATGAAATACAATTGGGATGTTAATGTTCAATTTATGTGAATACAAGACCTTCCTTCAACAGCTCACTAATTGAGGAAACAAATAATTTAAAACACTAAACCAGGAACAATTGTTTTTTACTAGAAATAAGAACCAGTTAAGAACCAACTCAGCCTGATTTCTCACTAAGTACCAATTATATAAGAACCACTTCAGCGTGTGCGTTTCTCCCACAACACCAAACTTCTTGATTTTAAAGGATTTCGTTCGAGAATGAAAGAGATACACACATTTCTCCAATAAGTCATTATGCATGTGTGACGAAATTCCAGACATTTGCATATAAAACAAACTAATAGATCTCAAAAAGAAAGCAAAGAAACGAAAATCATCAAAAGAAGTTACTTTATCATTTTAAAAGTTCTTCCAAATAAGACAATAAAACATTTTGAGGTTATGGGCACTTTAATCAACTGGTTCTTTTATGCGGGTTTTTACTTTATTGAAATAACAGTAGTTAAACATGGAAAACCATCTCAAATTCAGTTCAACTCCACGTGGCGCATACTGCAAATCAGCTTTATATTATAAGAACTGCAAAACAGTCAAATTTGAATTTCCACTAGGAACCGTTACGGATGTCACACAACCTCGTACCCAGGCTCTTCACACGCTCGGTGGACTCACTGCTGGTGTTGATACGGTGTTGATAGTTTCGTGAGGCAGTGATGTTCGTATTATCTGGTAAAGTTGCTTCCAAAATTCATTTCTGTTCCTTTTGTCGGTCCAGTCAAAGTAGCTGCCTAAGTGTGTGATTTCAGCCGGTAACTTGCATTTTTCATATCTTATCACAATCACCTGGTGACCTGTTACGCCTGCAGCCAACGCCTGACGAAGCTCTGTGCGGGCGTGATAACTTTTTAAGGAGTCACTGGAAAGCACGAAGACGGTTTTCCTGCTCCCGTAAATCGCGTTGATAATGTTGTCGCTGATGGGAAGACCGCCTTCGAAATCTAGGAAATCGATAACCACCTGAAAGTCTTGTTCTTGTAAATGTGCGAGGAGTGTGTTGCGCACCCAATCCTTGTTCTTCGTACTGTAACAAATGAAAACGTCTTTGGATGGTAGCTCTTTCGGTAAATCTAAAGAGAAAACGTTTTGTTAGTATGAATTTACAGTTCATATGCTTATTCAGAATCCTGAAAATCTGTGTCGTATTGGTTTGTAATCTAGCTAGGAATATTAATGCCCAGTA
The DNA here is from genome assembly GCA_035772405.1 of Chrysogorgia sp. JL179-B06. Lineage (NCBI taxonomy): Eukaryota > Metazoa > Cnidaria > Anthozoa > Scleralcyonacea > Chrysogorgiidae > Chrysogorgia > Chrysogorgia sp. JL179-B06. The sequence goes on from JAYKKM010000199.1 coordinate 741,355, forward strand.
AATAGCTTTTAAAAGAGCCATGACAACATAATTTTAAAAAGAAAAATTAATACTAACGTTTCGTTACTAAACTCGTAACATCATCAGAGTGACAAATTACAATAAATGAAGGAGGCATATATAACTAAACTGTTACATAAATATATATGCCTCCTTCGTTTATTGTAATTTGTCACTCGATGATGTTACGAGTTTAGTAACGAAACGTACGTTAGTACGTTCCTCCATTGCGACGGTATTGGTTTGTGTGTGTCGGTCGGTGTGTCTGTGTGTGTCTGTCCGTGTGTCTGTCGGTCGGTCGGTCGGCTGTCTGTCTGTGTCTCTATTTCTCTGTCTCTCTGTTGTCTCTCTGTCTCTCTGTTGTCTCTATGTGTCTGTCTGTCTGTCTGTCTGTCTGTCTGTCTGTCTGTCTGTCTGTCTGTCTGTCTGTCTGTCTCTACTATATGTATATATGTATATTTGTATCTAATTAATTTTTTTTTAATGTATAAAATTACAAAAAATGTACTTTTTAATATATACGTACGGCTTTCATCTAAAGAAGTTTTAATTCAATTGACTGTCTGTCTCTGTCTGTCTGTGTCTGTCTGTCTGTGTCTGTCTGTCTGTGTCTGTCTGTGTCTGTCTGTCTGTGTGTCTGTTGAAGATACCCTTCATCTTCTCTTCTAAGATAAGAAGATACTCTTCCCCTTCTCTCTAACATTAGATAACTTGCCATATACAACGTCTTTAGGATCAAACAAAGTTTCCTCGTCAGCCTTGCTCATTCGCAATCCACAAAACACTGCTATTAGAACGACGCCTATAAAAGCGACGGCCACCGAGATCCAAATCGCAATTAATTCACCCGGTAACAAACTTGACGTTCCTTTTGAATCTATAAACAAATCAAAGATGTCCGCATAAAACTACCTTTAAGGTGCCTATCTCACGTTTGGGGATCTTACATATTCGTAATATTTGGGTCTTCCTGAGCAAAATCATAATATATATTGTAAGTCGAAAATTTCATCTTCATGGTGCTTCAAGGTGCGTTTACACACTGTTATTAATCGGCCACATTTATGGTTTAAATGAAAGTTCTTTGTGGCCTTACATGAGAATGGGTATACGTTTTCTTCTAATATCGTTAGTTTTAGAGAAATTTGGATTTGTTATCGTATTTTTGGTAAATTGAAGGCCGACATTTTTGTTCTGATTGCGGGCGAATGCGGTCGCACCATTAATTTTTGACGTCATTGAGTGATAGAAACAATATGCAAATTATGCTGTGAGACGCCTGGGTACGAGCTTGGTGGGAAGCTGCGAGAACGCAAGGGGATGATGGGAAGGAGGCAAGCGCGCAAAAAGCGCCCCCTTTTAATACGTCTGCACCCCTTGCGCTGCTCATCAGCTTCCTTTGTGAGACGTCTGGAAGAAAAAACATTGCGTAACCTCGAGGCATTTTGCTATATTGTCGCGGCTCATTACGTGTGCAAGAGGAAAATATTACAATGTTACCCTCTGGCTGAAGCTGTATTGAAGCAGTGCTCATTAATTCACCTGAATGGTCAGTCAACCAACATTAACGCTAATCAAAACATATGTACATCTCACCTACGACAACAGGATCTCGACAATTTCTGCGAAATAGCGCCGCCGTCTTTGGTCCCAAATCGTCGCTAAGGATTTCATTTTTGTCGTACGGCATTGCACAAGGCTTGCAGTCCTCGACAGACGTGGCATTCTTGTCCGTTGAAAACGTTCCCTTTGGACAAAGCTGCGCTGTCCTGGCTTTCGGAGCACAGTAATAGCCTTGGAAACAAGGAACTATGAATAACATCAAGAATAAGAACTATATTTAGTCAATAATGACGGCAATAGGATCCATTTTCTGGATGTCAAGAAACGTCGAAAATTGCCGCGAAGGGGGGAGGGTGTGAATAGGCTTGCGGATCGTCTGATTAGGCTAAAAAATCCGATTCTGATTTCGGATCAGGCAGACACTTATCATCCTGCAAATACTATCGATTGCGGATTTATCCAATATTTTGGCTCGGATTGTGGATTTTGCTTGTTATTTTATTCGGGTCCTGAATCTCTATGTCCGTAATCCTCGCTAGAACTTGCACGTTACGAGTGGGTCAGCATTAGATCTCATTCATCTAATATTGCTCCACTCGCAGCGAGTTTCGAGCAAGTTCTTGCACGTTCTTGTGAGGACTGGATAAGAGGCTTTAGTGTACCCTCACATATAGCACGGAAAAGCACGGGTGGCGCGTGCTGTTAGCACGCTGCTTCTCACCGCTGAGTTCTGAAGTTAAGCCCGATCGGACGGGGAATTAGTACTTGGATGGGTGACTACCTCGTTCGATTCCTGAGCTTCATGAGATTTATGTGAGTAGAGTTATTGATTCCCTCCCGTGCTTCGAGGGTTTTTCTCCGGGTACTCCGGTTTCCCTCCCTCCCTAACTTTAGCTGTGCTCCGAGGTCATCATGGGTCGTATATGGTGGCAGCCTGTGGCGCCTTTACTAAACCTTCGACTCGGCCGCGTTGAGCTGCGTCCGTCGTGTAGTTCGTAGGATGATTAGCATGACCCCTTTACCTTTATAAATTATAATCCACCAATAGCATCACGTGGCATCCCGATATTTTAATGTGGGACAGCTACATATTCATGGCGGCAGTAACCTTTGGACTGTTTACGTGCGAAGTAACATCTTTATGTTCAGATATTTTATTCGATATAATAAAACCCAATATTACAAAATATTTAAGTCGGTCTCGCCCAATATTGAATTCTCCTCTTTTATACGATTTTGTAATCAGATTTGATTCCGTCAGAGGAATCCAATAAGTAATACTGTAGGTCTAATAGCGGGTTCCAATTTTGCAAACATATTTGTGGATCGGTGGATTTGGCTATTAAATTGTAGCGGATCGCTGCATTTACGTACCCCTATTCACCACCCCCTTCGTCAATTTTCGTGTTGACATCACGACATGAGCTGTTGTACATTTTGTGACTCCCATCTTGTCTCTTGTGCAGCCCGACGAACCTACTCTCCCACACACACCTCACCTGCATATATGAATATAGATTTCCCAGAATCGCGGCTGCCACGATCGATTACTTGCGTGGAAATACACGTGTAATTTCCTGTATCATTGACGGTGATGTTTCGGATCGTGACTTTCATGGTGCACCATCTTTCGTTATTTTCCAGGGCTTTCTGAGCTTGGATCCATTCAATCCGTTTGGGTTGTTTTGAGGATTCGTAGAATCTTCGTCCGTCCTTTTGCCAAACGCCTCCACAGTTCGGGTGAATTTGGTAACACGTGATATTTATTGTGGAGCCTATTCTTGCATCGCGTTCACTCGCGCTACCTTCGAGGTTTATACGGGTGTGGCCACCTGCAGAGGAAACGAGCGCAGGTTACTGAAAGTCAAATGGTGCAATCAAACTTGGGAGAACTAAGCCCGCTTAGTAAAACTACTTCACGACGCAACACCCACTCACACTAATTATGACACAAACAAACAAACGACGTAATGAACCAGACGTATATATATAGGCAAACCTGACAAACACGCTTTACTTGACTCTGAAGATGACCGCCGCTGAAGCCGTCGAAATGTCAGTCACCAATAATAGTCTTTCTCAAGACTACAACAACCTGGATGATCAACTTCACACATATCTAATATTTGTAATCTATGGATTCTCCTGAGATAAATTGTCTTATAAAAAAGCTCCAATCTGTACAAAATGCTGCTACCCTTCATTGGCTACCCTGTTGTGTCTTGCCTTGTGTATGTAAACACGAAAACAAATTTAAAAAAATTAAATGACTTGCAGAACGTATCAAATTTAAAATCCTCATTCTTACATTCAAATCTCTTAATGGCCAAGCTCCTGTCTACATCTCCGACCTGATTACACGCTACATTCCACGAAAAACATTCCGCTCTTCATCCGAAATTCTTCTCAACCGTGTTAATTTTAATCTGCTCTCTTATGGCCATCGATCCTTCTCCGTTGCCACTCCTGGACTCTGGAACACTTTACCCTAGAAGCATCAGATCTTCCCCAAGTTTTTTTATTTTTAAACTCAAAATCAAAACACATCTATTTAAGTCTGTCTTTAATTAGAGTTTTTGGAGAGCGCCTAGAGCAGACCTGGATAGGCGCTATATAGATAAATATTATTATTATTACTAGAAATAAATATATCTTGTCAGCTGAAAATTTCATCTTCATAGATTTTTTTGCTGTTAAAGTTGACGGAAATGACGTCATATAGCGGGCATCTGTAAAGAGGTTTTCATGTAGACACCTCCAATACAATAACATGACCATTGCGTCATCTTGAAAGACAATCGAGCTTCCAACCACCCCCGTCTACTAACTATGGCCAAATGAAAACAATCCAATTTGAATAACAATGAATCGCGATTCTTTGATGCACAACGCCACGAGTAGTTTCCAGTTCACGATGGCGCGCAAGTGGTTTATGTGGGAGGCCGATTGGCAACTTCCGGCTTTAGGCCACAATAGGGGTTTCCACAAGTTGCTCGAAATTCTGATAATAGTTGCTCAAAAAAAGAAGAAAAGTTGCCTAAAAGTTGCCCATTTTTCTCAAAAAGTTGCTAGTTTTCAATAAAGTTGCTCAAAAGTTGCTACTTTAATTGCGCTTCCAAGTGCTGCTATTTTGAGCAAGAGTCGATACATACAGTACCTGGTGATGATGTTTAGAGTAATCATATAAATATGTGTCTTTATAAAAAAATGCAGTCTTGATGAAACAATATTTTAATATATTACTTCATAGTTCATATAATATAGTATATGAAATCGAATATAAAACCAGGCGTAATGTCAAAACTTAAAACAATTATGATAATGTCAAATACCAACTTTTGTGTAAATATGTCGGCCATTTTGAATTTTGAGAAGCCAAAAGTGGCTAAAATTACCGAGTATTAAATACCGATAAAGAGATATTGAGATTGACTGGACTTGGGTCTTGGAGAGCTAAAATTGTTTATTATTATCCTAATATGGTCTACCATATTTCAACACAAAATGAAAGTAAATGTTGTGAAAAACTCAAAATCGCTAAACAAATGTCAAATTTAGGAAAAGTTGCTCGAAGTTACAAAAGTTGCCGGTTAAAAAAAAGTTGCTCATAGAACGAAAAGTTGCCAAAAAGTTGCCGAGCAACTTGTGGAAACCCCTAGGCCACAACCACCAAAGGAGAAATACATATTCCCCTGAAACACGGAACTAGGGTGGGCTATAGCCCCCCCACACTTTTTTCGCCGATTATGTAACGTTTATTTTTATATGCTTGCGTATTTGTCCTAATCTTGGTCGAAACTTCCGAAATCGAAACGACATCACAAGTAAGCCGTGAAAATCGTTGGCAAACCGACGCTGAGCGTTGTTCAGCATTAAAATATGCTTGAGGCTTTTATAATTTGTTGCCAAACGTTCGAAATCTGAAATCTGCTGTTTACAAGCTTCAATTTGGTGCATTACTCGGCAGTATACAACGAATATTTTTCATACTATTGCCTACCGGATACTAGTAATATGGAGTACGATTCCGGCGTTCGCTGAGCAGTCAATCGAAGGCATGCTTTTGAATTTGAGAAAGGACACGTCGATTTATTTCTTAAAGAGGTAAATGGACTAGCTTAGAATCACCACACGAGGTTCAACTTTTTAACTAGTATCTTTAGTTTTGTAAAATAAGCGCCTACATTTGGTAAATACGAGGACGTTTATGCTGTAATACTAACGCGCTTTTGCGGTGTTGGCGAGGGAAGTTTGCATCGAGAAAGGACATAAACTGTAATAAAGTCGTAAACTGTAATATAGCAAAATAAAAACTTCTGCATAGAAACTGTGTGATTTAACTCCATTAAATAGATCCAAAAATTGAAAGCTATTTGAAGCTATTTTAGCGAAAAGGAGGCATTTCTAGCCATTCGTCAACATTTTCCGAGGGGCATGCCCCCAATCGGAATTTAGCCCCCCGCACTTCAACATAGCTTCCGCTGATATTGAAACTGAGAGAGCTATAATATGATTTTATATAATTAAATACGACACTCCAAGGTGATTGAGAGTTTCATTGGATTAATAACATAGTCACACAAAAACCGCAAAGTTCCTTCAGCGTAGGAAGTCGTTTGAATTCTATAATTGTATATATAGCTATACAATTAGTTAGTCTATGCCAATGGGAACACCGTACTGTAAACTACGTTGGGCATATACTACCGCACGAAGGGCCTTCGCTCGAAGCGTTACGGACCTGCTTGGCTCCTATCACTATTTCTTGTATTTTTATTTGTATTTGAACACCAGCTATGTACCACATACTATGACACTACTCGCATAATCATTATTTGTATATGAGTCAGCTGTTTCCTCGCGGACAGCATGAACTGCTTGGTATTAATGATAACCATCTGTTAAGCAACTCTTCGCTTCATTACTTGTTAAGCTGACAATGAAAGAAAATCTCTCTCTTTGGTCTTTGATTGTTAATACGCTAGCATTTATGTACGCACATGCACAGAATCCACACTGTGTGCTGTGATATCCTAAAGTTACATTCTTATGCAAGACTCACCCTCTGCTGAAGTGGCTGATAAAATATACATGTACCCGAACAGTATCACCACAAACCATCGAAAATAAGCAGCAAACATGTCGTCAGCCGATTCAACGAAACGCGAATACAGTACAAATGAAATCCAACTTCGTTATTAAAATAGATTTGTTGTCATTTCGCATCAACGTCCAGCTTCCTGGAAAATGTTGTCTTTTCCCCGTACGGGTCAATCGTTCTTAGAAGGTGTGTATAAATAGCCCCTCCCTCGTTTCCCGTCGATCCCCTCATCTCTCTTCCCGTTTCTCGCGTTCTTTCCTACTAATATGTGTTAAATTCTTTCTTCATTTAAAATTGTTGTAACGCCTCCTGTACACAAGAGCTGTGAATTAGCCCGTGATTAGCTCTGCTATTTGAGGAAGTCATTTGAGAGGCTTTGCTCTACCTTGTAAAGATGAAATGTAAGCCCAATCTGATTGGTTCTTACACAGGGTCATGGCTTTGGGGGGCGAAAATATCCATGTGGTCTTGTCTAAGCGCGAGTATTCTAGTGGGTCCGGAGGGATGCTCCCCCGGAAAAATTTTGATTTCTAGGGTCTCTGTTTTTATATTCTCAGAATTTTTTATAGTCTCAGAATTTCCTGCATTCTGAGGCGAGTTTTTTAAAGTAATCTGAAGGCCATAAATCGCAAAATGTTGTTATTACTAAATCAGAACATGGCACAATACACGTCAAAATATCTTGAAATTCATTGATAAACAACTGTAAATCGAAACGTTTCTTAGAATCAAAGACTCTTTTAATAAGTGCAGAATATTTTAATCTGTTATTTTTTCCATTCAGGAAATTTTGTTTTTCTTGCTTTGGGTGATTCCTAATGCAAGGTAAGTCTGATGATCTGGATCGAGGAACTTCCGCATTTTACATTTCACATGGCGCAAGAACATTGACACTTGGTTACGTTTCGCCACTGACCAACACACTTAGCCGGATGTCCTTCCTTTCAAATACCAGCGAGTTGCTTATAGATATGTTTTTGCAATTTGATAATTGGATTTGACTTGTTTCTCAGAACATATACCCCCTCTCAAATTTCTCCCAGGATTTATACTTTTCACGAGAACGGTCGGAGTGTCTATATTATAAAACCATAATTTAAGACCCATACCATAATTTGCTCTCGTTATATATGGCCACTAGCTCGTAGCGATAATCACTCCTCATTAAATATATGAAATAATAATATGTTCTAAGGTGTTGTCACAGGTGTTGTGGTGAAGGAAAATTTTGAGTGTTGAAATATATACATTTTAACACCAAACGGGGACCAGTTGCGAAAATTAATGCAACTTCAAGGCCTTCCCCGCGACCCTGCGATGCTAGTGCAGGGCTCTGACCCGTTAATTGCCGAGAGCCTAGTCACGAGTTCTGTATATATAGTGGTGGTAATGCCAGGATAAGATTCTGGGTATATTACAAGTAATATTTGGCATTTCACTTTTCATGTTTAATATTTGGCATTTCACATACATTTGATTTCGTGGAATCTTTAAGTTAGATATATGAGAGTTAAGTGTCAAACGGCCATTTAATTTTTCGTTTTTGGCTAGTTCTTTGTGACGAACGCCCCTCTCCAATTGACAATTGAAAGCACGGGTGGTGTGTGTGTGTTAGGGCGCTGCCACTCTCACCGCTAAGTCAAGCCCGCGGTCGGACGGGGTTAGTACTTGGATGGGTTACCATCTGGGAATAACCTCGTGTTGGTTCGCGGGCTTGGAACTCATGTGAGTAAAGTTATTAGTTATTAGTTGATCTCTCCTGTGCTTCGAGGGTTTTCCTCCTTAAAGCCTGGTTTTCATTTGGTCGTCACGATCGCAACGGTGTCATAGTGGTCGATGTAATATAGTGTCCATCTATATATCTATGCAATCAGTAAAGACTGCACAAAAGACAAGATAGATCGACACTCTATTACATCGACCACTATGACACCGTTGCGATCGTGGCGACCAAATGGAAACCAGGCTTTAATAAAATCAACACTTAGATTTTAGCTGTGCTCCGTGGTCAGACATGGGTCGTAAACATGGTGGCAGCTTGTGGCGCCTTTGACATACCTTCGACTCGGCCATACCTTGGACTCGGCCATACCTTGGACTCGGCCACACCTTCGACTCGGCCACACCTTCGACTCGGCCATACCTTCGAGCTAAACATTTCGGTAAAGTCGCTTGTTTGTTGTGTCTGTTAATAAGACTTTAATAAATTATGCAACAAATGAAGCGAAAACAAAATGTACTTTTATCACGTGAAGTCTTTAATGTTTTAAATGTTCTATACTCTATAACATTTTTAATCAAAGCTATTCCTATAAAAGAACGCTGAAAATAGCTTCTCCAACAAAAATATTTTACATCCCAAAGTTTGTCATGATTTATTCCCTTATACCCAGTGTCAACATATACAAATTCTTATTCCCCGCCAAACATTTCTTATATACATTTACTCAAAACGAGCAAGCCTCGCGAAGTTATAAATTTTCTATTCAAGCGACAGCTGCGACAATTTTGCCAAATCGAACTTCACGTTTACGTTTGTTATATTTCTGAATTGAACGACTTATCTGGTGGTAGAGCGATCATATTTCAAATCAAACAAACGAACGGGTGAATACCCTTCTAATATACCCACTGCTCCTCTGTATGTTCCTATAGGCAGCATTTCACTTCTGATAAGAACTCCTAGTATAGTAATAATTGACAAGAAGTTGTTTTAAAAACATGCGAGTCTATCTTTGGTGATCGTTTCCTTTATTCTCATTACTCTGTATGTTTGGTTAACCATTGATACTATTAGGAGAAGTTAGGTGTTGATAACTTCTGAGGCTTAAGTATCTACATCATTTCGTCTTCCTGCGTATCCTTTCCTTCTTCACAGGTTCGATTCCTGTCCGGGACTCAGAATAATTTTTCTGAGGATATGAGCTTGACGTCAGTCTTCACGAGTTGGGTCATTTCACGAGTCCACCTCGAGAGTCGAGTCACGAGTCAAACACGAATCAAGCTAAAAATGTCGTTTATGAGTTGTATTATCATTTGAAAATTCCCGTTTTTAACTGATAGTGTGCGTTTCTTGTGTGTCTATAACGTCTGTGGGAATTTAACATATTTGTATAATCTATGGATTCTCCTGAGATAAATTGTAATATATCTTGTCAGCTGAAAATGTCATCTTCGTAGACTTTTTTGCTGTTAAAGTTGACGGAAATGACGTCAAATCGGGAATCTGTCTACACGAAAACCTCTTTACAGATGCCCGATTTGACGTCATTTCCGTAAACTTTAACAGCAAAAAAGTCTATGAAGATGAAATTTTCAGCTGACAAGATATATTACAATTTATCTTAGGATAATCCATAGATTACTAATTTGTTAAATCCCCACAGACGTTATAAGCACTTTAAAGGTCTTAGTGAGACCATGGATAGTAAATAGACTGGATAGGAAACTGGTTGACGTCAGCGTGAAAACCTAGTTGAAATTCGTGATGTCACGAAGATGTCACGAGTATACAGATTTTGCTGAGTTTCTCTTCGACTTCTCCATATTTTCGTATTCAAGTAGCTATATTGAGATTCCAAAATGTTTCATCGTCTTACAAACCTGCCTAAGCCACGACCAAATGATCGAGGTAAATGTTGTTCGTCTTTGTTTCAGCTGTTTTCGTTTTGTGGTGAAGAAACTGGCGTCGCAAAACTACCGTTGTTTTAGTTGAAATTTGCGACGCGTTTTTCACCGTCTAAAGTTGGATCTTTTCGCCTAAAATGAGTAATGGTAGTCGGATATTCCATCGTAAAGTGGCATTGTGATATTTTTTGGTGGTTTGACTATCATTTTTAGCTGTATTATTGCTAAACGTTGCGATTTATGGTGATTTTGTGACATCACGATTTGCAACTAGGTTTTCACGCGACCAACTGGTGCCTAAACCAATCAGCATGCTGGAAACGTCGCACGTGATCTTAGTTTCCTATCCAGTCTATTTACTATCCATGGTGAGACAGCGAAAATAAAAATAAAATTTAATAATCGTCTCATCAACCGGATGTGGTATTTATTAAATCACTGGTCTACACGTGAATCAAATTCACTCACGTGCACCGTCTGTTCAGTTGGAGCTATATAATCGTCAGAATTTTGTCACTTAACCATGCAAATAACCACTAACCCCAAAACGACAAAGATCCTAACCCCCCGCCTAACGAGTTTTCTAACCCCATGCCGTGTCTAAATCTATTTACGCCGGCTCAAAGAAATACAAACTATTAAAAACGGGAATTTTCAAATAATAATACAGCTCATAAACGACATTTTTAGCTTGACTCGAGCTTGACTCGTGACTCGAGCTTGACTCGTGTTTGACTCGTGACTCGAGCTTGACTCGTGAAATGACCTAACTCCAGTCTTCACGGGTCTTGTGATTGCATACTTTCATCTGGCAAAGGTCTTATAATTGCACGATAAAGTTTGGCCCAAAATATCTCTCTGTTCTCTTCGTCTGTCCAGTCCAGGTAGATCTTGTTGGTGCGGATTTCGTCTGGCACTTCGCATTTCTCATACAAGATTACAATCACCTCTGCACGACCTGTTCTGCCTGCAACCAACGCCTGACGAAGTTCCGTGCGGGCAAAATAGCTTTTCAAGGAATCCGGCGACAAAACGAAAACCGTTTTTCTGCTCCCGTAAATGGCATTGGTGATATTTTTGTGGATGTCGACACCTCCTTCGAAATCCACGATATCGATACACGTCTTGAAGCCTTGTGCTTTTAGATTTCCAAAAAGTGTTTCCAGTACCCATTTAGCGTTCTTAGAACTGTAGCAAATGAAAACATCGTTCGAGCGCGGTATATCCGGTAACTCTACTGAAAAACAAACAAACTACTGTTTAGACACATGGCAGAGTTTTACAAGCATGAGAAACATTGTGTTTTATATAGCGACTGCTGTATAAGTAGTATATGTATATATATATATATTTTTTTTATATATATATATTATATATTATATATATTATATATATTATATATATATTATATTATATATATATAATATATATCTACTATATCGATGGGGTTTTATAAAGAAACCCCGAAACTGACCAAGTGTTTGACTATATAATAAAACAATTATACCATTTGTCTCTCGTCGTATATGAACTAATAGCCAACTCGGTGCTTCGCGCCTCGTCAAATCAGTCAGTACATCATGTCCTTTGCATGCTGCAGAGCTGGATTAAGGGTATGTTTGGCCGGAGCTGGCGGAGACATTATTTATTTATTTATTTATTTTATTTTATTAGCTTCACCATTGTGCAAAAAAAAACACAAAAAAAACCTAACAGATTACATTATATAGTAATAAAACAATGGCAGGGTGACCGCAACAGCATAGCCAATTACTGCGGACCCAGAATTCAAAAGTATATTTACAAATAATGATAATAAATAATTACTGTTAATTTAATAATAATACACAACAACTGTAGCTCAGGAGGGCCGCAATACTCCATTTCTACACCACGCCAAGATTATTTATGATCAATATTTCATCATCAGATGGTAAGGATCGAGATAACCCAAACCAAGCGCAGAAACACACCATTGCCGCCCCCCGGATCCACAGCCGTTCTGTATTTGATTAGTCTAATATTAAGAACAACAAGTGATGGTACGCGGGTAATGCTACGAGACGAATTACACTTCAAGCAGATAGTTTTAAAGGATATAGGATTATCACAGTTATAGGTGTTTGCCAGGGACTCAGAAAGTAGTATCTGAGCATGGTTGATCTGAATACATTAAGGTTTGCATACATAGATTTAGTTCGTCGGCTAAAGTGTTCCATATTCTGGTGGCTCTTATCAAGTACGATCTTTGGTAGGTTGTTGTTTTACATTTGCTTATTATGTACTTTGTAACGGTAGTGTTGGGCCTAACCTTTGTAACGGTAGTGTTGGTTAGTATTAGGGCCTATGTAGATCGTTTTCGATCGTTATAAAACAGGCTTGGACTGGCCTATGTGTCATTGTGCCATGGCACATGAGCCCCTTTCGTGGACACCAAAATGGGCCCCTGGGGCCTGGCCAGACACACCCATAATGTCACACACCATGCAATGTCTAAGAACTGCGCTAACTAGCTCCCATGCACAGCTGAGTCCTGCGAGAGAACATTCTCATAGTTGCGCTTCATCAAGAAGCGACTGAGATCTTGCACGTGACACAGCCAAAAATTATATATTAATACTTGCCAGTATCGCCATTTACAGTCAAAGGGGCATGAGACTTGCGCTTCCTGCTTCGTAATGCACAAAAGATTACCACCACGGTTAAGACAAATAAGACAACCACAGAGATACCGACAGCAATTTTTCCTCCCGTTGATAAACTTGACGTTTTCCTTGAACCTTAAAGAATACCGAGAGTAGTCAGTCAGTGAACACAGTATATAGTATGGTATATAGTATTAGGATAGTATTAGTATGTAAGAGATAAAGCCCGAGAACGAGGGATTTATGCTATATAAAGCTTTATATAGCATAAATCCCGACGTTCGAGGATTTATCTGACTTATTTCATGATTGAGGAGGTTTTCCAACAAAATGTTGTCTATTTTTTTCATCTTGGACAAAGATTTTCCTAGTTTTTTCTTCATTTATTATCTAATTAGTATTCATAGGGCTTTATGCTAAAGCCCGCGGTTCATCAAAGGAAACCGACTCAATGTAATAATAATACTCTATATGGACACAATTTTGTCTCTTTTCCTAGTAATGGCCGCACACGACTTACTCAAAACCATACAAGCCTCATTCTTAAAGTTCCTCTATGTAAACCCACCACTTTTCAATTTCTTATTTTAATCGTATAGTTAAACTCTGGAATTCTGTTTGTAAATTGGCTCCCCCCCCTACTAGTTTTTTCCATTCCCTCCTCTTTTAAACATTTCCTCAAAGAAACATATCATAATTTATGTAACTCAGAATTTGGCGTGGAAGTCCCGTGTACATGGTCCCTTGTACGTAATTAGTGTCACAATTCCTAATATCTGTATATCAATGTCACGGGGAGCGCCTCGCATGGGTCATATACTGTCCTGTTTTTGTTATAGTTTATATTGTACTATTCATCTGTTATAGTTTATTTTGAACTCCTTGCTGATGGTTACTAATAATCATCTTTATTGCAAATATAAATATCTGCTCCAGGAACACTCTCTCGCAACAGTGATTTTCAGAGAGGTCCTGGAAAAGCTTACCCCGTGAGTGCCAGAGGTTCTTCCGCGCTCGATTAGAGAATTAATCTAAATGAACAATCTTAAATTCCTTATACAAATATGAGATCTATAAATAATCATAATTAAAATAAAAGTTCAGCCAAAAAAGTACGTTTGAAAGTTTGAATATCATTTGAGTTCCTAACGTTTCGACTAAGTTCATTCCATTCCTTGACGGCCTGATACTCAAGCCTTTGTTTACCCCAGTTTTTACTTTAGGAAGTCTAAGGTTATCTTTACTCCTAGTATTATACTTATGAATATCAGTATTTTTAGAAAATGCCAAACTATGTGATGTTAAATTGTTAAGGCATTTAAAGATATATAGACATCTATGGTATCTACGGCGGTCCTCGAGTCGAATCCAGCGTAGATCTTGGAGAGCATCAGTTGCTGATGAGTACAATGATCTATCTAAGATAAGTTTAGCTGACTTTTTTGCAAAATTTGCAAAGAACGCATAACTTCTACATTATTCTTATCTCCCCAAACAATGTCTGCATAATCGAAAATAGGAAGGATTAGACTATTATAAAAAAGAAGACGAGCATTAAAGGGGAGCAAGTGTTTTATCCTACGCAAAAGGCCTAAGCGCTGATTGATCTTACAAGAAATAACATCAATGTGATCTTTCCAAGTGAAATTAGATGACAGAGTTACACCCAAGTACTTAAATGTATCTAAACTAGATATCACTTTATCATGAACTGTATAATAGATAATTGAGCTAACTTGAACCCAATAAAGTTGTTAAAAAAAGTAATAGGCAACGACTCAATGAGTTGATTACTCGGGTTACCACCTGTGGTGGTAGCCGAGTCTAGGTTTCGATGGCATTCCTGTATTTTTATTTTTCGGGTCGACAAATTGCAATTATTACATCATCCCAATACGCTTTGCGAAACCAGGCGCTGTGCTCATCTCATTGGCTCATCTCGAGTATTCGCTCAAAGATTCATGACATACGGAATTTTTCTGGGAAGCAATCTTAATCATAAACAAAATTTGATTGCAATCATTTGTGATCTTAAAATATTTCGAGCAAAACGCATGTCACCCGGTGAGATTTTGTCTCACATTATAAGAAAAGGCAGATGGAGGATTAAAGGCGGATAAGAAAAGGAAAGTAGGTCTGTGTCTAGAAATTTAGAATTAACACTAATAGTCTCTCGCAGACTCTCTGCCTCGCAGACTATAATAATATTCAATTAAACCGAGCGCTCTAATGTAATTGCTCTGGTTTCCGAACGAATAAGTTTTTGCTGATATCAACTATATTCCAGACGTCGTTCTATAAGCAAGAAAATCTGCAATAAAATTAAAATCTGAAGTAAATTAAGATGGAAGCTTCACTTCAGCGTGTCGTAAATATACTGGCTGAGAGTCAAATATCACAGCTTGTCAGGTATAAGTATTTTACACAGTATTTTACTTAGCTGTACCTCACCTAGGGTTACAAATCGCGGAATTTGCAAGAGAACATTGATTTGTGTCTATTCTTTTGTGTGTTTTACAAGACAAGATTAACTGCAAGTAGCCCGAGTTAACGCCTAGCGGGTGTCTTGTTCGTTTTTATGTCCTGGTTGTCAAAGTTCATATATCGGTATCTGTTCACCCCCCTTCTCGACGGTACTGATGAAAATATATATTGTGAATATCTTCCAATATTTCTCAGAAACACTATCGCTGGATCTCACCTTTGGTAACACCTGGTCTCAGACAATTTCTACCAAATATTACGGCCGTTTTTCCCGTCAAGTCGTTCGCGATTTTATCTTTCTCGTGCGTTGGACAAGGTTTGCAATGACCAACGACGGTAGCGTTTTTCTCCATCGAAAATGTGCCCTGTGGACAAGGCTGGGCTGTCATGGCTTTCAAAGGACAGTAATAACCTTGAAAACAAATGACTAAAAAGAACATAAAAAAGAATAAGAAAGAAAACAACAGTAAAGAGACGGGGACAAAAGAGAAAGGAAATTCAGCTATATCTGAATTACACATCCGTGTCCTTCATACACAGCTCTAGGATATAAGCGACAGAATATATTGAACTGCATTTTTATGCAAGAAACAAATTCGGATGAACTTAGTTTATCAACTGTTATAATGTCAACTTTTTGCGTTCATATTGAACTGCATTTTTATGCAAGAAACAAATTCGGATTAACTTAGTTTATCAACTGTTATAATGTCAACTTTTTGCGTTCATATTGAACTGCATTTTTATGCAAGCCTTGTACAGAAAACTATGTTATACAACTATTTTATATTTATGTTCAACTGCATTTTTATGCGCAACTTACATCTGTTTAATATTACACATGTTCGTGAACTACTATATATTGTGAAAGATGTTGAGAACGGTTAAAACACAAGGGGGCCAGATAGATATCTAACGTACCCCAGAGTACCTATATGGTCCAGCAAGCTCATTGTGAGCTCCATATATATGTAAAACTCACTGCTCTGGTATTACCTAGAGTACGAGGCTGTAGTAGCTGTACTACTTCCGCTGCGACTTTGACTTCAATAAGCCCACCACTTATTTTTGCAATTTTGCACAATATCACAACTGCCTTGGATTTCGCGGCAGCACTTCCCTTGCGATAGTAACTTCTAGTATATACCCTATACCCCCCACACATTAGAAATCCTACCGGCACCACTGACCGCAATATATTTTTCATTGGTCTTACCCACATTTACGTTATTAGCGTTTTCGCTTTTGAACTTGTTACTAATACATTTATATCTCCCTGTGTCGTCGGCTGTAGCATTCTTAATTCGCAGCTTCGAGCTGCATTCGTTCATTTGACTACCACTTCTTGCCAGGTCTTCAACTAATTCGATTCGTCTGTCTGGCGTCCCTCTAAACTTCTTGTCGTCCTTAAACCACGTGATCTGGCACCTCGCGTAAGCCTGCGAACACGTGATGTTTAACGGCCAGCCTATCCTCGCGTCGTATCCAATCACGTTTCCTTGCAGCGTCATATCAACGGGTGGACTGTCGCCACCTAAATGAACATTGGGTAAAAGAATGAATTTCGTCTGATCCCAACCTGTTCAACATGCAGGCAGTTATCAACAGACGTGAATGTTGTTCTGAACCCCCGTGAACAATGTGTGCTGCACCCGGTGAACAATGTTGTACTGCCAACTGTAAACAATGTTGTGCTGCAAACTGCGAACAATGTTGTGCTGCACCCTGTGAACAATGTTGTACTGCCAACTGTAAACAATGTTGTGCTGTAAACTGTGAACATTAATGTTGTGCTGCCAATTGTGTACAATGTTGTACTGCAAACTGTGAACAATGTTGTGCTGCACCCTGTGAACAACCTTGTGCTGCACCTTGTGAACAATGTTGTGCTGTACCCTGTGAACAATGTTGTGCTGCACCCTGTGAACAATGTTGTGCTGCTAACTGTGAACAATGTTGTGCTGCACCCTGTGAACAATGTTGTACTGCACCTTGTGAACAATGTTGTGTTGTACCCCGTGAATATCGTTGTCAACAACAATAATTTTGAGCAACGATGACAGCAATAGTGAACATGCTTGTTCTATATCAAGGTATGCGGGTTCTCTCGACCTCATGGGGATAAGCGACCATGCCTTGCATAGCTGACAGTGGGCGTTATGGAAGCCGAACAAACAACACTTATGGGTGAAATATGTCCATGCACCTATGGGTTAAATTCTTTTTTTACAAGGCACTCTATGCAGTCATATAGACTTGAACATATGCAACTATGTTAGTTTTATTAATCACGACCGTACACGACTTACTTAAATCCTAGTCATATACTTAAAGTTCCGTTCATGTAAAACAAGTACATTCAAGTGCAAACTAACATACTTCAACCGGACTGTTCATTTATGCAGGAACTCAGTGTGCAAAACAGCTTCACCTACTAGCTTGCTGACATTATCTAGTTTTAAGAACTTTCTTCGTCGCACTTCCTTCAGTTTTTGATGTAGACATGTCATGTACTTGGTTTCTTGTTCGTGACTGCCCTTGTCACAGATATTAATTAGTTTCCTTATGTCATTGTTTTTTATGTATATTTGTATATAAAGGGGGTGCCTCGCATGGGCTATTAAGACCCGTTCGCACCTTTCCCGTTAAGTTTGGGTTATATACTTGTATGAAGTTTATTTATTTAATTTTCCCAATAAAGTTATTAAATTAAATGGTGTACACAGGTGTGACAAATTGCGTACTCAGCTAACAAAAAGATGAAAAATACATCTTTTTATCTCTGCCAAAGCCGCAAGAATGGCAAGATGATGATGTTTTATCAATATTGTTTTCTGCTGTTACAACAATCGTCAACAACCGTCGTTGCTGAACTAACATTGTTCAACAATCTTGCTCAGCCATGACGCACTGTTACAGTATCGTTCAACCAACATACTGTAACAACTTGTGCGATTCTTATAGATACAGCATGTATACCTTCTTTACATGCTCTCCAGGGTCAAGTCCCTATTTCACCCTTCTGATCACATGGCCATATAATTGGTCTTATTCTGACGAAGGTCTCCGCTCGAAACGTCAGTATTTTGTCACTAAAAATCTTGGCAGTTCACCACCTTTCACTTTGCTATATATCCAAAACACTGCCTGCGCAGCACTCTACTTTTTTACATATCATCGTAGTCTTCTATCTCCGACATATCAGTGCCGCACGAACGATTTTTCACCTGGCGGGCAAACTAACTGTGACTGCCCCCTTTTAGGGGGGTTGCGGGTATTCTCCCCCAGGAATTTTGCATTTCTGAGACACCTGAAATGGCATTTCCTGCATTTTGGAGAGCAGAAGCTAACAAAATTTAAAGGCCGAAATAGGGAGTGTTTTGGGTTGACCGCAAGCTTGTTGGTAATCGTTGTGATACTCGTTATATCAACAAGCATTTTTGGATTGTGTCAACGATGTCCTACGGTTCTGCACCTATATCAAGTTGCAACAAACTTACGGCTGTCTGCAAGCTTGTCAAGCCTTGACCTGAAATAAACAGTTTACTACAAACTGTTAGCAGATTTGCTGCAGGTTTGCTGCAAGCCTGCAGCAAATACATCCTCCAACAAAACTCGCGTAGCCACTATAATAACATGGCTCAAGACCATTTGTTTCTTAAAATTGAAATTACATATAATTACTTTTTCAAAGTATCTTTAAATATTCTAAAATAAAATAAGAATATTTGGGAAAAAGTGGGGGGGAGCACAAGCCCCCAGGCTCCTACGGCCATGCATATACACCACTCCTGCTTTTGTTCTCACTTTATTGTTCATAATCATCCTCTCTCTATCCTTATAATCCACCTCCAGATTCTTATTCACACCCTTTCCAACCACTTCTTCTAGTACCTCTTACCAAAAGCATCCACGACTTCGGTGGTTGCGTTTGCAAAGCCCAGGCTGTTCCTCACCACGCACGTGTAGTTGCCCGCATCTTGTTCGCTGCGAATTCGAACGGACAGTTTTTCGTTGCAACTCGTACGTATTATTTGAATATTTTCTTTGACATCCGCATGCAACGGCCTCCCGTTAAACAGCCACGTCAACGTCGATGGCGGATAGTTTTGACATAACGGACATTTGATTGTCACCTTGTCATTCAACGCCACGTTTTTGCTCGTAAAGTTCCACTGCAACGTTGGAGCACCTGTGGTGATGATTAATATATTACCATGGTTATGGTTATACGTCTATTAACATTAAGGTAATTGCAATGGCGAAATTTTTTTTTTTGATTTTGCGATCTGCGAGGTCTACACACGTAAAAACGCCACAGACCTGTTACAGCCTGTTGCACCTTCAGGCCTGATACAGGACTGTTGTCGCCAACAGACTGTTCAGAACTGACGGTATCAGATTGGAACAGTCTGTTGGGTTGTCAGGGCTGTATATCAGTCTGATGTAACAGAATGTTTTTTGCGAAATTGTGATGTACACTGATGATGTAACAGCGCTGATGGAAGTTGTTGGTATCAGATAAATACAGATGATAAGGCATCAGTGCTGATACTGACTGTGACCATCATAGCTCATGGACGGCGGAGACGGGGGGGCTGGGGGGGCTTTAGCCCCCCCCCCACTTTTCTCTGGAATATCTAAATCGAGGTTTTTCCGTACGGTGTATTCTTTGGAAATTAATTTCCCCGCTTCTAGCCCCCCCACTTCAAAACACGTTCCGCCGCCCCTGTAGCTGTCCAAGCGGTCTTTTCTAAGTGCACGCTCCACCGCAAAAAAAATTATTTCTAGAGTCTCTAAAACACCATTTCCCGCATTCTGAGGCGAGTTTTTTAAAAGTAATCTGAAGGCTATAAATCGCAAAATGTTGTTATTACTAAATCAGAACATGACACAATACACGTCAAGATATCTTGAAATTCATTGATAAACAACTCTAAATCGAAACATTTCATAGAATCATAGACCCTTTTAATAAGTACAGAATATTTTAATCAGTTAATTTTTCCATTTCTCTTGTTGTGGTCCTAACACAAAGTGAGTCGAAAGATCTGGAGGAGCACGAGCTTCCGCCATTTTACATAATTGCATAATACACGAGCAGTGAGCTCTATATATATATATCTGGAGGGCTATCTGCCAGTCATTGGCCAGGCAAAAAGTGAAGCCTTGCACGTCAGTTTCAGTCCTCTACGCGGTTTATATATACGAAATTGACGTAAAAACCGCGCAGGGGACTGAAACTGACGTGCAAAGTCGGCCATCTTGGGCTTCACTTTTTGCTCGGGCAGATAGCCCTCCAGATATATATATATATAGAGCTCACTGTACACGAGTCGTTCACTTGGCGCTAGAACATTGACACTTGGTTACGTTTAGCCGCTGACCAATCATTTTGAATTCAAAAAAATCTCATTGAGAGTCTTTGCCGAAGCCCACGCGAATTATCAGATACCTGCGATCAGTTGCTCATCGATATGTTTTTGCATTTTGATAATTGGATTTGACTTGTTGCACATAACATATATCTCACTCAAATTTCTCCCCAGATTTAGACTTTTCACGAGAACGGTCTTATTGGGGACCATTGGGGGGGGGGGGGGGGGGAGGAGGGGGCGTCGCCTCCGTTGACTAGGCCACTGTCTATTAACTGGGAGATCCAGGTTCGATCCTGGGTAGGACCCCAACTCAGGCTTCAGGGTCTTAAAATAATTGATTTTTCCGTAACTGTCTACGGGCATCACAGCAAAATCCGGACTATGGTATGCTCTGTGATTTGAGAAATTGTGTTAGCGTAGCGTAGCGCGCTGAAGGGGATTGGGGGCGGGGGATTGGGTACGCAGGCTAAATCCGGACCGCAAAGTAACCAATCATATTGCGTAATTCCACCGGAAGTAGTCCTAGCTATAATAAATAATAAAAATAAAATAAACCAACATACCGGCTTTGTTACCCAAGGAATAACGTCCGTTCGCGTACTTGCATTTGGTTGAACAACCTATATTGATAGTGAAAAATATTCTGTATGTTTAAGTTTCAACTATCATGGTAATATGAATATAACAAAGGTTACTCCGTCGAGATGACGTCAATATCCATGTTTGTTCGCATTTACCCATAATTTTTGCGGCCATAACAAAAGAAAATAGCTCATTAGCAATCATTAGTGAGTCCGAATTTGATTTTTTGGCCGCATGTTGAGCTATTAATAGCAGCCAGACGTTACGCAGCTTACGGTATTGTAATATCATCCAACATGGCGAAATTGTCTTTGTCCCTTGAATCTATGGGTGATAGCCGAGTGTTTTACAAGCTTCTCGAGTGTATAACTCGATAATCACACAGAAACTAAGTTTTTTATTTCTTTTGTAAAATAATATCATTAAATTTATCAATAATGCAAAAAACGCAGATTTCCTTGTCATAAGAGGCGTCGCTACGTAGTTTTTGGCAACACTACGTTGGCAATTTTAGCGATGAAAATGCACTCAAACGTGCAAGTAAAACGTTTCCTTGTGTTGACAACTTGATTTAACTTGTATCCATGCAGGTACACCTTGACTTCGTTTTGTAATTAAAACGACTTTAAATTCGTAAAAAACGACAAAATCTAGTCAAAGTTCACGTCATCCGTGCCATTATGGAGTTATAAAAGCACGCTCGCTCGGCCCAGTAGTCAACCAGAGCGCGTATAGTCGCTAATAGCACTCCGTAGAGATGCGCATTTACCCATAATTCTTGTGAGTCAAATTTGGTTTGTTTGGGGGCTTCGGTGGTCTAGTGGTCACACCTCTGAGTTCAAGAGTTCGAATCCTGTGTTCGGACATTTGATCGCACGTGGAAAGAGTTGGTCAACACTCTGCCGAAAGTCGTGGGTTTTCTCCGGGTTCTCCGGTTTCCTCCCACAGGGAAGTTGACAGGGCGGGTTAGGATAAATAGTTAGGAAATACTAATGATGATAAAAACTGTAAAAAATAAATAGCTAAGGTTAATTGATTGGGGTACTGGGTACTAGGTACTGAATGTAATAGAATAAATTGTCGATGTTGTAAAGCGCATTTGATCATATACACATGCTAATTTGCGCTATATAAATAGTAAACATTATTATTATTATTATTATTTGTCCGCATTTTGAGCTATTAGTAGCAGCCAGACGCTACGCTATTTACTATTACTTTATTTTAAGATCAGTGGTCATATAGTGTCAACAAACGAGTGTCATCTTTTGTAATTTTATTTATTTTTTAATTAATTCGTCACAACATACATGTTAACAAGATTATTTCAAGTTGTAAGAAAAGGAAATATGAATCAAAATAAAGAGAAATAAAGTTGTAACAGAGAAGAGAAACAGAACTGTCGTGTGTATTATCAAGCATATAACTGATTTCTTGCTTACTCACTTTAGCAAAACAGTCTGGCATTTTGTATTTCATTACTAATAGGATATGCGCTCTGCTGACACCCTGAAAAGTGTGAGGGCAATCTCGCCTCCACTCAGTGACTTTTTATCCGCACTAGCCAGCCATAATTTTCGTCGAGAGTCACGTCACATGAGCTGGGAGACTATAAATAGTTTAGTTTCATTTGGGAAACCAAAATAACATATACATTAGTTTGATATATGTCGATATATATGTCGACCTATATATCACTAGTATGATATATGTCTTTGTATGCAGCTGCTATGACACCGATACTATATTTATCCCAGTGCTTGTCAACATAACTCCACACTATTGTAAATAACACTAAAGTACAACTAATAATATATCGCTGAGATACGGACATGGTGGTTTCTAATGCCATCTGAAGAGCTGCAAGTTATTCATCGTTAATTTCTTACAATATCTCCAAACCTTTAAGGAATAACCGTACACACTTAATACTGTACAGTACAGCGCTGCCAGTTGGCAGAAGGCCATGCTCTTTAGTGAACCAAACTCTACACATTGTTTATACCGCTAGACTCACCATCTGTTGAAGTGGCTGGAAGAATCTGCCCACACAGAACCAACATGGTCCATCCGAGATAACGGCGAAACATGACAGTTTGTCGATTAACGAAGAGACTAGAATGCGATACCCATGCAAGAGAATCCTTGTGAAAATGAAAATGTAAACTGAGGAAATTAAATAAACATCGATTTCTTATCACTTTTGACCGATTTCCTGGTAATGTCGGATCTTTCTTCCGCACGGTCAATGTTACCACTTTCCTGTTTACCACAAAGTTCGCCACCCGCAGGCAAAGGAAGTCGAAAACAACTCGTGGCCACGCTAAATATGGCATTCAACATTGTATTAGCTAACGTCTGTGGTGTTGCTGTAATGCTACGGAAGTTAAACGTTATAGCGAAGAAAATGCCGTGTTTAAAAGACATTTAAAAGCAAATTCAGTGATTTGAATGCTATATACACAAATCTATAGTTGTAGGTTTTTATACAGCTCTGTCAGTGCAGGGGTGGTTAAATTTTCCACTGGAAATTTCAACATCACCAAACTGCACTCCTAAAAGTCTGGCCCACCAAACGAGCCATATCCAGTTCTAGCCAACCGGGTCAGCCTAGCAAGCAAGCCGGCCTGTGCTCATGTAATAACAACTCATCTGGCCAGTCCGGCAATAGGTTCAGTTTGAGCAAGCATTAAATCAGTTAATATTTTTCTCAGTGTATAAGGCATAGCAGTAAATCAAACCATTTAGCTGGCTGGCAGTGGCACTGTGGCAGTAGCAAGGTGTCTTATGTGCTAAACAGAAATGTAATTAAAAATCTTTATTTCTTCGTGAAGTCAACATTTTGAGCCAGTAAACATATTCACAATTTTAGCACATTTATTATTTGATTTATTAGTGGGAGTTCGAAGCATTGCCATTGCAACTGTAATGAAGATTAGGGGATTTATTTGCACGGGACTTCCGGACTTGACTTAATTCTACCGGGGGGGGGGGGGGAGGGGAGGGGAGGGGGGTTATACCACAGAATAACTTATTCTGTGGTTATACCGTGTGAATGCGAGGAGTAACTGTCTAGTAAGTCGTGTCGGCGTCTGGGGAACATTCAGTTTGTTAAACGGAATCAAAGGACGTTGAATAATTTGACCATATTCGGAGAATCATGGCGGATATTCGACGACCTTTGACATGCGGAAGTTTAACGTGATGACACGTATATTAGGTTCGTGGGATCGGAAGAAATAACTTTGAACAGGTTCCGGTTGGTGTACTGACGATAAATATCGGCTAGGCGTTGTTATGACACAACATAAAAATAAAATGAATAATGTAAATTCCCAAAAGTAAACTTGACGTCGTTTTTGTTCTACACAGACGTCACAGGGCGTTTTCATGTTATGTCGTTCTGAAGACAATATTGATAAACCATCAGTAAGACTAGTTTCGTTGACTCACTGATTAGATGGGTTTTCAGAAACTTTGAAGTTTGTATGAACTAGAAAAAATGTAGTTATACTAAAGCCCGGCGCACACTAGAGCTATCTGCTTAGCAAAACTTCATTCGTGACTGATGGCGTGAGACGTTAGCTCCAGTGTGCGGGGCAGTTTCGTAAGCATTTTGTCACTCGTGCCGTCTTTCACAAATATTCAACATGTTGGATAATTTTTGGTGTGCGGGGAAGTGAAAGCAGCAAGCTTACAACTTACGCATGCGTATTGCCGGAAAGTTGTAAGCTTGCTGCTTTCACTTCCCCGCACACTAGGGGAAATTGTCATTCGTGACAAAAATTATCCAACATGTTGAATATTTGTGAAAAACGGCACGAGTGACAAAATGCTTACGAAACTGCCCCGCACACTGGAGCTAACGTCTCACGCCATCGGTCACGAATGAAGTTTTGCTAAGCAGATAGCTAGTGTGCGCCGGGCTTAAGGGAACGTTCATAGGAGGGGGGGGGGGGCGCTATAGCAATTTTGAGGGAGGTCATACTTTTTCAACAATAATTTTTAGGGGCTGGCCATGCATTTTGGACGCCATTATTAAAAATAGTCATACACTTCACTCAAGGTGAACATGAAGACACATTATTAGAGTTGAAATTGTACATTGTTGTTTAGTTCATTCCTTGAAAAAATGAGAGATGAATATATATATAGATTATCTTGCAATGCCTTTAAACATGAAAAGACATTGCAAGATATGCACATAAAATTACCTTTAGTAAAACAACAACAAAATTCAGTACAGTCATTTTTGTATAACGTATGGGAAGATTAATTGTATTGGAAACCATGCAATTATCATTAATGTGAGCACTTTTTAATTTGTTGTGAAGGGTTTCTGTTTGTGAAAATAAAGTTTAGTTATAAATGATGGAAATGCTGACGTCAAGTAAAATACTCAAATTAATGCAAAATAACTGTACACTTATCACTCATTTTAGAGTGAGTCTGATCAACATTAGAGTAGCGGGGTCACAAAAATTTACCATCACATTAGGGGGGGGGGGGGGCAGAGTAAATTCCCTGGGAATGTTAGGGGTAGACTTGGGCGGTTTTGCTTAAAATAAAAACCGCTAAACCCGGTTTTTCACAATTTCAGAAACTAACGCAATTTCAGTTTTGAACTAATGGCAGGAAGTCAAGGAACGCAATTTCACATTTTTAATAGCGCTTTACGTCATAATTTGGCTGTATACAGAGTAATTATAAAGGACTGCGTAGATCACGGCAAAATATTGAACAAAAAAACGAACGTTCAGCGATAACGAAACGAAATTTTAATAAGAACTAAACAAAATTATACATTGTAACTTGTCAGAAAAAGTCAGAAACGTTTTAAGAATAAAGAATTCACAGGTTTTTAGCCAAGAAAATTACCAACGTATCACCTTGTGTGGTATCAGTAGACCGCTTGGCAGTAACAATGTTCCGGCTTGTACCACAAACAGACAAGTATTTGCGTGCAAGTTTGGCTAACGAAGGGTATACAGCTGCGTGCATATTCGACGGGATGATGATCTCAGAGATGTCGATGTAGGTTGGAACTTGGAAGTATTTCCCCCAGCAGCACGGACTTTCCTCAGGCAAAGCTTGCATGTCGGCAGGTCATTGTCGTTTTCGTCTTGTCTAAATCCGAAATATTGCCAGACAGGAGAGGCAGAGGCCGCAGAAACCTTTTTTGACCGCAATTCGACGTTGACGTTTGTGGCAGCCATGATGATTTGCGCGCAGTGTTATTGTCTGTATATATAATCTGCCAAATCTGGTATCAGTGCGTGGCATGAAATTAAATATGTAATGATGACGGTTTTCCGGTTTTTCTAAAAAACGGTTTAATAATAAAACCGAAAAAACCCGGAAAACCGCCCAAGCCTAGTTAGGGGGGCTTTAAAAAAATGTAGGGGAAAAAATTTAAATCGTCATAGCCCCCCTCTAATTAAATTATGGGTACGAGGTTGGAACGCCACTTAGTTTATTATTAGTTTAGTTTTTTTCTTTATCACTCTTTTAGGTGAACGGAAAACCCCAACAGGCTAGAAGCCCAATTGATAAGGAAAAGTTTAAATCCAAAGTAATCAAATATAACAAATTAAGGTAATTCCTCAGTAATTTTTCCGAAATGAAAATTTGCTGAAACTTCCCAGTCTTAAAGTTATTGACATACTTATATTAAAACCAAAAATAAAAGTTGGGGTCACCGACCTTGTTTAGAAGATATGGCATATCGCAAGTCACCTCTTACTCAGTATGATGAAGTAATTGCGACCAATTTACGAGTTGAGTAAAAACCGCATTGCACAACTTTTTATTGACCCTTTTGACAAAGATATTTTTTATTTTTCGCAACAAGTAATTTTATACAAGAAAACATGGTATTTTAGGGAAAAAGAAACAGCTAACAGGGTTTATTATGATAAAGAAAGGTCGTTTCCCATATTCTTTGACATGTTATTTGAAGAAACATTCATCAAAAATGTAAAATATTGTAAAGTTTCTGTTATAACACGTAAATGTGGTAGAAGAAAATAATTATTAAGGAAAAATTTATGGCCACCAACCTTCTTTAAGAACTATGGCCTTAAACTCCAATTATCAAGTAGTTTACAAACCTACTTGCACAGGGAGCCCTAGCTAGAAAAAATTGATTTAGTCTCTTAATAACTCTTCCCTACCACTACATAAGTGGCCATTGTTAGATTTGGCACTAAATTGTCCTAAAATGGTCGGAATTTTTTGAAAGTGATGCATAATGGCCATAAAAACACTGATTATTGGATGTGCGCAGTAAATGTGCGCAATGCAAAACTGAGGAATCACCTTAGTTGCTAACCTATAGTCCGCCATCTTGGATGTACGTTTTATATGCGTGTGACGTCACAACGAAGGGAAAGCGAAAATTTTATCTCGCCATCCTCATGTCTTTATATGTATGAAATTCGATTTTTATGAATGTCTTCCTTTTTCAATTGAATCACAACATTTTGAAAAGCATTCCGCGTAAATTCGGGCACCTACAGAGTAGTTTCGTCAGGTTTACCCTCAATTTCGTGGATTACCCTGCTTGTGACGTCACCAACTTCCCAGTTATTAAGGCAAAGTACAACCTCGTTCCCAGGGCATTTTGCCTCCACGGTGGAAGGTCGGCGAAAATGGCCCTGGGATCGGCTGGTCACATGACACCCAGAATTTCTGGGTGTTTAGATAATTTTTATAGATAATTGTTTAGATAATTTTTGTGGTCTTTGTTCCATTTCCTTTGTCTACTTTGTTGACCTGCATTATTGAGAAATGTTCAATGCTCTTTACAGTTGTTCATGTCAGCATTCGTCGGCATAAAAGCAGCTAACAAGCTTAATAATCCACCATACATCCATGGTTATCTCTTACAAAAGGTATGAAGAAGCATATATCCAATTTAGCGAAAGCTATCACTTCTAATTTGCTGTAAAATTTGAAGACAGCATTCAGATTTAAATGAATAAATTATACTCGGCTGAATTAATTGAGTTTTATGACAAGCCAATCGGATTATAGAATGGACCAGCCGATCCCAGGGCCATTTTCGCTGACCTTCCGCCGTGGAGGCAAAATGCCCTGGGAACGAGGTTGGGCAAAGTATTAACGCAAGATGGCGGATGACAGCTGGGATTGTCTTTGGCCAAAATTAGAACTGCTGTCTTGCACTAGAGTAGTTTCTGGTTAATTTCCATGTAGTGAGTACGAGATCGGAATAAATTAAATGACTTCATGTTGCGTGTTAATGATCACGAATATGTGGCAAGTTTGAACTCGACAGTCACCAATAATTGGTATAAGCCAGTTCGTAATGCCGACTGCGCATCAAAATGACGTGTTCTGCGTCGGTATATAACTTATTTCAATTCATAACACCAGGCTAAAACCACAATAGACATTTGCATTTCTATTTACACTTGCAAATTCGTTATACCCGACGCAGAACGCGTCATTTTGATGGGCAGTCGACATTACGAACTGGCAGTTAACCACTGTATATCCTTCAAAACATCGAATAAACCTGACTAAAAAAATAGAGCTCGAATCCGTTTAATAATATTTTTATCAACATCGTTGTGGTTGCAAAAATCTCTAAATATAAATAACTCTTAGCCTATGCGATTCTTCGGTTGATTACTCCCAAGTGAAATATACACTCTGTATAATGTATTTCATCTACCTATACGTATTAGTGATATTAAATTAAAATCGTCTGTACTAGCTATGAAGTATATGTATCACATACACACTTCTCGTCTGCGTATAAAAGAACCTAAAACTCGTATTAAAAATATCCTATGTACAGAGACCTGTACTACTTCTACTACAACATAAGCCGTCAAAATGTATCTTTCAAAGAATGACTTAGAGTCAGGATTCATTTCTAGGAAACGAATCGTTTCTAGGAATTACTCAACGACATAAGCGTAGCAGCGGCCGAGGTGCGCGTGTCGTCTTTTCCAATGGCGGCACTCGAAGTGACAGTCTTACATTCGGCGCCGAAATTGCACCTGGGCGTCGTAAAGTAAGGGAAATTGTTCCTCGGGTCGCGCGCGATTCTCGGTCTGGGTAAAAAGAACCTAGGCGAGAAACCGGATACGCACAGCCCACAGTTGTCGCCCGGGGCGACGGCGACGGGCGCGTACGGTGGCACGTATAATCCAGGGTACGGGGCGCATCTGCCGTGCGTTCTGTCGACGGGATACGGCGTGTATCGTAGTCCCTCTCGTTTGTCGTGAATCCTGGCTGGCATCTTGTGAGATCTCGAGAGTAGCATCACCTTCTGTGGCGGAGTGCTGGCTTTGATGTAGGTCACCTGGCCATTGCTGTTGGTCTTCTTGCAGCATGGCAGGATGGTTTCCACGGTCTTAATAAGGTCTCCGTCGCACGCGGCCAGCAGCAGCTGTAAAACTTTCGGTTTGATGTCCGGGAAGAGGCGGCGTAAGATATTGATGTAACACGGCTGAGGGTCTTTCTCGCGCCATTCTTCCAACTCGGCCATCGTGGTTCGCGCTTCCTTGGTGCCGAAGTGTAGACAGATGCATTCTTTCACTCCCGCCATGGCCACTTGTCCGAAATTTGTGATGTCTTCTGAAAGAAAGGGTGACACTTTAGCTTTACAGTAAACTAATAAGCTAGTGGCCTTCAGGGTACAATTAAAATACGTGAGAAAAAATAATCCTATTTTCCACCTTCCATACTCTATATATGGAACCTTTATTCTATGTTAGTGACCCTGAGACGATATTGAGTTAGGCCAGTTATCATAGAATATAATTTTAGGTTAATAAATGTTCACATTTGCCAAAAAATATGAACTACAAACGTTCTATCACAAGAAATTTAAGTTCTAAAGTTAGCTGTCAAAACTTTGTCCGCCATTGCTCAAAGCCTTACGAGCGCGCGATTTCAAAGCAATGTGTGACGTCAAAGTCTCAAAAGCCTAGTAGTAAATTTAGAATTATTACTAGAAGTTACTATCGCAAGGGAAGTGCTGCCTCGAAATCCAAGGCAGTCGTGATATTGTGCAAAATTGCAAAAAAAATAAGTGGTGGGCTTATTGAAGTCAAAGTTGCAGCTAGCAGAGGTAGTACAGCCTCGTACACATGCGGTTATGGATTAGGTAAGACAAGAACAGTGAGCTCTACATATATATGAAGCTCACACTGAGCTTGCTCGACCAAAGGTACTCTGGGGTTCAGGGGCGAACACAGGGGGTGTCGGTGGTTGCGATCGCACCCCCCCCCCCCTTTTTGGATCCAATTAGGAACAAAATTATACAAAAACAACAATTATAAATCAGAAAGATAGAAACTGTAATAATAAATAGACCCGGTCATCATCATGTGTATGGAGGGGAAAGTCTCAAAAGCGTAGCATTGCAAGCCTGCGTAGCTAGCTAGATTGTAGCCTACGTAGCGGCGCTCTCGAAGGGGGGGGGGGGGGAGGGGAGGGAGCCGCTTCGCAGACTAGCTACATTGCCTTTGTCAAATTTAGAATTATTATAAATCGAAGGAGGATAATTACTATAAATCGTAACTGCACTACTCGAGGAGAAGGAAGGGGAATGAGGATACTGACTCACTATCTCGGACCGCTACGCAGGCTTGTTTGGCGCTGTTTGGCGCGCTTCCCGTGGTGTTCCTTATATCGTTTTACGAAATAACCATAACATATTCATATAGAATAGTTTCCCAAAGCAGTCTTTATATTCTCATATTTTCACATGACGATAAGATATGGGTACTTTGTATTTGAGTCACAGAATTTGAGTCTTGACGTCACTAGCTTCCGGAACATGTGCGAGTAATGGCGGCTTCGTAATCTTGTGTAAAAACAGTCGAAAAGCGATTCTCAAGCTCGTAATTGCTTGGAATTTTGGAGAAAAAATAAGAAGGCTATGCTCTTTACAATTATGTAAAAATGTGTGTGCTTAAAGTGCCTCTATTATCAAATTGTTGGTATGTGACATTGTTCACATGCATTACCGCAACACCCCGCTGTTTTAAAGCTATTATTGACACTAATTCGGGCAGTTATTTAAGACCTAATCTCGGATATTTTATTTCAGTGCTGTTCACTTCAGTTGAACTAAAAGTAAAACCTCCCACGACTGAAACCTTTCGAATTCGCAAAAAATGTCTATAGAGAAGAAAACTGCGCCAGGTTTTGTCGTAACGAGCTGTATTTTTATCAGTATGACAGTATTTCACAGACAAAGGAAATGACTATTTACACAAATTATACTAATGTCATTGTAAGTTTACTAAAGTATAACATGGTCATGGTCAAAAAATAGCGTTGTCCCTTTCGTGTTAATGTTATACTAATTTCAGATAACAGTTGTGATGCCATTTGGCGTCTTTCTCCTGTCTTTATACGCTATACACCCTCCTTCGTAGCCAGTTGGCCTGAAATAGCCCATCTATACACGATGTCATCTCGATGTATGTCATTAATACTGCCAGGCGTATAAAAGATGTTTTGCAACACTCACCAGCGAATCATAAACCCGAATTTTGCCGTGTACAGACAATCTCATACGTCAGAAAGAGAATCGTCTGGAAAAATCGTACGTGTGGATAATGACCTTAAGTGCCCCCTCATACAAGAACACCATGGTGTATTGTGTACTCTGACAGACTGACTGATATAGGAATTGAAATGAGAATCAGTCAGGCTTGTGAAAATCAAATTACGATTGGTCACGAGAAGTATATACTTAAATGGGAAAGTGAAAACGAAATAAGGTATATGAAGATATACATCATTGTGGTTTACAGTTAGACGAACTGTTAAACAGGAACATCGATAAGAATTACCAACCATGCACTGCCTTTGACACGTATAAAACAAACAGTCGCCGATAAATGAATTACTTTCTATCAACTGAGAACTGACAAGTGGTTAAAAAACTTACTGTCACTGAACGGCTTCTGTACGTATAGTACCCACTCGGTTTTTATGGTCGGTCGTTAAACAATCCCCGCGTTGCTTTGTAACACGTTGTGCGCTGCCTTGGCCTTGACTCAATTTTGCTTACGCACTAAGGAAGACCTTTTTAGCCTGATGCACGTTCATTGGTGCGTGGGTTCAAATAAGGCGTTGGCAGCTCACAGCATTTCAAGAGCGCTATTCATTTGATACCGAGAAAACGGATGACAACATAAAAGCAATTTCCTTTATTACAATTACGTTCATTGTGTCATTCTAGACGAATGGGACGATTACGGCTGGACATTTGTAATTAGGTTTTATTTTTAACGATGTTGAAGCCGTTCGGGCTATGCGGCATCGACCCGAGCTTCGCTAGTATACTTTTATTCGCCTCTGTGGAGCTTAAAACTTCAATGCCGTCGGATAGATTGCGAACGCAAACACATCCGATCTTTGTGCTCTGACGTAGCAGATTAAGGAAGCGGAATTGTTATAAGGAAAAAAATAATTAAGGGCTTAACTAGATCAGCACGCTAGGATTTCCTTTACTCTTGAAGGAAAAGACGAAAGGTTATCCTTATCCGAAGCTTAATGCCTGTCATTTAATTCTGCCGTACTCTGATTGCTGAAGATTGCTATCGATTAAATTTTGTACGGCAACACGTCAGAGATGAGATTTAACGATTTACACGTCTTTGGCCCACCTGGTATCACAGCTGTGTTTTCTCTGCAGCGATTGAATCGTTGGTTTTGCTTGGCTGTTAGGACATGTCATTGCTACACGACGGTTTGTTGCGAGCGATGGAACAATGCTTTCTTATCAATGAGATAGTGAAAGAGAAACCGGACTATAGAAAATATAACAATCTTATAAAATCGAAAAGACTTCCAACTCTACGTGAGTCGATGAACTCTCGACTGATTTGAGCTGTCATCGGCAACAAGCATGGGATGAGGAAGCGACGAAATATCAAATTTACGCAGCTGTGGCATGTACAAGGTCAACAAAGACGATTACACCCTGAACGCAATGACGTCACTATGACAAATCAGACCGATTTGATGGCCAGAGATATGTTCTCCTATTGGCTAACGTTCTCGTGAAGACTAGATTTGTGGAAGGAACTGATCGAAGGATATTGAAAGTTGACAGCCATAGGTTCTCCTTATTAGGACAGTGAATTCGTCCGTCCTTGATAGTTGCCTCAGGATCTCACATTTTTGAAGGAAATTTGGGATTACTGTAAAGGTCTCAGAGATAGGAAATGTCGAAACTCCCATCCTGATGGGACAGATACGAGACAAGAAACACCACATCAGAGTTTATCTATATCGATGATGTGTTCCATAAAGCTATGTTGTACATGGGACTTCCTTTCAATATATATATATATATATAGACATTGCTGAAGCCGCTCCCGCAGGTGCACTCCTAGTTTGGGAAGAGAACTTAAAGATCTCCTTTCAATTACATTATATAGTCAAACCAATTAAGACGAACACGATGCTTAAATCAACAAATAGTTACAAACAACAAATAGTTACAAATAATAAAGTTCCCAACTCGTTTTTTTCATCGTTTGTCGGCGTGTTGTCAAAACAAAGCCGAGTCTGACACCAACAACCTGAACCGCGAGACACAAGTACTTGTCAAAATCACAATTCCTACCTCCTCGCTTACTCGGCTTTCTGAAACAAAATTTCTGTTGTAACACCTCCTGTGATGAACTGTGACTTAACTCCGGCGTGTTGTGTTAGTTTGTGGTAGTTTATGGTACTTTGTCCTAATTATTTTCCTTTCTCGAAGACTCCAGAGTCTTGCCAATGCGTGAAATCGAATATCAAACGCGTTTGTCAAAACAACGGATGTTATTGAGTTCAATCAATCGTTTCGAACAATAGTCATAGAAGTATTAGAAGGCCAAGGACAACGGTGTGCCTACACGCTACGTCATGCATGCATGCGCGCTTTAAGATCGATAACAAAAACAACTTAGTCACTAATTGCATCTTTTATGACCGTTTGGAGTCACGTGCAAGTATTGCGCGGTTTGGCAAAAGGTATTGACGTCAACGGTAAGCCGAAGAATCTCGGTTTCAAGTTACCTTAACCAAACACAGCTTATGTCGGGGAAACTGATCGAGGAATCACCTCGTTCATCTGATTTTCTCACATTGCGTGTCGTTGCCAATCTAACACCTCGCACCGTTTATCAAGTAATTGCCTACATTCAACAATAACTGCTCGATAATAGCTTCGGGGTAAACACACTTAATCATTTTAGAATTTGCTTGAAGTTTCAAGTCAGTCGTTTTACTCAGTTGTTGTTTCCCGCAATTCTCCAACTATGTACACTAAGGCGCACGCTATGCCCTTATTTGTTGCCAATTGAAATCTGGCAGTAGAGCATCGTTATAGGTAGAAAATATACAGAGATTATTTTTTGCCAACGCGCACGATCCCAGAACTTGGCATTGTTGCAAGACGGACACGGCGGAAATATTATCTCGTCTGCTGACTACAAAATCCATGGTCTCAGAATAAGTGCCGCGACGCGGTCCAATCAAATCGTGTTCAAATGTAACAGGTCTTTGAGGTCGCACATTCAAACGCACAAACATTGGCGTATAATGATCAGGAATGAAATTTTCAGATTCTTTTCGTTCTTCACTTCCTGGCCATTGCCTGTTGACACTAATTCACCATGGTAGCTATACAATTGTCGTCTAAATATAGTTCGTGCACGACAAATATAGCCAACCCTCCGCATGAGGCATGCCGCCGCGCTTGGGTTTCGAAAGATGATTCAACACTCGTAAATTACCATAACGTTTCCTTCATCTGTGGCCTCCTAGATGTGCGCGTTATGCCGAGGAGTTTGGTTCCAAAGGGGGTAATAAGAATCTATGATAGGACATGGCGAGATAGAGGTACTATTCCAGTCGAATAATCTGCAGGAGAGCGACTGTAAATCGCTATAATATAGAACCTGTTCAATTCCTCTTCCCCATCTCGGCTTTTTAAAGAGTCGAAATCAGGTGCTTTCTCGATATACGAACAACCAAAATATAAACCCTAATGCTAACCCTAATACTATCTCTAGAACTGACTTGGGTTCGTGCTATGCCTACGTTATGTTTACATTACAGTTCATATATCAATAAAGGACTCGAAATTGTAATTATTAAGAATTGACTGTTCGTGAGCGCCCACCTCGGGGTCAGAAGTAAGTGCACGTCGCTATACGGAAGATGATCGCTTAAGTGTAATTCATGCTGGGCGTGATTAATAATAACAATGACTATCATGCATAAGAAAATGAATCTCACTACAGCTGTATTCATGAATGTTCATGTTTCTTGTCTAAAAAGTTTTCTTAACAATGACTTATCTTGTTACAGTAGCATGGAACGTTAAGAAAGCTTAATTTATTAAACAACAACGTATTTACAAAGTTATGTATGTTTTTACATAGTAAGTATAATAATAATCTATATAATCTTTGGGGTGCTCGCAAACGAGAGACGAAAACCAATTAGAAAAGTCTAAAATCCAATCACAAAGGTGGTCGTGCATTCCTTACGAGAGTGGTCGCTTACGAGAGATTTTAAATACAGTGTTTGACTGAGAAATAAAACGACTAGAATTTGTAAAGGTGGTTGCTTAAGGGCGAAGTTCACTCAAAGAGACTTAACTGTGTGCATAACAACGGGTCTTTTCTGCCCGCTGAGTGCTAATCTATCCGGGTTCACAAAGGCGTTAGGGCTATCACTATATGTTTTATGTGTGGCTGTATGTATATAGCGAGTTCT
>JAYKKM010000199.1:782500-873740 GCA_035772405.1 Chrysogorgia sp. JL179-B06
TATGTCTACACATCGAGACCCGGGTTAAATCCTGCGTCGGACCACCACTCAAGCCACGTTCACACTAGCGGCCTAGGCCTGGCCTGGACCTGGCCTGGACCTGGCCTGGGCCAAGTGTGACCCGTTCACACTTGCGTGGCCAAGGTTTGACGGCCCATATAATCTAGCTATTTATGTTCGATATTGCTCCCTCAGATGCTTGACTTTTTACACATTTATGTTGAAGCCACAATCCACCATACCTTTGGCAAGTTTATCGAAGACAGATTTATGGCGAACGCTATGGTTTTCTAGCTGTTCTAGCACATTCTGATCGTTCCTAAGCGTAATCAAGAGCTTTGTCTCGATATACTTCGGCCTACTGCAGACGGAAACTGTTTACATTTGCACCGAAATCATTTTGGAGCGTTTTATCCGATGGCGAATAATTATTCGCCATCGGATAACTATTGGCTAGCTACGTTTACATCGATTGTATCGGATAGGTTTATGCTTCGTTGCAAAATGCTTTCGGTGCATATGTAAACAGTTTACATTATAATCGGAGCATCGTAATAATCGATGCGACATGGCACGTACCAACGCCGCTGCTTCGTTGCAAAAGGTAGTCGGTACGATACTATCGCTTCGTGTGTAAACAGAAGCCTTATCCGGCATACTTTCTGCGACGCAACGATAGGGATCGGATACAATGTAAACGCCGCCTAAATATCAGCTGAAAACAACGTCTTCGTGGCTATACAAACGTGCGAGTCGCGATATATTATAATTTTGCGTGGAGAATGTTTTTCCCTCCAAATAATCTGACCAGCTTTTATCGTGGGCGCGTATTCCCATGGCAACGAGGCCTGGCCTAGGCCAGGCTCTGGTAAAACCCGTTCACACCAGATAAATTGAGGCCCAGGCCAGGCCCAGGCTAGGCCTAGGCCAGCTACCTTCGCTGGCCTAGATTTCGTGGCCTAGGCCAGGCCCAGGCCAGGCCTAGGCCAGGTAAAACCCGTTCACACCTAGGTCCAGGCCAGGCCTAGGCCGCTAGTGTGAACGGGAAAATAATTGAGGAGAAGGTGCTGCCTTTGCAACAACACCCGCAAATGGTAAGACTTTCGGGTCTTCTCGGAAAACGACCTTAAATCGAAGGCCCTCGGAATCCCTATCAGTTGGGTTTTCCGTTCACCTAAGGGCTAAGAGTGGTAAACTGAATAGTCGAACGCTTAAAACATGAGCCTCTGGCTCGGATAAATAGGGCAACGTCCCTTATTCAGCGTGATCGACTGTAAATAAATCAGACTTCATGATACTCAAAGTTCTCGAATAATCCGAGTGATGGTCAACGCCATTTTCGGAACTCGTTAACAACGAGGTATTTTTGTATGACTAATTTACAGCAGTCTTATTAATAGAACGAATAGAAAAGCCAGAATGTCGTTGAATATAATATTAACCACGTCAACTACATTATTGAAAATCCACGCCAAGCAATTTCGACTGTTTTGCGTTTCCGCACGGACGTGCAACGCATAACATCGGGACAAAGAAACATTACACCTTCAAAATAATCCTTATGCGTAAATCCTGTAAGCATTCATGGTATTCCTAGGATAAGGAGTGGTTGGCTTAGGTGTTTGAAGTCACGTTTAATGTCAAGGTTAGCCGCAAAAAACACTAGAGTCTAGAGATCCTGCATCATATGGACCGGCATATATTGATTCGATTTTCAAACTGAAAGCATGGCTTTCATGCGCTAAGAAGCGTTTCAACTGATAAAGAATATTCATAAACATTACTCACGAATGTAGAACGTATTTTCGACTGATATCCAAAATGACGAGAAAAGATGCAAGATCACCGTTCGTGTGGTCAAATTTACATGTACGTGCAGTATATACGGCTTAAAATAAGTGGCTAAATTTTAAAAAAAGCACTTAGAATAAAGGGTTCCATGAAAACAGATGTTTCTTTGAGACAAAGTTATTGAATAACGATTGGTACTTCGGCAATGGGGACTCAAGTCTGTAGCTGGCTTGAAAAGGCATTTGTTTAGGTAGTCATTTTACAATCGATTAGCGGCGGAAACTTCCGGCAAATTCATCAAATGTTTACGGCCACCTACGTGGAGGTCTATGGTGCGGCGTTGTTGCTGTTGTTGCACCACTAGCACTCACAAGTCCACACAATGATATTAGTACTATTATAATTTGACACAGGGAAGTCGTGCGGTCAAACAAGTCTATAACTTAGCCATGCAGTCATATGCTATTGGGAAAGTGCTGCTCTGGACTTTTCAGGGAAAGTTAGAACATTTTTTGAGCGCCAGGACCGCAAACATGTCCAAAGTGAGGTTTCGAAATAAATGCTCATTATTTGTTATGCAATGTATGGTACGAATATATGAATACGAACCTCCTCTATATGTCTGTTATTTCACTTCAGTTAATAATTAAGCGCTATATGTTATGCAGTATGTGCATGCATATATTACACCTGTTATAACATGTCCTATTATTATCGGAAATGCTTGTTTGGGATTTCTGTAACATGTAGATACACTGTGTATTCATATGATCAACTCACCATTCCTTGGCGTATTCGAAGAGTAATAGGCATAAAAGTCTTTTTTAGCTCTCATGCCTGCTCCGTGGCTAGCTTGCTCTGCCATTTCTTTGAGCACACTTTGCTCTGCGGCCATGATCTTCTGACGTTCCACGATGAGCGAACAGTTTGGACAGGTGCAGTCCTTCCACTTGCACAAGCCCTTGTGCCCTTTGAGTTGACAAATGATGCCGTGATTTTTGCAGCGCGCGCACTTCGGCGTCACAATTGTCGCCGCTGCGACGTTAGTCTTGTTGTTAGTGCGAAGCATTTCACTGCTTTCCCTTCTCAGCTTCGAAGTCGTCGAAGGTCTTCGTTCTCTACGCGGGCTTTTCAGAGTCTTGCAAGGCTCCGACGACGAATGAGCCACCACCTTTCTTAAAACTTCTTGAACGCATCCTTTCATCGCGTCGTGTGTCTCGAATTAATATATATATAAACTTTAATATATATATATATAATCACTGATAACTGGTCTGTGGAGATGGTTACAACTGCACTTACTCGCAAAATACAGTGAAAATCTTCGTGATATTTATGGCAACAGTACAATGAAACTTCGCGTTCGAACTTGTATCGATTCCCGTAATCTGCAGTACCCTCATGTAGCACGAACTGAGCTCTTGTGAAAAACACGGAAGGAATATTATGTCGTTTATAATAGTTGGACCCTTCGTTGCTCGACACGCATTCTTGTTCGAGATAATCGGCAATCCCACGCAAATTACTATCTTTAACAAGTCAGTTACTCTCAAATTTGCTAAATTTAAAAATCTTGTACTATATTTAGTAACAGTCATTAACAACACGTTCCGTTACATACCACACATGCTACATATAGAACGACACCACTTGAAGACGGACCGCGGAAAATATGACTCGGTGGTGTACACAAAGTCTTTGGCTGAAGTGGCACTCGAACTTGATCAGGGGTGGGTATTTCGTTCTTCGGAGTTAAAAAGAATAGGAGGTATATCGAGACTGCGCCGTGAACTTGTAAGCATATGCGTATGGTTACTCTCGGTCATATATATAATAGAAATACGCCAATCCTAGAAGCTGATATATTGCCAGATAAGTTCGGTATTTAAGCTATGTTTAAAGTTAGACTACAATGCGTGATCATGAATCATTCATTTCGATAATTTGTTGATCAAAAACGGGTACACAACTTTGCTAGTTTCAGGTGAAAACAATAACATCTTAATATCGTTGAAGAGCAGATATTTTGAAGAGCAGTTTGCGAGTCCTCGGGGTCGGGTAATGGCTATTTGAAAATTGCTATGCACGCCACATGTAACGGTTGACGACCTGATTGACCGACGTGTCCACAGACAACAGTCACAACGCTAGCATTTCAAACCATACTACCGGCCTAGATTAATTAGCTAAAATAGCTGGCCCAGCAAACTATTTTGGTAATTCAAGCAATGCTGTTTATAAACGGCAACGCTGTATCCGCGTAAGTTAGACACCAATTATTTGTGTGTTCAATCAGTTAGCGAAAACAATAATTTGACGCATATGGAAAATTCGAGATGTTTATATCTGATAAGTATAAGGCTCAGCTGATCCAAAATGACGATTAAGCTAGCGTTTAATGTGAAACTTTGACAAAGTCTGCACGAACAGGATAGTCTAAGAAGGGAAATGGTGTACGATTAAATGACTTCATATAGGCTTTCTTGTTTTTTTTACTTGTGATACCAAAAAAACGTGTCCACGATGATTGGTGTATGGGGCGTGAGTGCCTCTTATAATGCTATCTGCGTACTGAGAACCCTATTATTAAAATTTCTTTTGTGTTAACAATGTTTCAGAGTTTCTAGTAAGCTTCGAGCGACTCGAACGAATGTAATTTTAGTTAACAAGAAGGGCTCGTCCACGTATATATATATATATATACAGTCGAAGCTCTCCTTGCGACCACTCTCGTAAGCGACCAGCTCTAGTTGCGTCCACCCTCACGAAACCCCGTTCAAATTCCCTATTAAACTCTGTTACTGAAAGCTCTCGTAAGCGACCACTCTCGTAAGAGACCGCGACCACCTTTCAGATTAACAAACTGATCTTTTTCTTTGTTTTTAAGCTCTTATAAGCGACCAACCTTGAAAGACCCTTTAGACAACACTGCGCGACTGCGCTGAAAAGCACATACGTAACAATGATATTTGATAACATTTAATAGATTAACGTGATTATAAATGTCAATAAAGTATTGCTGTTTCCGGCTGGTTGCCGGAATAAAAATGTCTGTTTTCTTCTGATCCTTTCTTTCTTGTAGCATGAAAATCATGCAACATTTAGAGTTACGTAGAAACATCATAGCCCAGATTTTGCAGTTTAGATTTCAGCCAAGGTATTGACATTTGCTTGTCCCCGTAAAAAATGTACTTGCACGGTATTTCCAAACCATAACCAGCTCCTCGATTTACTCGCTTACCCGTTATGACCACCTTTCCTTTATTTGTAAGTCTTTTCAAGAACCTGCTCACAAATGTTGACATTCGCAAAGGAATATGACCGAATATTTCGCCCTCGTATTCGTCTGCGGTGTTAGAGTGATTTAATTCTGTAGCTCTTCTCTTAGATACGTGCGAAGGCAAATGTCTGACTACAGCTACTGCATTTTCATCCTTTTTATTGTTCGGTTCTCTTTTCAAAATTTGTTCTTCTTGAAGCTGTGGAATCCAAGCTGCTTCATCTTTATACACATGATATCCACGAATGAAAGATTCAACAGTTATGGTCTCGAAGTTCGCCATGTGTGTTGCGTGTATCCTCTGAGAAGTAATGAGATCTGATGCGACGACACTTGCATGGCTTGTTTTGATTGTGACGCAAATGGACAAAAATGTGTCAGATGATTAGCTAATTTTAATTTAGTTCTCCGTGTGACTTCTATATGACAGCATACGGCCGCATGCACGGTGCAGGTAGAAATGTCACACTGCATAAACTGTTCAAGTCTTACAGATTATATCTGCTTGACCTGTAAGAAACGAGTGTTCTAGCACCTCTCGTAAGAGTCAATGTGATTGGCTAATGGGTTTTCTAGCTTAAAAATAGACTTTTTTTTGTGTCATAAAACTAAAATAGTAAAAACAACAAAAAAACAACATTTTAAATGGTTGGTTTGCATTGATATACAAAGCATATTGTTAGTATATTTCAAGAGAATAGCATTAGTGGTATTTATGGTATATGGGAACTATTGAAGTAACAGTTTTGAGAGGATCAACAGTATCAAATACATGGTAGAGATTGACAGTATTGATGGGATAGGTAGTATTGATGGGATCAGTAGTATCGATGGGATCGGTAGTATCGATGGGATCGGCAGTATCGATGGGATCGACAGTATCGATGGGATCGGCAGTATCGATGGGATCGGTGGGATCGGTAGTATCGATGGGATCGGTAGTATCGATGGGATCGGTAGTATCGATGGGATCGACAGTATCGATGGGATCGGCAGTATCGATGGGATCGGTAGTATCGATGGGATCGGCAGTATCGATGGGATCGGCAGTATCGATGGGATCGGCAGTATCGATGGGATCGGTAGTATCGATGGGATCGGCAGTATCGATGGGATCGGCAGTATCGATGGGATCGGTAGTATCAATGGGATCGGCAGTATCAATGGGATCGACAGTATCGATGGGATCGGTAGTATCGATGGGATCGATGGGATCGGTAGTATCTATGGGATCGGTAGTATCGATGGGATCGGTAGTATCGAT
Organism: Chrysogorgia sp. JL179-B06; assembly: GCA_035772405.1. NCBI lineage: Eukaryota > Metazoa > Cnidaria > Anthozoa > Scleralcyonacea > Chrysogorgiidae > Chrysogorgia > Chrysogorgia sp. JL179-B06. The sequence goes on from JAYKKM010000199.1 coordinate 788,836, forward strand.
GGGATCGGTAGTATCGTATCGATGGGATCGGCAGTATCGATGGGATCGGTAGTATCGATGGGATCGATGGGATCGGTAGTATCTATGGGATCGGTAGTATCGATGGGATCGGTAGTATCGATGGGATCGGTAGTATCGATGGGATCGGTAGTATCTATGGGATCGGTAGTATCGATGGGATCGGTAGTATCGATGGGATCGGTAGTATCGATGGGATCGGTAGTATCAATGGGATCGATGGGATCGGCAGTATCAATGGGATCGACAGTATCGATGGGATCGATGGGATCGGTAGTATCGATGGGATCGATGGGATCGGTAGTATCTATGGGATCGGTAGTATCGATGGGATCGACAGTATCGATGGGATCGATGGGATCGGTAGTATCGATGGGATCGATGGGATCGGTAGTATCTATGGGATCGGTAGTATCGATGGGATCGGTAGTATCGATGGGATCGGTGGGATCGGTAGTATCGATGGGATCGGTAGTATCGATGGGATCGGCAGTATCGATGGGATCGGTAGTATCGATGGGATCGGTAGTATCGATGGGATCGGTAGTATCGATGGGATCGGTAGTATCGATGGGATCGGTAGTATCGATGGGATCGATGGGATCGACAATATCGATGGGATCGACGTATCGACGGTATCGATGGGAGTATCTATAGGATCGATGGGATCGACAGTATCGATGGGATCGACAGTATCGATGGGATCAATAGGATTGGATCAACAGTATTGATGGGATCGACAGTATTGATGGGATCTACAGTATCAGTATTTATATCAGTTATATTTGAGAGTATCAATGATAATGGCAGTATTGAGGGGATTGATGTACAGTATCAACATTATCAATGGTATCAACTGACAGTATTGATGGTTAAACAGTATACAGGAATTATATACTGTTGACACAAGAGCTGGTAGAGTAGCTTCAACCATATACCTATAGGTACATATTACGATAAGCCATATAACTTAATTTGGAATCAGCATGCCATATTGTGTGACAACATATGTAACATAAAGGCAAATAGTACTCTATAGCCTTCTAAGCATGGAAGTTAACTAAAGTCAATAACTATTACTAGTCTTGTCCATCCCAACTAGCCTGCTCTGTATATAATATTATGGAATCCTTACATTAAAAGGAACATCAACATTGAGATGATTCAATGCAGAGCTGCTAGATTCACTCATGACTACTACAGAACTAGCAATGTTACTGGGACTCACTTGAGCAACATAGATAATTATTTATATCAAGCCACCATGTTCTTTTGATCAAGCAAGGTCTTGTAGGTATCAGTTTTCTTGATGAGGTGTGTATCCAGGTTGTCGATCTAACACCTCTCCTTTTCGCCAGATCCAGTGCAGTAATAATGTATTTAAGTATTCATTTTATCCTAGAACAATAGTTAATAATATATGGAATCACATCCCATTTAACAAGCTTTCCTTTTTATACATACAGTATAGTATTCCAAGCTTCAAAACCCTTGCTTGCCTTCAATCAAATCCCTGTTGTCCATCTTGTTAATTAGTATTGTATTTTCTTTCTTGTAACATATAATACATAATTTAATTAGTTTTCCACCATAATATATAATTATAATAATTAATATATATATATATAATTTAGAGATTTACGGAGCTACGTTGTGGAATAAATTACCATTTGAAATTATCGAGAACTTTGAATTGATAATCTATAATTACCTCATACACATCTACAAGAATTATTTTATCCTTATTATATAATATATTAGTAAATTTAGTACATAGTTGTTAGATTTAACATTTTGTATTTATATACAGTATAGTATTTTGTAAACATGGTGAAAATCGGGAAACTGAAATGCCAATAACACTGATATTTACTCCGAAACAAAGAACCAAATACCAATTTATAGAAACATTAATAACGTTATCTTATAATATAGTCATAGATGAAAAACACTAAACGATTATACTATCAACAAGGAATTATTCCTCTAAGATGGCCAACTAACTTGCCTTGCGTAGAATACTCAACAGATGATGGTCATCATGTGCCAATCGGGCAAATACTGACAAATTCTTGGCTATTTCGTATCGCATAGTATAATCTATACCAACAGTACAGCACAGCTTCTATTATTAAATATTAATATGCTAACTTGAAGTATTGCGGTAGTACAGGCGGAAAGACGAAACTAATGGCTGGGGACAGAAGGCGGGGCCTTTTGGGGTAGATTCGAAAATCTCACTTGTCATTGGAAGCCACTACCCCACCCGGGGAAACATGGGGCATATGTGAGGGACGTTGGGGGTTTCGCTTGTCAAATTTCCCCCATGGGTGGGGTGGTTAGAAAAGTTTTGTCATGTCGCTGGGACACATTGAGATCTCAAGTACACCTGTATTCAAATTTGTCACCATATATGGATAACCATGTTGTGCTAGAGAGTGCAAGGCTGGGCACTTCTGATAGATGTAAATTATCTTCTTGGTATAGCACCAAAATAGATATGCCTGTTGAGGTTAGTACATGCATGAAGGAAACATTAATTCTCTGTAATCTACAGTATTATAATTATTTACATGTAGCCCCTGATGGGGGTGGGGCAATATTCTCCTATTTTTCTTGGAAAATCTAATGCCCCATGTTTCCCGGGGTGGGGGGAGTGGGGGTTTCCAATGACAAGTGGATTAGCTCACTTTATTAATTAATTTGACACTGAAAATCTGACATTTGCTTGCGCAACCATTGCAACCATCCAGATCCCCTCTGCAATTGCAGGGGTAATAATTAATAATTTTGCAGAATGTAGAAAGCAACTACAGTATATTAGGAGCAACCGTTCCACACGTTGTAACCAATAAATTAGTACCCAATAAGTTATTGGATTGTAAGCAACCCCAAAACAACAAAGATCCTAACCTTAACCCACTGCAAATCACCCTGCCTTACTTTAAAGGTGGGTTACAGTCCCGTGCGGGGTTTGTTTACGTTTTGCTTGTTACTTGGGCCACGTGTGGTGAGCACAAGTCTTAAATCCAGCTTGAATCTGTGTTCGTCATGTTCATGTTCGTCATGTTCGTCGACGTTTTATACGTCGAGAGAATGTAATTATTGCGTGGGCGTATAAATAGCGAATTAAAGCGATTTCGGCCCGTTTTATTGTCAATGAATCGCAGTCTGAAAAGCATTTACGAGACCTGTAAACCCGCAAATTAATGCAAAGATTCTCTCCAAGATAACTGGATGACTGAGAGAAACACAGATGAGAGATTGAAGAAAGAACTCGCAGAACCGTGGACGAAACGTCAACAACAAATTTCGGACTTTAATTTTATTGACAATGAATAGCAGTTGGAAAAGTTTACCGAGACCAGTAAACCTGCAAACCATGCAAAGATTCTCTCCAAGATGAAAGAAACACAGATGAGAGATCAATCATGATGACGTCATGGACAGCCGAAGGACAGGGAAATATTATTATGCTGTGTTGACATTTATCCCGTGAAACTCCGTAATATTAATCATGAAATGTTGTGTTTTTATCCGATTTACATCAATTCTATATCGAAATGATCACTTGAATCTGGCGAATCGAACGCTGTAGGTTTCGTCTACTTAAAATGTGAAGATCAGATGTTATATAAGAAAATGCGTATTAGCGATTAAAGCGAGACTCGCCTCTAAAATCAAAGGACATGGCTTCAAGATCTATTCGTTGTTTACCCGATGATTTAATGCTTTTATGTTCGTTAAACCGATGTAATTTCGTAACAGATATGTTTCGTATACCTTTCCGTTGTTTTTATATAAATTTTGACACACGAAGACCTTCAATCGAACAGATATTAGAAAAAATAGCATTGCCCGTGTTTAGTGTTTACATTAAATTTCGTCTGCGTGTCAGACGCCTGATTTTTCTTCCTCATTCCTCAGGCTGCAAAGCCGATAACCTCTGCAAGCAATATCCACGCCATATCTCCCTAATTTGTCCAGTGATTAAGTAGCCCAAGTTAACGCCTAGCGGGCGTCTTGTTTTGTTTATGTTAGAAGACTCCACACCGGAAATGGCTGCTAATATAAGTGCATTGTTTTTATCGCGAGCGTGTAGAACAATATGGTGATTTAAATCCTTTGATTTCGAATTCCAATCTATTTTGCTACGCTGATAGAGATGTTTCTAAACTGTATTTATTTCACACGCACGACAAAGACGTCGGATTATATGTATTGTCATGTCAGTAAAAAAAACTCAAAAGCCGTGTCTTAAATAGCCTGCGAGCAGGCTCTCTGCGGCTGCTCGCAGGCTATGTCTTAAAGAACATGGAAGGCCTTTAAATGGTCAAAGGTTTGTTGTATTTTATGAAATGCTTATCAAAATGAACTGATTCTTCGATTCGGCGGCGATTCCCGAGAGGTTTTCGAAGCATAGTAGCCGAAGAAATTGACCAGGATTTTCGCTATGTCTCGTGCGTGTGAAATAAATACAGTTTAGTCTTTAAAGGCATCTCTACCAGTCTAGTATTGTATCTTAACTTAGCTGGATCCAATAGCAAAGTAGATTAGGATTCGATATATCAAAGGATTTGAATCGCCAGCTTGCGATAAAAACAACGTGCTTAACGTACCGGTGTGGAGTATAGAATAAAACATTAAACAAACCCCGCACATGCGCAGAACGGACTGCAACCAATTGATATCCCAAATTCTAAAATGCAAATAAACTTTGGTCACTTTTTTCTCACCATGCTAAAAATGGGTCATTTTCCAGGACACATAGTCACCAAATATATCTTTAATATCATAATTAGCTACCAGTCTCCAAGGTTCTATATAGTTTGAATATTTTAAAGTTAATTTTGTTTTTCAGGGGGAAAATGGGGGGGGCATGTACCCACCACTTAAAGTGTCAATGAAATGAAAATTCACCCCAGTTTTTTATGATTCTATTTGAAAGCACATTTAAAATAATGAAAAATGGCTTTTACATGCTTTTCATATCTTATTCCGTTCTTGACTTATTACGCTTTATGTAATTTGAGCTGTGATGTCACAAGATGGATACAGCATTACAAATCTGAAAATCAGGCATATCTTCAGACTGTTTCGACTAAATAGATTCAAACCTTATTGACATGTTCAGTCAACAAAACTAAATATTGTTATTGTTCTAATGTAGTTGCTATGGTAACCAATTAGTTTCCAGATTACTTTCTTCATTTATAACAGCAACTTATTTAATTTAGTTTAAATTTAGGAAGTTGGCATCCTTTTTCCATGATTTCCAAATGCCAAAATACTGTTTAAAACAATAAAACAGTATGAACTGCAATGATGAAAAGTAGAAAATTTTGTTTCTATACAAAGTAGTCTGGGAACAAATCTGTTACCATGGGAACCAAATAACAATAATCTCAATGCTGAGTCTTGTTGACTCAGTAAGTCTGCAAGGTAATCCAAATATATGCCTGATTTTGAGTTTTGATGTAATGCTGTGTCCATCTAAGTTGTGATGTCACAGCACACTTTATAGTTACATGAAGCGTAATAACTCAAGAAAGGAATGATACGAAAGTCATGTGTAGTAATTTTTCATTATTTTATGTGTTCTTTCAAATACAATCATAAAAAGCTGGGGTGCATTTTCATTTCATGACACTTTAAAGTGATGTCGTTTCTGTTTACCAGTGTCATAATTCTCGTTTATTTCTGAACAATATTAACTTAGTTATATGAGCTCGGAATTTCTATGCATACTGCCTCATAGAAATCAAGAGAGCATATAATCAAATTGTTTTAGTAGAAACTAACTTATGTTCGTTATTTCTTCAATATTAGTCGGCTTTACACTAATTTATCATGTCTCACTGCACTACTTGATATATATCAATAATATTAGATAGTGAGAAGTTAATAAGGTTTATAAAATAATTTTACTTTATGCACATTGTGATTGGTCAGCTTGCTGGTCTCAATCAGGCTGTGGAGACTGACAGGAATCACGTCAGTAACTAATAATAATTTGCATTAAATCAAAATCTTTACATATCATAATTATTCAAAGTATAGCAATTGTTCCTGAATTATTTTATAAAAGTAATAGAATATGTTTGCCCAGGTCTATAACATGATTGGAACCCTCGTGAAGTAAAAACACTTGAAAAGTTGGGAAAACACTTTGGCAGCTCATGCTTCTCCCTACACTTTGCTCGTATTTTTATTATGTCATTTGATCATGTTATAGAGACCCGGGCAACACTTTGGTTCAAAAAACTTTATTGTAATTGTAAAAACCCTCTACTTACAAAACTGTAATAATTACTGTAAGTCAAAGCTACTGTAATCATCTGCAGCCAAATACCGTAATTGGCAGAGGATGTGTAGAGGCTTGAACCAGCAGAAGAGCTATGGGCTTGCAGCATGTGCAAAAATGCATAATACTCCATTTACATCATAATTACGAAAATGTAAAGACGCAACCATTTTCTAATCTGTTATAATTAAAGATTACTATATTATATATGGTACAGTACACCCAACACATCCAATGGTAATTTGAATTTGACATTCTTATTCTACATCACATAATTATATACAGCTATGTGTAAATATATTGTAGTCATACTAATAGCAACGTAACCCCAACTTAAAATATGCAAGAAATGGAGATCCAAACAATCAGTAAGAGCTGCTATTTTATTTTTTGTATGATAATTAGAAAACTGTTACTTATACATATTAACATAAAACCAATACACAAGCTGCCAAGCTGGTAAGCTCAGCTCACTATAAAACAACTTGTCCCAGAGTAAAAATTGTTTAATATACAAATATCTAATAAACCAAACAAGACAATAAACCAAACAGGACAATGTATTAAAATTTGATGTTCATTAACTTCATTGCGTTCGAAATATTTAATTCTGAAACCTGACTTACGTAATGATTGTCAGACAATAACCACATGATGTAAAGATGTAAAAATACGGCGACCAAACATGTTATCAGCTTGAGAAACATTAATTATTTCTAGTAACTTTGGTGTCGTAGCAAATATCTGCATTTGATCTTGGCGGCCATAATATACATGTGCGCAAATGAAGTTTAGTTCAAAGAGTCTGGGACTCAGCAAGACAAGCATCCTGATTGGACCGATCCCCTTGATCCTCATAACATGCTCTTGGCCAATGAACGTAGACCTTACGAGAGGTGCTACACTTCTGTAAGAAACCGGCGTGTAACAAGACGAAAGATTGCTCCATTCCCGCAAGCGAAGAGACAACTGGTTGGAAGGCTGGTGTTTCTGTTGGCTCTGTTTCCTCTGTTCCAAGAGCAGTGCAAATGACGGGAGGAAGAAAAACAACCCTGTAGGATCAGCAAAACTGCCAAAACACTGCAAAGAAGGTTCGCAGTACTCCAGGAAATGTCTTACGCTGTCTCAAAAAGTCGAAGTGATACATGCATCCAAAAACCATGGAGAAAGTACGAGAAAGCTAGCCACAAAATTCGAATGTGGGAAGACACAAATAATAAAAATTCTAAAGAATAAGGACAGTATTCTTGAGACGTGGATGTCAAATAGTGCCGCAAATAACAAGCGATCCAACAATGAAAAATTCGCAAAGATTAACCGTATGTTGTGGGATTGGTATGTTAAAGTACGACAATCAAATATCCCGGTGGACGGCCCGCTTCTAAAGGAAGAAGCGCGGCTTATTGCAGAAAAGCTTGGCGAAACTTCTTTTAAAGGCACCGATGGGTGGTTCGCAAAGTGGAAGCAGAGATACAATTTGACACAAATGAATGTCGCGGGTGAAGAGGGAGATGTTAACCAGGAAACCGTTGAAAGTTGGAACGAACGCGTCAAGGAACTCACAACAGGTTTTGCGCCAGCCGATGTTTGGAATCAAGATGAGACTGGAACGTTCTGGAAATCTCTGCCTAGCAAATCCCTCGCTGAAAAGAGACGACGCTGTCGAGGTGGCAAGAATTCTAAGCAAAGAGTTACTGCAGCGTTCTTTGTAAATGCCGCTGGTGGCAAGGAAAGTCCCGTTATAATTAGCAAAAGCAAGAAACCGCGCTGCTTCGCAAAGTTGCCAGATGTTTCCCGTCCTTGTGGCGCTCAATATTTTAACAATGCCAAATCGTGGATGAAGTCAGAAATAATGGTAAATGTACTCACGAAACTGAACGATAAGATGAGACGTGATGGCCGACACATACTCCTGTTTCTGGACAATGCACCATGCCATCCACAATTTTTAAAAGGTATGTTTTCAAACATCCGAATTGAGTTTCTACCAAAGAATACCACGTCGCGTACCCAACCTCTAGACGCAGGGATTATAAAAACGTGGAAAGTGTATTACCGCCGAAAGCTGTTGCGCTACGTTGTCAGTCAAATTGATGATGCTGATGGTCCAAAGAAAGCGAGCGAAATTGTCAAGTCTGTTCATTTACTGATGGCGATCAGGTGGATGGTGAGTGCCTGGGAAGAAGTTAAGCCAGAAGTTATTACAAAGTGCTTCAAGCATGTGGGAATGTATCCAGATGAGACAGAAAGCATGCTAACAGAAGATGATCCTTTTGATGGCGAAGAACTTCTCGAGTTACAAGACTTGCTGTCTAAAATGTCTACACCAGAGCAAGAGCTACAGTGGCGTGGTGGCTCAAATATTTCAAGGGGGGCCACTGGCCAGTGCTAAATTGGCGCCCCCAGAGATGTCAAATCCAGTTGCAAATCTGACGTAAGCGAGCGCCGAAGGCGCGAGAAGCGAGCGCCGAAGGCGTGAGTTGTTCGCTTTCTAGGGGGGTTCTGGGGCATGCACCCCCGAAATTTTTGAAATCTAGAGTCTCTGAAATGCCATTTCCTGCGTTCTGGGGAAAGATTTTACAGAATTCCCATGGTTAGAAAACAACATTTTTTGTATCAAGATTTACAATTTGTTTAGAAATTTATAGGGTTTTACAAGAACGAAGAGACTGAAGAGAGACTGTTAGAAAATAATTTTGTTCCTGGTCAAATGTCAATAACGTATAGTCAGAATATACTATAGCCTATAGGCTAAAGTTTATGCACGTTGAGCATAATATAACACTAACTTAACAGTTTTAAAAGACAACCGATTAACCGAATGCAAGTCAATTAGTCAAAGTAGAGCTTTTGACAGTTCGGGAGAAAGCTTTGCGTACAAGTTGATGAGACGGTCTTTATCGCATTTGAGCAAAATTTTACGCTCGATTGTCATTGAAAGCAACGATTCAAGTCTCTCCTGAACCATGGACGAACGAATTCGAGTCTTCACCCTCTTGAGTGCAGAAAATGAACGCTTTAATTTAAATTTTACACACTAATCCAGGCCCTTCTTGGTAATTTTGGCGCCCACCGTCCGTGTCGGCGCCCCTCTTGAAACCATCGCTGGGGGGGGCCATGGCCCCCCGGCCCCCCCGGCCACCACGCCACTGAAGAGCTAGATGCATCATCTGCGTTTGATGATGATGTCGAAGCATACGAGCCATCGGTAGATACCTCTTTGCCAAACTGGAGGGAGACTTTGCGCGCGGAAATTGTTGAAGCCTCAGAAGACCCAACAGAGACGGGCGATCCTGGCGATGAAACCGACGATTTTGATCAGCCGTTAAAGACTCCTGAGGTCAAGAATGTTCATGAAGCTATTCTTCTCACAAATAAACTAACAGAGTTTTCGGAATGGAAAGGGAATGAAGAACTGACCAATTTAGTTGCACGGGCTAAAGATGTTTTAGTTGACCTACAGCTTAAGTCCATGAGCCAATCCTCTATCAAGGGATATTTCACTGACAATACGTAAACATTTTCAATATATTAATTGTTGCCGCGCCGATTGGCTATCCGTCAGTCATGTTTATTTGCATTTAGTTGGGTTAGGGTGAGGGTTGGTTTTGGTTAAAGTTGTTTTGTTAAAGACAGTACGTGTTAAAACATTGAAGTACATATTAAAAGAAAATCAATTTAAAAACTGTGTAGACGTATAGGTAATTCTTTCGGCATTGTGCAATCTCTCGGTCAAATTCTCGTAAGCGACCAGTTCTAGTTGCGACCACTTTTTTCAGTTCCCGAGGGTGGTCGCTTACGAGAGCTTCAACTGTATATACACTGTGATGAATCGGGTCATTTGTCGTCTTCCTGAATCATGTGATTGGGTCGTCATGAGAGTGTCAGGGAGTATATTTTGAGAATGTACTCACCAATGGCTGCTCCTAGCTGGCAAGAACGTTAGGGAATCAGTATCACCGGTCCACCCGGATGGTGAACCCCTTATATCTATATATAGCTTAATGATGGCTATTCGATCTTTTAATACGGGTTGGTGCGGCTCTTTCCTGCAAGCAGACATAACGGCGCTAAAACATGTGATTATGCCACAAAACCCATATTAACCTCCAATATCCAATCGACACAAAAGTTCTTAGACTGACCACACAAAAGACCTCGTTGTTTGCGACCAAATATAGATAATTATGACTATTATATGAGAAAAATTACCAATATTCAATACTCAATAGTCTATTTGACAACAAAATCAAATACCACTGCTTGTCAACTTCGAGTTGTATTCAACTGCCCATGCCTCACCTGAAAATCGAAACCTCTAAATTTCGACTTTTCAGTCTTTTTCGGTGACTTAATCTGATAGTCCGTACGTTCTTGGCGCGTAAAAGAAACTATTTTTGTGATAGTTCGATAAAGATCTAAACGCCATACTCTGAACAGTATTAGCTTTAAGTCATGACATATCATAGCGCCTAGCGGCGGATAATGAGTAGACTGACACTCTGAGACAAGTAATTACCCTCAAGTCTATAGATATATTAAATATTATCTACGTTTTTAAGGTTGCTGTACTCAAATTTATATAGAGAATTGCAACTCAAGCTTGCTTTGTGTTTTAAAAAGTCACTGACCGCGCTACTGTCTGTCGAAGTCCGCGCATGCGATTCAGATGTGTCATTGACTTGTCAAATATATTGCGTACCACGATATCGCGAACAGATTTTTCTAAGTTTAGTACAGATTTTTCTAAATTTAGTCGGCAGTGCTATATGTATAAATATAATAAGTGATATACAATATTTGAATATGTACATTCGATAGTAGAAATGAAATGGAGGACACATGTTTTGAAGATATGGTTGAACGTAGTTAGCAATTTTTTTCCAACGCTTTTTTGCATTTTTTTTAACGCGTTAAATAACCATTGTGTTGTAGAGTGACTGTTGCCGCAGCGATAATGACCCAACATTAGCATGACTCGGACATATTCCGATAACAACATGTCATGATATGACCTGCACCACAACAAAGACCGCATTCTTGATCCTGAGTGCTTTTGTAGTTTTGGGGGAAATCGAAAGAAAACTCATAAACCCACGCATGTCAACGAATACTTCAGTTTTGGCGGAAAAGATGCCCCTCTTTGCTGTGGTGATATGTTGCACTATACATATTACTGACCATGACAGCAACGTGGATTTTCATTAATAATAAATATTCTGTGTTCGAGCCAAAAGTAGGTATATATCGGTACCATTTTTAACGGGAGAACGAGTCTCATGTCTCGAGAAAAATACACACACCAATTTCCTGTTTTCTTCATGTTAGTCCGTTTTCCGCATCATGTGTGCACACGCTGCTTATTTTGAGTCTTGATTAGTTTTCACTTTCTTTGTCATCATGACGAGTCCAATATTGATTCGCCAAAAGGACACATTGCATGACATCTGCTAGCGAATCGTACGCACATGCATGAGGATGTGTGCCGCGTAGAAACAAATGGAACATTGGTATACGACGCAATCGTACATAGCCCAAATTAATTGTGTTTGCGTGGGGGTGGGGGGTTGACAAAGGATTTTAAATGAACAAAAGTCAACTGAACAAAATTCATGATTTTGTTTGAAATTGCCCGCAAATGGCCGAAATTACCTGCTTCTTGTTTAATCTTTCAACCAAAATAATAATAATATTAAACTAACGCTCAATTACAATAGTTTTAAAATATTTGAAAATTCAAATAATCTAAAACTATTTCTAAGTATACATCAAATATATTTAAAATGTATAGGTCCCGCGTGGCCTCGCGTGGCCCCGCGTGGTGTAAAGCCGAATAGGTGAGAAATTGTGTTGTTTGGCCATGAAAATGATAATGTGATTGAGTTGTAAATTTGAGAAGAGTTGTTTTGAGATTTTGTCGTTTGCATATATATATATATATATATATATATACAGTTAATTGTATTCTGCGGGATTATATATATTGTCCCGGGGACTATATATATATATAATCCCAGCTACCTATCATGATGATAAACTAATCAGTACATTATTAATGCTCTTTTGTTCTTGGCAGGTTTCTTCCTTGTGATAAAACCCTCCGAAGAACAAAGAAAACCGACTTCTTTGTGTTTTAAGTTTTATGTATTATTTTATATATTATTTTATATATTATTTTATATATTATTTTATATATTATTTTATATATATATTTATTATGTTATATATATTATTTTATATATTATTTTATTTTATATATTATTTTATATATTTAAGTTATATATATATTATGTTATTACATTATCATTCAAGCGACACTTTTGCCAAATCGAACTTTACGTTTGTAATATTTCTGAATTGAACGACTTACTGACGCGGTAGAGCGGTCATATATAACAAACGACTACGGGAATACCCTTCAATGTAAAATAACATACGGAAATCATGCGGGATGTCACCGTTGTCAAAAACATTGGGGTTACAGTGTCTCCTTGAATTAAGACGCTGTAATATATTTATTAGCTTTATTTATTTTCATAATTCGTTACAGTATAATTTAATGTTTATAAACCAATCTTCATTCACCATTTGCTGGTCCACATGCGTCGAACGCAGTTACATAATCTTGGATTACTCCTAGTAATATTATTATTATTATATATTATTACATTGTTATTGTTCGTATATAATACGCAGTTCAGTTCATACAGGTCCAATATATAACCTGTATAAATATTGTAATTATATGCTTTATTTGAGCTAGAACCCAAGCAAAACTATAAACTTGCTTAGTTTAAAAATACTAGATCTATACTATTCACAAAATATACTCCATGTTCTATTAGACTTTAGTCCATCCATCCTCCAACAACTAGCGTTTTTCGCTCTTCTCCCTAACTCCCGCCCCCCCCCCCCCCCCCCCCCCCCCCCCCCCCGAGAGCCGCTACGCAGGCACCAACAACTTAATGAACGATCTAATTAATCTACGAACAGTTTACAAGTTCATCACCCTTTTCACTCTATGTCGCCATACATAATTTGCTCCAATTATATTAGATATCGAACACCATTTCATAACTGATTTAATTTCGCATTTATCGTCAGTGAATTTTAGCAGACTTCCAAAGACGTCCTGCTTTACGCATCCAAGAGAACCAAGACACATCACCATCGTAATGATGTGATCTAATAGCGTAACAACTAAGTCCTTGGTAGCGACTGCATGATTTTTTCGTCATAAAATATTAAAATTAATGTTGAAATACAAATCAAAACACACTTTAACTTCCACCAAATAACAGCTTTTTCCCGGCGACTTATCCAGCAGGACAATATCAACTTCACGATGTTGTAATTCAGAAAGCTCAGTCTTAATAATAAAATCTATCTACCGTTGTGTTTCCTTAAGGTGCTTAATGAAAGAAAGATGTGGCCGTGTGATTATGGCCCCTTGTGTATTTTTATCACGATACCGTCTGCTCTAATCACGCACACGCCGCCCGCGTCGCATTTTGAAAAGCCCCGAAATTACTCTTGAAATAGAACAGTGCTCAAAAAAAAGTTACATAACTCGTCGATTACGTGGACGGAATGTTCTAATTCTGTAGTTACGCGCAATCGGGGGCGTTGCGAAGAACTCAATTATTATTCTGGCGCCAGGCAGTTGTTGGTACTGTATATGCAATTCTTGTTCATAGTAACAAGTTCATGTCAAAATATAGCAAAGTGAAAGAAAGGTGGTAAACTTTAATAACGAAATACTTACGTATCTTACTCTGATGAAGGGCTCCGCTGGAAACGTCATTATTTCGTTGTTAAAAATCTTGGCAATTTACCACCTTTTCACTAATTGCTACATATCCAAAACACTGTCTACGCAGCACTCTACTTTTTTATCAAAATATAGTTGCATGTCTGGCCACAGGGCACAGGAACGAATCGCGTTGAACTATTATACATATTACACCAGACTATGTGCACACGATGTCGGCGTTTACAATCGTTTTTATTTGCAACGAAACTGACAAAACGTTCTCAATACTGAAAACGATATCTGTATTATCTGACAACCGTTTTCGCTGTTGAAAACGTTTTCAACTGTGTCGTTTTGCCTTTTGAACTCGTGTCACAGGTCAAAACTTTGAAACGCTAAAAATGGCGACTAAAGGTTCTAACGATAATATTCTTGTTTTCTGAGAGCTGGTTCTTTAACTGGTATAGGCTTGATTGTTAACACAACATCGTTAACAACCAATAAAACAAAATATACAGTATATCAAGTGTGTTTTAATGACTCAATAACGATTTAAAATATGTTAACTTCCGAAGACGTGACGGACTTGGTGTCGTGACCATGCCGAACAATATGAATCACGAATGGAAGAATACAAAACTGCTGTGACAAGCTAAGACCCCATTTGTCTGGAAAAGAGATGAGAAAAAGGCTATATACAAATTAAAAAGTGACATCAAATTTGCATATAATGGCAACGTTTTCAGTTCCTATGTATTGTACCGTATATGAGCGTCAAAACGACAAAATTGAAAACGACATTGTGTGATGTACATAGTTTTATTGAACTAATTGAAGGACCTTCGCTCGAAACGTCAGACTATTTCGACAACAGAGAGACGCGGGGTACTGGAGGAGAAATATTGTCATTACGACACATGTTTGAACTGTCAATGATTGTATATGTTGGATCAGTTTCAGAATATGTCTCCTGTATTTATATAAATGTTGTATACCTATACCTGATGAAGACAAAGACAAAAACAAAGACAAACATAAAGACAAAAACAAAGATAAAGACAAAATAAAAAATAAAAATAAAGTAAAAATAAAATAAAAGATTTATAAAATATAAAAAAATTTATAAAATAAAATAAAAATAAAATAAAAACAAAGATAAAGACAAAAGACAAAGACAGACATGAGCAGCACGGGATTGGGATTGGAATTGGTGCTGTGCCGTATACTATCGAAGACGAATGCACTGACTCTTATAGTCTATAGAGTCTCGCTATTTTCTTTCTCTATTTGCTAAACTCGCGGTTCTGATCATAGCCATATAGATAATTAGAGCTAGATCAGTAAAATCCAAATAAGTGATATATTTGCTGCCGTAGGCAGTGTAGAAATACAAATCAAATACTCGATCTAAAAGGTTGGTGTACTGACGAAATAGTGCATCCCTTCGTCAGAAAGTGAAAAGTAAAAACGGTCTTCGAGTTTTTAATTTGTAGATATAACATCACCTTGCTAGAGTAGAATCGCAGTTTTCAAAATATGTCACGCCTTTGTTAACGGCGAACACGCAAAGTTCAATAAGAACCAGCTGATGATGATTATAGCAAATCAATTCAGAGGATTAATACCTCGTATATGACTTAGTCTTAGATCCTATATAGGCTATAGCGAGATCATAGCTGAAACGATACGCGACTTTGTAATTCGCATGCTGTATAAACGGCATGATAACCCTGGTTTATCATAATTTACACGTGGTTATCTTGAATTACCCTATAATCACATATAGTTAATAGAGAAACTATTGCAGCGGATTTAGTCTATACACTTAGCACGTGTCTGTATGTTATGAGGATCCGAATGGCTTTAAGAAAATGCATGCTGGATCAATTAATGCGCCCGCATGCATTGTTGGAAAAAGTCTGGACTGTCAACTATATAATTTTTTATTCGCAGTGTGCCACACACGCGCGCTGCATCGTATTTTTAGCCAAGTTAAAAAAATCGGTAATAAAGACGATGATGGTAGTTCTAACGTAAATAATAAGACCAGTTTTAAAAGTTGTACCCTG
This sequence comes from Chrysogorgia sp. JL179-B06, assembly GCA_035772405.1. Lineage (NCBI taxonomy): Eukaryota > Metazoa > Cnidaria > Anthozoa > Scleralcyonacea > Chrysogorgiidae > Chrysogorgia > Chrysogorgia sp. JL179-B06. The sequence continues at coordinate 804,980 of JAYKKM010000199.1, forward strand.
TGCTTCTTAATTCTATAGCGAATTTAGTTCAAAAAATAAATCCAACAGAAGTGCAACGTTTGAAACCAAAATAAATTTAGCTGCTGGTGAATTAAATTTGACAGGTTCTGTGTCGCATCGAGTGGCAGTTTGACCTTCGTCTCAAACGGCAAAAGTACGACGATTAGAAAAGGGCAATAGAAAGCAAACACAGTGACATACTGAATACAATAAAACAAAAAACAGCCCATTTAATTTGTTAAATCCACATTAAATACTTTTTGCTTGTGTGTCTGTTATAGATATGTCATATTGGAACCCGAAAATTTAAAATGTTACATATGTACACAATTTTGTGCACATGCAATGTTTATTGACAAAAGCATGTAGGCGTTGCTCCTTGCAAAATAATTGATGATTCCTGGATATGTGAATAATTAAGGTGTAGAATTTGCTTTCTTATGAGATTTATTTGTAAGAAAATTACGTCGGACGCCAAGCTGCAATAGATAATTACGTAAACGTACGTAAAACTAATTGAATAGTTGAACCCATTCAATGTAACGGGTGAAAAACTGCACTGGGGGTCGAAGAGAAATATTTGTGTTGAAAAATTTTTTACCCAACCAAATTAAGATCAGACATTTAACCGTCCCAACCATTTATGGGTAAAGAAAATCTTTCACCCAAAGCAAGAAGAAAAAAGTTAGATAAAGCCCAATTCCAAGCATATCGTCGATACAAGTTTTAACTAACAAACCCAAATAGATATACAGTCAGATCCTACTGTAACTTTCAGATTATTATCTCCCTATATACAGAGCAGGAATCCAAGGAAAACAAGCAGAGGAACACAATAACAAAAGCTAATGTGCAATGATGACTAAGGAGAACTGATGATGAGAATCCAATTTTAAATGATGAACTCTTAATTGTTTTATGTTAATAGTCATAAAAATGTTGCTACCAGGGTGGAGAAGCCTGTTTATTATACAGTCGTCAAGTTCACAGAGTAGCCATACACTGTAGGGAGGGACATACATCGATAAAACCGACAAAATAATTGCCTCCTTTTCCGGGATATACTTCATGGTAACAATACATATAGTCTCCCACCATATTTTACGGTTAGGATTAGGGTTATGGTTAGGATTAGAGTTACGGTTAGGGTACGGTTAGGGAGGGGTATAAAAACAGATGGAAACCCGGTCTAGTGTTACCATGAAGTATATACCCCTTTCCCCCACATTTTTTAGTATTTTAAAGACTTTTTTCCTCGCGAAGATAAACCGAGCATTTTCCGACGGACTTCGTGAATTGTTCGTATGACGTCACTACATCAACTGTGCATGACATGACCAAACGATCAACCAACTGAGCAGGCAGAATAGCCTCACCCGTTCAGAACGTGACAACACCCTCAGTGACGTGTGTGTAGAACGAAGCGACGTCATGTTTATTTTGGGGGCCTTAAATTATTCGTTTTCTTTATTTTGCGTAAAAAATTGTATTGAAATAATACGACGTCTGTAGTTCAATTAGGATGTGACTAGCTTTGTAAGCTTTCTATATGAGAAACCGAGAACGCCAGCTGTACAATCGTCGGGTTTATCTAATGTCACGCGGAACCTTACTCCGGAATGTTATCAGTATATTATCCTTCGTAAGCTACCTGCACCTAAAGCGTTGCATGTATATGTATTTAGCTATCGAATACCCTTCGTTTGAGAGTGAAAAGAAAGATATCTTCGCTCGAAATGTTAGACACTAATCTCTGCCTACGCATCACAACACTTTTAAACAAAATAAAATAAGAAGACAACCACAGTTTGTCAAATGGTGACATGTAATTGACCAGGCAGGCTGTACGAATCTTAACTCATAATCTTACCCTTTTAAAAAGTTAAACGTTAAACATATTTACAGATTTGGACACACTCTTTCAACAACACTGATTCATGTTTGACATTTATAGTGTAGACATATTTTTAGTATATCAACGGTGTAAGTTGCATACTTTGTGTAGGCAGCAATATTTCTACATTTTTATTTTTATATATTTAGCCAGTTTCCGATGCATGCTGAGAAGATGGAAAAGATTAAAATGAAATCAGTGGAATGCACTACGTGTAACCATGGTGCAGCAACGTGGTATTTTAATAATTACGCCTCGTGTTCATGTCGTGGCCAGTAACGTCGTCGCAGATTTTGTGTCCTTCGCTTGCTCACTCCCCACGCTAAAGCTTGTTCGCACTTGATGTAATATATAAAACACTGGTGAGAGTGTTTCATCACATAACATTGAGATTAAGTGGGTGGCAAAAAAACGAGGCGCAGCCGAGTTTTAGTTCTCGCACACTAGTCTGCACGTTTTTATTCCAAGCTTAAGTTGCCCAGTTTTCGGGATATATACGAAAAGCCTCTACGGAAGAGAGTGCAATTCGAGGTGTTCGGAATAATATCTAAAACAATTTATCATTTAGGAGAAAATTGAGAATAAAGTAGGTTCATTTATATAAGTTCAATATATGAATTCAAATATCTAAGACTCCGTCTCGGAACACTGACTTTCTTTAAAAGAAGTATTTAGTATTTTAACGTCAGACAATTTTACTCGGCAAAGGGAGAATCCACCGCCGTGAAAGACTCGTATATAAGTCGTATAAGTAACTCCTGATGACTATAATAGTATATACGGGTCAATGAAAATATACCATCTGCGTCGCTGTCAAATTTTAAGAAAATGAGATTCGTTGTCATTTTTCCCTTTTTGCTGTGGCAATTTCAGCCGACAGTGGTCTTGTTTGTCGCTATTTCTGCTCTTTCATGTCGCTGACTTCAACGCAATGTCGCCTGTAGGAATTTCCCTAACAGGGCCAGCTCATTTTATATTGTAACGTGCTACCCTAGCTTGAAACAAAGGTTTTATCTTAATTATTATCTTATCTGCCAAATGTCATGTGCAGTGATCAGTGTTGGCGGACACGCAAAGAAAGTAAGCTTCTTCTCAACGTTATTTTCGTAATCGTGATGGCTCCACGCACATGACGTCACGGTCTGATTCAAAATGGCGGCCCAATAACATGTTTTGGTACGTTTATCAGTCAACTTTTAAAATGTGCAACGAGGATACAAAAAGTAGTTATTGTTTGTTGCCAACGCCTTTTGAGGGTCATGAGTTCAAATCAAGTCTGGTACAACACTGCATAGTACAGAAGCTCTCAACCAGGGGCCTTGTAAAGCCTGGTTTCCATATGGTCGCTACGCTGTCTTTACGGTCGCGGAAGTGAAGCGTGTTTCTCTTTTGTCATAACAAAAGAAACACGCTTCACTGATTCACTTCTGCGACCGTAAAGACAGCGCAGCGACCAAATGGAAACCAGGCTTTACTGTTTAAATGGTGATAATTTACCACTAAACCTTGGTTAAAATTTAATATGGACTCTTCTGTGTTTTGTTTAACAAATTAAGCTCAAACTTTACAGGACAACACCTTTCTATATCTGTGTGTTTGAATTGAAAATTTAAAACATCTTTGCCTTTGCTTCCATCTTCTTCATTTCCTGGATTAAGCTAATAGTCACCTTTTGAACAAGCTAGCGGGCCAAGTTCTAGCACCACACCGCACCGCAACACAAGCATAACACTTCAGTGAACCAATTAATACAAGATTTATTGAAAAAAATATTTAAAATTCAATTTACAAAATTAGATTCTCGAAAACCTAAACGAAAGTTCGCATACAAACAAAAAAAAGATATTGCGGAAATTAAAACACTCTACTCGCCTACAGAGCTAAAACAAACACTGAATGCATGGGAACTTCAGATATAATAAAGAAATAAGCCAGTTAATTATTATGAAGAAAGTTCTCATTGGAAAACCTTCCTCAATTTTTGTTAATTCTAATCAAAGGCGACCAGTGAGACAGATTAGGGAACTGTAGATTGGACTCCGCGGTACTATATTCGTCATATTTGGCGACTAATTGGCGCCAAAAATGACGAATCTCGCTGGGACAGCAACTAGGCACCCAAATTAAATATTCTTTTATATTTATTTCAATTAGCCTTTCTGACCTCGTTCGTGTGTCTGTAATTCCAAAGAATCTTTGCTTTGTAACGAGGCCAGGAAGGATATAAAAGAATATTCAGACTGGCCGCCATTATGAGAGAGGTCTATAGCGGGGTAATCGCATATTGTCCACGTTTTGTTGTGAAAGATGATCGAGTTTTATGAAAACTCAGGATCTACTTGAGAAATCCTCAATAGTATAGACACTGTAAACACAGTTATAAGCGCATCACTGTATACCAAATACGCATGCAATCTATGTTTAATCAAAAGCCATAAAAGCATTCGGATACACACTCGCGCATGATAGTGCCACAGTTTACTGTCCCGATTTTCACAAGCAGAGCCTAGGTACTGACAGCATTACTCTCTGTGAATGTTAAAGTGCCTATCGCACGTTTGTGGATTTTACATATCCGTAATATTTTGGTCTTCCTGAGCAAAATCATAATATATATTGTCAGCCGAAAATTTCATCTTCATGGCGTTTTTCGCTGTCAAAGTTACCGGATGTGATGTCACAAGAGGCATTCCAAATCAGTTTTATTTTGTTACTTGTGAGGTCACATCGGATAACTTTAACAGCAAAAAAGTCCATGAAGATGAAATTTTCGGCTGACAAGATATATTATGATTTTGCTCAGGAAGACCCAAATATTACGAATATGTAAAACCCCCAAAGATAGGCACTTGAAGAGGAACTAAGAGACCAAAAATGTCAGTACATATTTTAAGAAATACAAGCCTATATTTTCGCTTAGCCTATATTTTAGCTTACTTAATGAGTGTAATGAATTAAATTTTTGTTGCGATTTTATTCTCAGAGAATCGAACTACAGCACCAAATAACTAACTATACGTTCACTTAATATTGAAGTGAACGAATAAATTTAGGAAGTGGTTGGAGGTCCGACAATTTGTAGGGATATTTAGGGTTAGGAATAGGGATATTTAGGGTTAGGAATAGGGATATTTAGGGTTAAGAATAGGGATATTTGGGTTAGGATTAGGGCAATTTTGTCGGACCTGTATCCACGGCGAAACATTTATGTCTGCCAATATTTTTAGCTTATTTCGTCAAATTTGACCATTTTTACTTTGATTTTATGGAAAAAAATCGCAACACAATTTTTCATCGTGCAGGTTTACACACAGCGATGAATCGGGCCGATTTATGGTTTAGATGCATGTTACGTAAGGAGAAATAGGAAGAAGAGTAAGGATTACGAGCCCACAAATCATTCTGCTGACAGTTTCTCGTCCTTAACATGCATCTAAACCATAAATCGATTAATCGCAGTGCGTGAACGCACATTTAAAACAAGCGTGAAGATTTTTCCGTAACATTGTATATCTCGTAACTATTCACTCGTACAATTTTCGCCTCTCAGTTACTGACAACATTCCTTTACGAAGAGCTCCAAATCCAATGAAATACATCTAATACACTAGACATCTAATACAGCTAATACAGTAGCACCGTGAACTATTCTGGTGAATTTGAATTGCTTGACTAATAAGAAACCGAAAATAATCAGAACAAAGTAAACTAAAATGAAATACGCTACAGCGCGAGATAATTATCAATCACCAAGAAAGACATCGCCCGGTGACAGAAATACAGAGGTATATTTGCCGGAAATTTCGAAATCTTCTCGCAGAACGCGAGACCCGCTCTAGTGGGCAGTATAAGGTGCTAGTCAACTAATTATGATCGGGGTAGAAAAATTAGAGTTGCTACCGATGAAATAACTAATGGTTGTTCTCTTGTCTTTTTAGTCTAATACTCATTCAAACACTGACGCCCAATTTTTCCAAACATTTCAGTCCTTTCTCCAGGTATTCTTGTCTCGTTATCCAGAACTTGTCCTTGTCCTTCATGATGTCGGCCAACACTGCTCCGCCAAGGAACACCATGTGCTTTCGTCGAGGTGGGTCTTCGATGCGAATCTTAAATTTCTGCAAAAGCAAATACGTTTTTGTAAATGCAAATTTACAAACTTCAAAGTTCTCTGCATCAAAACAAAATGACAACTCCATTTCACGATGTTACCAATCAATCAATCAATGCGTAATGCCTCCAAACCTATAGCTTAATGTCTCAAACTTAGCGTAACGTCTCCAAACTTAGCGTAACGTCTCACAACTTAGCGCAATGTCTCCAAACTTTGCGTAATGTCTCATAACGTAGTGCATAGTTAATATAGAAGAGATGGTTTGGAAACTCGGTCTAAGTCTTTGTTCTAGGTTATTGTTCACGTTTATGCAAATGTAGCACTTTCACCCTTGCTGAACACATTGTATTTTCTGTATAATGAAGCATCCAATAGCAGCATTTGGGTTGAATCGCTCAACCATGTTATTTAAATATTAATAAGCAAAAAAACAAAAGGTTTGTGCACGGTCAGGACCATTTCAACCTAAAATCACAGCTCATTATAGACGCTTTGAAGTTCGCCGGCTTTCCTAACCATTCCCCTCTATTAACTATGCGTAGTGCAATGTCTCAAAGTTAGCACGCGATGTCTCCAAAGTTAGCGTAATGTCTCCAAAGTTAGCATAATGTCTCCAAATTTAGCGCAATGTCTCTCATCTGAGGTTGTACAATACGAAATCTAAACGCAGTCCATTCAACACAAAAATGTTTTACTTTCACAAAAAGTCGAGTATAATCTTCGGACAAGATGAGCATCGGACAAAATGACAGACAAAATGACAGACACAATTAATATTGTAACTGTCAAATCTCTAGAAATGGGATAAGGTACCGGACAATGTCCGTGACCGGCCTCCAATATCATGCAGGCTTGCATACAACCAACCAACCATGCAAGCAAACATGCAACAATCAACCAAGTAACATTTTGGTGCGCATGACCACGAAACATCTTGGTGGGGGTGGCTGAGTTTATCAAACGTACTGAACAGCGGTTTTATTAAACGTTTTTGCTACTTCATGTTAGAGCATATACATATACGTTAAATCGATCTCGCAATCGATCGTCATATAGGCATGTTCTTGATAAAAATAAGTAATGAAACCTACACAAACACTAAAATAAACAGCAGCTAACGGAAATCAAGGAACATCAGAAAGGGGGAAACTGTAAGTAGTTGTTTGAGGAAAATATTTTGCTTAGGCCGTCAATACGAATAGTGGCCATCCAAAAATGGCCATCCATAGGATACCTGGCTAAAAGCCTGCCAACCAACATTATTCAGTAATCAAACTTACAGCTAATTTGGTACCATCTCCTTTAAGAACTCTCTCCAAGTAAAGTTGTTTAATTTCTCTCTCTAGTCTGCTAGGTAGTCCTGGATACATGGTGGAGCCACCAGACAGCACAATGTGCTTGTAGAAGTCCATACGGGTATCAATATCGGCGGCTTGAATGGTGTTGAAGAGAAGCTCAGCCATACCAGCACCTTCTACATTTATAAGGTGAGGTTGGAAAAGAGCCTCGGGCGCTTCGAAACGTTCTCTCCGCTCATCTTCACCACTCGTCCATCTGGCAACTGCAATCCAGGAATACTCATTTAGTAACAAGATGATTAATCTAGCACAATAGACAAATCTACACACTATGATTTTCTGTCACGATTGTCATCTTTGTGTATGATGTGTATGACTCACTTATAATATACAGTGTAAAGGATGTTTTGCAATATTTTCCAGCAAATCACCAAGATTGTGTATACAGCATCTGCGTTATATGACAGCATGACAATGAGAATTCATTAACACTCTACTTTTTTGCTACTGATGATACTGTACATGGATGATCATCAACATGAAATATTTGCACCTGTAACCTTCTGATTGTCAGTGAGATGCTCTCTAACCATCGAGTTACCGAAACTCAGATGGAGAGCAAAGGTTACAATGATGTACTGGTTTGATAACTCCTATATGTACTGCCTATGTGACTGTCACCTTAATATCAGTAATGTTTTTTTTGATGAAAAACCTTTTAGGGGCAAATGCACTGATTCATCAAGGGAAAAAATTACCATAGGAGCCTACCATTTGCAAACCTGTGAGTACTGGACTTTATTTCAATACTACCATAGTCCATAGGAATAAACAAGATGTTACTGTGTTCAAAGCTTACTATATTACTAAAGTGCTGTGCATGCATGTGATTGCTGAGTGGTGGTAACATGCCAAATAGAGTTATAAAATAATTCAAGAAACACAATAACAACTGAAATGGTTCATTTTTCTTTTTCTTTTCAAAGTTTTGAAAGGAAACTGATACATGCCTGTAGAAAAATAAAAATTTCATTTTGGCAAGTAAAAATTTCAGTTTGGATCTGGTGGTTGCCATGGTCCAATGACGGTCTTCCAATCATTTGTACTCTGTCGAGATGAATTTTTCAGTTTGGTCAAGACAAATTTCGTCTTGGCTTAGCACACCTAGGAGGCTTTTCTACAGGCATGAACTGATATAATTTGTAAATGTTTGATAATTAGTAATTCTTACAGTGTACTGCTCGACAAGAACAGTAGTCTCAACTGCCAGCTTCTGTTCTTGTTCAATGTTATACCTGGTATGAGAAAAAAGATATACCAGTCGAGGTACATACATAATGCACACCAATGATGATAATAAACAATCATAATAATAACAAAGATGTGTTAAGAGCATTGTCTTGATGCTGTTACAACATTATATTCTTAAAATTGCTTTTAGTTACTTATAAAATTAATTACATTTCAAAAATCCAAACAACTACCAACATGCTATAACTAAGATAAAGTATTGTATATATATGTACAGAGTGTCCCAAAAAAGGCTACCTTTTCAAATTCAAATGAGCGTGTTAATTCAAACAACCTATTGTGTTTAATATCCCATGTGTATAAAACTGTGTGTTTTTACGCATTCGTAGTTCAAAAGCGACAATGAATTTCAAAGAACTACAATAGGTTGCTTGAATTAACATGCTAATTTGAATTTGAAAAGGTAGCCTTTTTTGGGGGACACCCTGTATAAGTAGAAGAGGTAACTAGGATGAAGTAAGTAACTTTGTAGTATGTATAAATATACTACTCTATATAATAATGATAATAATAATAAGTACAGGATATAGAATATATGTATACTCTGTACATGTATACTATTATACTCTATAGTTATTAGGGATGAGCCGATCACTAAAAAGTGCCGATTCGATTAATCGGTGGCCGATTAGGACACATAATCGGCCGATTAATCGGCCAAAGCCAATTAATCCGATGTCAAAGTCAATTAAGTCTAATTTCTCATAAAGTGAATTATCCAACACGCTGCCAGGTCAAGTGTCGTTCCACCTCTTGAGACTACCACTTTCGATTGTTCGCATACTAGACACTGTGCTTTCAACACATCATCTTCAAGAACTTTAAATAAGTCTCACACGCTACTCTTCCTCGCCATGTTAGTTCACAACATTTCAGTTTAGACGTAGACTTTAATGTGTTGCATTTAATGTTACGGTTGAAAAAATATAACACTATATAATACTATAACTAGTATAACTATGTATGAAGTAACTACCAGTATGATGAAGTAGAAGTAAGAGGTGGTGAACGTACCAGTTGAATATTAATAATAGCTGTGAAATACTTATGCAGCTCAATAGCTTTATCTTGAGATAATAACAAGCAGTTTTATTAATAGCTATCTTCATAGAAATTTTCTTATATGATTCTGTATTGATATTTTGTTTGTTTAAAAACATAGCACACTGAGTAATGTTTTAAAAAGCGGTTCTTTTAACTTACCCAACATAACAAAGTTTTTCCTTCATCATCCTAACAGTCTCGAAGTCAGCAGTGTGGTTGAAAGCATACCCTCTCAACAATAATAGCTGTAACAGAAAATGTCAACATGAATATGAAGTTATTTGGTCTTTTATGCAATGCATATACAGCTGTAAGGCAAACTGACCTTAATCAAATGCTTTGTTATATTTCGTCCAGCTATGTCCAGCCTTCGAGTTAGATGGGGAAGGGCAAACCCTTCATAAACTGGACAGATATGAGTGACACCATCTCCAGAATCGATGACAACCCCAGTTAATAATCCTAAAAAAATGCAATTTTGTAAGCAATAGATTGTTTTCATGCAACATGATAGCTGTGCCATTGATTGGTGTACCTCAACAATAGACCCTTAAAGTTTTGCATGGCGTTATTAAATCAATGAAAAAACTTTGTGGTTTTCCATGTGTAACTATTAAATCTGAGCCCGTGTACCCGGGTCGCCTTCAGAGAAACTAGCATATACGTTTGCTAACGTCAACATTACAAACGTGGTGGTGTGTTCAGACTTGCGTGTGCAACATGTATCATGCAACTTTAATGGGTCTAATTTTCATAAATTTACATATTATTATTTCTAATTGGCAGGAACAAAAATATGCAGATAAAACTGAAAATAATCAAATCAAATAATAAACTAAAATTAATAAATATCCATGTTATGAAAGTTTGAAAAGGCTTGTCCAAATGTCATTTAAAGATTTGCCTTCCTGTGACATTGTTCTGTGTTTAGTGACTCTCTGATTTTCAGTGGGAAGTAGTTGTTTATATGTAAATAAAAAAAATTAGACCATTAAAGTTGCATGACACATGTTTGCACACGCAAGTCTGAACACACCACCATGTTTGTAATGTTGACGTTAGCAAACTTATATGCTAGTTTCTCTGAAAACGACCCGGGTACATGGGCCAAAAGCTCAGATTTAATAATTACACATGGTGAAAACCACAAAGTTTTTTGATTGATTTAATAGATTTTGAAATTTGTTAGGTACACCAACATGGCTGCCATGTCCTTTGTCATCTAATTAATTATCTGGGGAGATTTTCACATCAATAGATGTCGAGTAGTGGTGAGTGATAATGCAGAGTTTTTTTTGCCAAAATTACAACAGTCATTTTGCCGATTTTAATAGTTTCTACTATTAAACTCAATTTGTTGACAAAAAACTGTACAAACCTCAACAGTTCTAATTATAAATTATATAATTATTATTTAAGGCAATTAGACCACCTAATTTCATCTATATATTACATTAGACATTATTCTGGGTAAAGACGTGTAGCTTCTTGAACAACATATTTTATTGGTCATTTTCCGACCTTTTTATCCAATCGGACACAAGAACCAAGTAAACATGAACCACTGGTTAGGATCTTGTTATATTATTATGATGGTTAGTAACCAATAGCCAATCAAAAATTACTTTCTATCAGCTATGTGATAACTCATGATTCTTAATTAGATTGTGAACTCAAAAGAGGCAATAGTTAACTCGGCTTTGTCCTCAAAAACAAGGCAATAGAAAGTTCAAAGATGTTTTAGGTAAGGGAGGCTTGTCGAGCACAGAAGGTGCAAGAACCCTCTAGTGGGTCTGGGGGTATGCTCCCCCTGAAATTGTTCTCACTCTCTGAAATACGATTTCCTGCATTTTGACGTCAGTTTTACAACAAAATATTAATATTATGATGATAAACAGCATAATTTTAGTCAACCTTTACTTCCTTCGTCAATATCTGACTTAGTTTCTGGAAACTAGTTGCATATGGTTGAACTGGTCTGTGTTTGAAACTTGTGTACGAGCAAGTGCCACCTGGCCCCGCAATTTTTTTGAAATATATATGCTTTGAGATTAATTCTGGTGCAATCTGAGGCATCAGCAATAATTGCTTATTTGATTTTCTAGCTAGAATTGTAGCGAAGAAAATAGCGGATGAGATGTAAACATTGGATATACGTCTTTCCTAACTGGCAGCAGAAAAATTGTGCTTTGACGTCAAATTTTTAGATAGGCTCGGCCCTTTGCTTCCGGAGAATAGGGGGTGCCAGCCCCTAGCACCCCTCTGCTTCCTATATGGCCATGCCTCAAAATGTTGAGCTCATAATAGAAAGACAGCTTGTAGCCAATCAGAGTGCAGATTTTCAGAGTACATTTTATAACTCTCATACTTTGTAATCACTACAGCACTGTCAAGGATAACTACCGATTTGTCATGTACCTTGGGCGTACAATGTGAGAACAGCCTGTATTGCGATATATACACCAGCCATTTCATAGTTTTCAAACATCACCTAATAAAACACCAATAGAAACTTGTTTAGCAACAACAAATTACTATATGCATAAAACAATATTCTTTTTTCAGATTAGCACATACCTCGACCATTTTTTCCCGATTTTTTATGGGATTCATTGGCGGTTCTGTTAGCAATATCTAAAGGTAAAACTCACAACGTTAGTTGCAGTATCAACAAACGAAGCAATATTAACAAGTGAAGCAAGATTACACACCTTGCAGTTCTTCGTGTCGAGATTCAGTTTTGTCGGTCCGAAGGTATAATCCCAAATGTGTTTCATATCGTCCCAACTCCTGACAATACCATTATCCATGGGATAATTACATTCTAACATATGTCTTAACTGGCTGGCTTCGTCGCCAACCATCAAATCCTACCAATAACAGGAAGTAAGGTATTATTATTAACTTGGCCCATAAGCTGCCTATAACCACGGTTGTGCAATCACTCTATCAATAACAAGCGCAAAACGACAGTTTGAACGATAGCAAAATCTTACTTTGACTTCTATGTCGCCAACTTTCGTCGTCGAACGAAGAATAGGTCTTCCGACCATCGAGGGAAAGATGTGAGCAGGAAAATTGGATCCTGCAAACCCACATTTCACAAACTGAAAAAGTACAATGTTTCATCAGATACGACCAGGATCTCGAGTTTGAACGAACCTAAAATACGTACCCCAGTTCCATTGTCACAAACAACAACATTGTGCCCTTGCGAGTCCATTGATTAACGGTGAATTAAGTTCAATTTCGCGATCGCTTTTGCTCCGTTTTCAGGGCAAAGATGGCAGCAATCCGCTTCCGTTCTCCACCGCCCAGTTGACTCGATCCAGGCCCTTCGTTAGAGTTTGATGACGTTAACATGGTGCTTCCGGTTTTGTTTTGCCAAAAAAGGCATTTCAAAAGTGCAAACATGAGATAAAAGACGGGGAGAGACCTCTCATGAGGCTCTCAAGAAGCATCAGTGGGACAAGTTGTAAAAATGAAACTATAGGATCTACCGGCTGGAATTTTAACCAAATTCATCATGTGGTGGCCGACTGGCCGTCACCTGAATTATACAGATAGGAGTGAACCATTGTTTAATCTTGAAAAACCAGTATTGGTGGGTTGTAATCAATCCCTCAAGATTCAAAAGACATAGTTGCCATTTTGGTTGGTAGGGACAATAGCATCTATTGAGATTCTTTTGTCAAAAGACCTCCAACATGGCTGCCATGACAGTGACGTCATATGCAACCCAGCAATATTTATCATTAATATAGACCCTCGACTTGGGGAATAGACCTTTCCGCACAGCAACTAGCACTCATCCGTGTCACCTTTTGATTGGCTGTTTAATAAGTTCTGACACGTATGATGCCATTTGATTGGCTGTTAAATAAGTTCAGACAACAAACAGCCAAATAAAAGGAGACACACATGAGTGGTAGCTGCCATGCAGAAAGGTCTATTCTACAAAATATTACCTTGAGGGATGATCTTTATCATCCCGATGGGCAATGTTTTGGCTAATTCCCTGTGCAGAGGGTCTATACCTGTAATGATACATTATACCAAAACAATCTCATTTTGGTTTTATTATGTGCATGGTATTAAAGAAATACCTAATGGTTTCCGTGTTTGGATGCTGTGATCCAAACACGTGGGAAGTTGCGAGAAGTGGCAAGTGTTTTTGCTTTTCGAAAGTCAAGCAACTTCCCAAGTGTTTGGATCACAGTATCCAAACACGGAAAAACCATTTGGTATTTCTTTTATAAAATAATACAGAGAACAAGCAGCAAAACCTAAGGAAATTTTTGGCAGAAAATTTCTGTGTTTGCATGGCTTGATCCAAACACGGATATTGACCCAATCAGAGCCTGCTTAGCATACATGTTATTTTATAATTGGTTTTTCATGCATGATAATTGGTTTTCACACGTCATGGCATTTGTTTTTTGCAAATTGTACTAGAATGTATGGTTCACATATTAAATAATTTCAAATAGGGACAGCAAATTGAATTATTTTTCACTTCATAGTTCATATTAATAATATATATATATATACTGCAAAGTCAACACAGGAATTTTGGTCACATATTTATTCAGTTATTTGTTTCAATTTGGTGGATTCTGTAGCCAATGTCATCACTATACAGTATATTTACAAAACTTTCAGCATGTATGCATTTCCTCCATTTAAATGATTGAAACTTCAACACAATATAAGGACACATTCTTTTGTAATAGGTCCAGAATAATTTGACACACAATTATACAGACAGTAATTTTGTTCAACTTTTGTAGAAATACAAATCGAAAACTCTAAGGTTGATATGCTACCAAAATAGTACGTAGGAGGTCTAAGATTTTGAACGATGGCCCCTCATCAAAGAGTGAAACAGTGAAAGTACTTTTTGTTTATTCTGTGTCTGGCTAATGTTATTTGAAAATGACAACACTGCTTATGGTATAATTTTGTAATTACTTAACTGATTTTGGGCCAGATTATTCTTTAATCCTTTCACTCCCAAACTTGACAAGAGACAATTTTACTCGTCAAGGGGAAAGTACAGTACTGAGAGTGAAAGGGTTAAATACAGAATGTTTCTAGTTGTAGAAAATCTGGTGCTGGACTCAATACTTTAGCAACTGTTTTAGGATTTCAATAAAGGGTCATAATGTCCCATAATACAATACCAAAAATGTTTTTTAAGTTCAGTTATTTTACACCAGTCATAGTACAACCAGTTTAACAATATGAATATTTAACAATATGAATATACTTGTAGACTACAGTGTTATACATCTTCAAATGTTACAAAACTAAATGGCATGGTGACTGTAACAGCTTGAGCTGAAGTTCAGCAAGGGTTGAACATATTGGTATAATTATGTACTGCATAATTTCATTTTCAGTGCTTTTTAGAATACCTGTAGTATATATATTAACTACACACAAAAGAATGCATCCTTATGTTATAGATTGGTTGCAGTTAGAATAAGCACTACAAATTTAAATTACGAAACTAAACCACTGTTCCACCTAAATGGCTATTCTACAAAAAGAGAAATAAAGACCATATTTAATGTCAGTCTTTTTATTGGAATATTACAAAACTAAATGCAGATGTTATTGTAGTGTTTTTAAAATATTAATACAGTTTCAAAAATGTGCTCAATGTTCCATCTACAGGGTTGAAATTGGTCAGCTACTTACTGCTTTTCCAGGTCTAGCCCAAGTACTGATGTACCCTTCTTGACATGCTACAGTTATACAGTCTTCTCTGAACTCCAATCCACAGAGCCTTTCCATGGAGATCTTCTTCGCAATAAGTGGTTCTAAGTGTGGGACGTCATCAAAGACCGGGCAAATCACTGACCCGAATGACTTATCACTCAGATCTAGCAATTGTTCAATCGACGAGCTTAAATCGTGCGTCGTAATATAGTTTCTTATGTGATTACCATCCTTTGTAGGTCCATTAGAAATGCTAGTTGCTGCAACGTGAGAATTAGATACAGCCTGTGTCCTTATACTCCGAGTTCTGGGCTTGATTGCCCTAAGAACGTCCTCTGTGAGATCCCAAAGCACAAGCATTGTGTCTTGGCCTACTGATCCAAAGCGGTACGATGCCCCTGCCTTTTCAATCTCAGCACTGCTATTTCTAGCGCTACACGCCGAGTTATTAGGAAGTCCAGTTTCCGTTGCCTCGTCATCGCTGTCGTCCATCGTTCCACCGCCACTAACGCTGGTTAAATAAGGGTCAAAGCGCACCATTCCTACCCATGATTGATGACCAACACCTCGAGCAATCACTTGGTTTTCGTAAAACGAGAACACCGTTATAAGATCGTCTTCGCCACCTGCCACAATATACTTCCCATCCGGGCTCCAACAAACACATAGTAATCCCCCAAAATAGCTTCTCATGATTCCGGTGAGAGATTGCGCATCAAAATCAAATATCCGTAGGTATCCATCTTGGCTTGCAATAGCCAGATGCTTACAGTCGGGCGAGAAAGCAAATTCATTGATACTTCCTTTCCCGATGACCCATTTACAAACTGGATTGCCCAGGGGTTTTGCTGTGTTTTCATACACCTGAAAGCCAGGTCCTTGCTTCAGCAGTACAAATGTTGGTACATCAGGCGTTGAAGGATACTCCTTGTTGTAAACATACATGTTGCCACTTTCGTATGCAGTTAAAAATAAATTCTCTGAGCCTGGAATCCACTTTATGCATTTCACCAAAGCCTTATCAACTTGTCTCTAAAAACAAATTTATGACAAAAAAAACATGAAATACTTTATACATTATTTTTTGCTTTGTCAAATGAATGAAAACTATAAGAAACTATTATTTCATGTGTCAGAAAGCCATCGGCTTGGTCTTGTAAAGTTACCAACATTGCTTTCCTCCACACCCAATTTCCCATCTTTTTTAGTAAACTCTTTAACAAATTTTAGAGACAATACAGGTGACACAACACAACATAGCCGCAATGATCGCAATCATCTCGTTCAGACAAGACGTTGCGTCGACGTAACCATCATTGTTTTATAACCTCCCTTACGTCCCCAACATTGGTGTTGTTTGCAACTCAAATGACTATCACAGCAAAAGAATAGTGTTCCAATAGAAAAATGTTGTCTAAAAGAAACTCTGGACGAATGTATGTGGATGCAAATCTCATCACCAGTACTATTGTAGCATTTGGTACATAGAGACTTGTACTTGTTATGTGCTGTAGTTGTAATTGTGTATTGTTGATGTGTATACAGTATTTACTATAAATAGCATGTACACTGTCAGTTATGGCAGTTGCTGTTGAGTTGTTGTCCAATGTAGAAAATAATTTACAACCTGTTATTGCCTGTACTTCCATCCTAGCTTGGATGGCAAATATGAACCAATGCATTCACATTAACAACTGGTCTGAACATTGGCAAATAAAGTAGTATTTAACACCATTATCCTTACCTCTTCGTTAAACAGCTTGTTTAGCTCGTGTCCAATGGGATCAATAAGTTGAATTTGTCCAGCAGAAAACCCAATGATAAGTTCAAGAAATTCGATACTTCTTGTGGGTAAGTTGAAGTCATGGCAGGTCGGAAACGTTCCTTTGTAACCTCGTTTATCTAGAGGTTTGGCTAAATCTGCTGCCTATTTCAAGAAAAAATAAACGAAATCTTCACTATCAAATCTTTGAAGGTAATTTCCATGGTGAAATAGTTTTTTGAAACAAAATTTACAAATTATGATAGTAGCTACAGATCTGCCTTAAGACACCCCTTACTTTATGTAGTGTATATTTTTACTGTTTCCAACTAAGAATGCCAGCTTGCATGGATCGAGGTTAAAAAGTTAATTATTTTTCATTCAAGGTAAAACATGGCGATGATCAAAGTACATTTTTTACCAGATGAATTGGATCAGAAACCTAAATGACTATTTCAAAATGTATAATTTTATAGTTGACTTAATAAACTTTATGATAACCTTGACGACCAACTATAATTAACCAATTACCTAACCCACTGTATTCCATAAGGCATAACTTTAATTTCAGATGCAAACAATACACTTGTTATTAAAGAGCAGAATTAGCCGTTTGACAGAACTCTCAGAAAATATTTAAGATAGTACTAGAAGGTCACAACAAACTACGCTTTTTACTCATTTTGGAACCACGATAAAGGCGTTTGATCGAGTTCTCGAAGTTCGTTCATATTCTTTTTGGGAGTTGCACTGCACAGTATTAATATTTCAGACTGTACTTGACCGACAGATAATTGAAAGCGAAACGTTTATATTTGTGTACCAAAACGACACAATCGTGTCGTTTTTGAACTGGAAGATGTATTGTTTCCAAAGCGGACACGAAAAGCTACAAAATATGAACGCATTTCAATGCGCATAACCCATATTCTCACAAGCCATAACCGCAAATTATATAATACCGTGGTGTCGAGTTCAAGGTTGCTGCGAAAATAATGTTGTTTTTCTATCGTGACTCGCACAACCAGTCTAACATTCGCAGCGATTTCAACGATATTGTATGTTTCCCGTAGGTATTTCTCATTTAAAAAATCTCAGTTATGTATGGTTTCCGATAAGATGTCTATCAGGCCGTATAATTAAACGTTGACGATTACTTCTCGAAGTCTAGAGCAACACCTAGAATATAGTCATAGAAGTAGACAACCGTGACAGCAGTGAAGTTACGGTAATGTCAAACGCATTATCAGTCTCCTTGAGTCCTGATGCAGTCAGGCTCGGCAAATATTAAGAAGAGTTCCTCCTTGGCCTACAGACCTACCTTTCTGACACCTTTATAGACGTATACATACAGCTCTTTGCCGACATTAAATGCAATTCTATCCGAACTTCCATTCGGTTCCTTCAGGGTGACAAAAGAGATGTGGACAGGGAAAGAATGTTGCACAGTGTAGGGCAACCTGTTCGGGCGGCAGTATTCAGATGAGTTCATCAACGTATAACACCCTTCTTTCGTACTGAATTTGTTCTTCACACCACTACTAGCGCCCGGTTTCACAGACGAAGCCATCAAGGCATTATTCAAGGCATTCGACTTCTCTCCATCTTGCAAAACTTTCGATGCAGCGCCCACCCGTCCGTGTGGGCTTGTATAAACATCCTCCGGGATATTCCGAACGCTTTCCGATTTCTTACTTTTACAATTTTATGCTTTTATTTCAAAGAAAAACACGAAAATGCCCGCATTGTAGCACAATTAGATGATTCTGTACGTGTTTAAAATTAGGTACAACATAAGACCTCTTAAAATTAATAAAAAAATGGCCATTGGTTCTTGTACTATCTATAGTGATATGTTTTGGTGAACCGAAACACTAAAAAAGACTGCTGTTATATCTGCATTTTTTTGCGAGTTAAACTCGGCAAATTTTTGTTTTGGTTTAAAACAAATATGAAAATATCGCTTCATTATAACGGACCTTTAATACGTGGCATTTTCGAGTCTGACACTGCGCATGTGCAGTGCCAAATCAAGATGGCGGCCGGCATTCGAACAAAACAGATAGGTGCTGTACATTTATTTGTTTTTCACGTTTTTATTAAATGGTCATGTTTTAATTTTGACTTTGAAAAAGCAAGTTTCATTTTTTGTTTTCAAAAGTTAAGTGTACTCGGTAAAATGCGTTTAACAATGAATCAACAATTTACAATAGAATCAGAGTTTGTTTATAATACATTTATAGTCAACGTATTGTCTTTATATATATATTGATTTTATTTTAGAATGTTTGAAACGAATGATAAATCTCAATGTACCCAGGAAGACCGCTTCAAGTGAACCTGTATGGAAGGTTGGTATTGGTCTCCATAAACATATCTAGGGGCCAATTTGCTGGGTTGCATTTGTGGGGTTGATCAGTACCTAACTTCTCCTAATAATATCAATGGTTAAGCAAATATAGAAGTAATGAGAATACTGGGAATGATCACCAATGAGAAACTGACATTTTTAAAAACAACTTCTCCCAACTAGTACTATAAGAAATATTTGGAAATAAGTAATAATTAAGGAATTTGTATGCTGATACTAGTTCTTAAAGGGTTAACAAAATAATCGGCTGACGTTTGCTTTATTTTGATAGTCTATGTGACATCATTTCGGGATTTATATGAAACTTCACCCCCAATCTCATTAGATGCTATTGTACCTGCCAACCAACATGACCATTGCTTTTTAATGTGAATGTGCCACCATTTAATTATCTTGGGTACAAATCAATATGGCCACTGCGTCACTGACTGCTTTGACATAATGCTTATAGCCTAAATGTTACAGCAGGACATATGCATAATGTACTGCAGGTATTGTTTATTGATGAAATTCAGCAATGAGACCATGCCTGTAATTTGCTCTGAGTTGGCTTGATCTAGTGTCTTGGTTTGCATTATGCCATTTCTAGCTATTTGATTTTTTGTTTTTAAATTTCTTCAGGTTCTTGTATATGATCGCTATGGCCAGGATATTATCTCACCTCTTTTAACAGTTGCTGAATTAAGAGAACTTGGAGTGACGTTGCATTTGTAAGAGTTGTGACATACTAAGATATTAACATTCATGCAAGAGTCTGCGGTAGCACCCCCGATAGCCCCGCGATTCCTGACCATACGCTGTATGGAACCGCACCTAATTGGGCACAGTGTCCTGAACCAATTCAACCTTTGGAGGGTGTAGCTCTGTCGGAGAGGGTTTTACGCTAATAGCTGAGGAACAGTTTACAGGACCCAGAGATCCACAAAGACGGGAGCGGTCTCATAGGTAGAGCAGCCCCAGGCGAGCCTAAACTCCCCAACTAACTTGTTACAATGTTGCCGAGAATTACCCTCTCCTGACCAGAACTACTGTCACACATAAAGTGGAGAAAAAACAACTTACCGTATAATAACAAATTACCCCTACTACAGCCTACCGCCTGCACAATGCCTGCAGGGAACCAAACAAGGCCCGACCTTGAAGTTTGATCCCAAACCAGAGCCACATCAAGCTAGAGGATGGAGATGACTGGGACATTTCCTATGGAGGATTGCCTAGGAGCATTGCTGTGAAGAGAATATAGCTGCGAACATGCACAAGAACAGACGACATTTAAGTTGATGGGACAACAAAAGAGATTGCACACAGTAAACACATGCAGCAGAACAGGAGACAAAAAAGCATTTTAGTTATCACCCAGGATAGCTGGGGAGCAGACCAGTTCTACTGGCGCGATTATACACACTAACAGTAAAATATCACCCGGAGTAGCCGAGCAGCAATATTACTTTATACACAGTAAACACATGCGCAACAAAACAGGAGACAAACATATATTAAATTAAGTCACCCAGAATAGCCGGGGAACAAACCAGATGTACTGGCGCGATTGTACACACACTAACATTAAAATAGTAGCCAAAACAGCGGACCAGAAGCACTGGCGCGACGGTACACTAATGTTAATGGATACATATAGACAACACAAACAGCAGAACAGGAGACAAACACAAAGGAAGTCACCCAGAATAGCCGGGGAATAAACCAGATGTACTGGCGCGATTGTACACACACTAACATTAAAATAGTAGCTAAGCAGCGAACCAAATTTACTGGTGCGATGGCACAAACACATGCAGCAGAACAGGAGACAAACATAAAATAAGTTAGCCCGCAGATGAAAGCAAATACTGGCAGCTGCCGATAATATGCAAGCAAAGACATAGCGCAAATACAGTCCCCCAACCGCTGAACGATAAGCAACGTTGCAGAATATACGTACCCGCACAAGCGCTAGCAGCAGTTGAACCGGATGACCCCCCACACGACTGAGCAACAGCAGGGAGCACAAATAGAGTCCCCCAACGACTGTACGGCGGTGTTGCCCAGTACGGACCCGGATGACCCCCCACACGACTGAGCAACAGCAGGGAGCACAAATAGAGTCCCCAACGACTGTACGGCGGTGTTGCCCAGTACGGACCCGGATGACCCCCCCACACGACTGAGCAACAGCAGGGAGCACAAATAGAGTCCCCCAACGACTGTACGGCGGTGTTGCCCAGTACGGACCCAGAGGACCCCCCACACGACTGAGCAACAGCAGGGAGCACAAATAGAGTCCCCCAACGACTGTACGGCGGTGTTGCCCAGTACGGACCCAGAGGACCCCCCACACGACTGAGCAACAGCAGGGAGCACAAATACAGTCCCCCAACGACTGTACGGCGACGTTGCCCAGTACAGACCCGCACTAGCAGCTAGCTAGCAAGCAACAGCTGAATGAAAGCAAAGTAGCACAGTCCGAAGCACGGGAGCACAATAATGAGCTATGTAAGATGAGGGTTGGGTGGGCGGGAACGAAGGATCGTGTTCGACGGACAGCGCACGAATAAGCCCTGAAGTGGATGACCGTCAGATGCCACAAGTTTTGCATTGACGTAAGGCATTCAGTGCACACAACCTGAATACCTATAGGGTCCCAAGGGACCACAAGACCGGCAGCACACTTACTTTGCATGATGTTAATTATTTTTATTGCATAAAGCCATGATAAACCTTTTATATTTCAACAGGGTAATCCAATGATGGATCCAGCTTGATCTGGTAGAGGGGTGCATATTAATACTAACATATTAATACTAATATGTATTTGTAGAGCGTTATTCAACCATCACTAATATGTATTTGTAGAGCATTATTCAGATTAAAATTAATGCAATTTATATCAGGAAGTCACATTAGAAACCCACCAGAACATTTGAAAAAACATTTTTTATTTAGATTTCATTGTAATACCATTTCTGTATATTCCTGTAGATTACTCCATTCTGATCGAGATTCAATTCCTGATGTACCGGCTGTGTATTTTGTTCTCCCAACAGAGGAAAATATTAAACGGATATGTCAGGTAGTTGTGGGTGAATAATGCAGCAGTCGATTCACTGAGTCCATTCTGTATGTTCAAGGTTTTGTGTACAAAACAGTATAGTTAAACTTATACAAAGTATCTGTGTTTATGTGCTCAGTTAAAGTGCCTATATGAAACGAAAATTTATATTTTCACTGGCAAAGGATCATTGGGTCATTGAGAAAATGGGTTTCTGTTGTTAAACCTTAAATATCATCTCCTTTTACATTCCAAAACCTCAATCAAACATGATGAACTTTATATGACAAATTCTGTGTGGCCGGAAATATGTGCATAATAGTTCTGTGACGTAAATACCTTTTCAGCCACTTAGCCAGAGTTAATTTTCAATATCAAAATCCTTGTGGTCGAGCTGTAAACATTTAGCATTTGCAAAGGTATTTACGTTACTACCGTACTCATCTCAGACCCCTAATTATAAATTTCTAATTATATTCCTAATTATAAATTTCTACCCCATAAATCGGGGTAGAAAGATTACATGGAAAAAGGATTTTCCAATGGATTACTTTTACTTAAACTTTAATATTGTAATACAGAATCTTAATTTTGAATATTTCCCATTCAAAACTATCAAGTAAAAATTTTCATTTCATACTGCACTTCCAACAGTTTGAAGGATTAGGGTTCTTTTACTTTAGGGTTAGGATTAGGGTTATTTAGGGATAATTGTCGGATGAATAACCATGACGTAAAGTCGGTTTTCCACTAGTCAGCCAATTAAGAACTCAAAAGAAAAAGAAATATGTTGCTCCACGTGGAAAGTTCCACCTACAGTAGTGGATCGGAAATCTGATTAATATTGATGAGAGTTTTGCCTTGGATGACATTGAACAAGACAAATTTGAACAGGCTAGGGATGCACCGGAACCAAATTTAAAAGTTCCGGCCGGAACCGGAACTGGCCGGAACTGAAATAAGTTCCGGCCGGAACTAACCGGCCGGAACCGGGTATCAGAGTAGCTTAGTCTGACATTATCCTTGTGGAATGAAGTGGTCAAAAAGTGAAAATAACCCCTCATTAAATAATACCAGATGGAAAATTATTAAAATTGTCCTTCATATTTCCATTACATACAAAACTAGTTTTATAATGTTTTAACTTTTTGTTTTCCATACTGGTATCATGAACATTTTGTCCAATCAAATGTGAATACTGAATATTCTCAAGAAAATCCTTTGTTTCCTAATAGTCGATCTGTTTTTAATCGTGTTGACGCCGTGCATAGTCTCAGAAAGACTGAACACTACAGATCAACCGCTGACCATATTTTGACAAATAAGTTCCGGTTCCGGCCGAACATTTTTCATGAGTTCCGGCCGGAACCGGAACTTGGAAAAATCGGAGTTCCGGCCGGAACTAACCGGCCGGAACCAAGTTCCGGTGCATCCCTAGAACAGGCTGTTTAAATACCAAGCATGCCTATATTATTACTTATTGGATTCCTTTGAACCCAATATTTATCAATTATTGAATGAGGTTGAGCATGATAAGAAGAATTATAAAGGCCGAAGTTTGTGTTATCTGCTGAAGCCGAAGGCTGAGGTGGATAACACAAACTGAGGCCTTGATAATTCTTCTTATCATGCGAAAACCAAATTAAATAATTGTTTTATTATTTATTTAAAAGAATTTATTTAATGAATTATTGAATGAGGTTGAGCATGATAAGAAGAATTATCAAGGCCGAAGTTTGTGTTATCTGCTGAAGCCGAAGGCTGAGGCGGATAAAAATAAACTGAGGCCTTGATAATTCTTCTTATCATGCGAAAACCGAATTCAATAATTGTTTTATTATTTATTTAAAATAATTTATTTAAAAACAGTTCCTTTGAGAAAGCCATTTGTGTTTTACTGACTAGGCAATCAACTTTTGTCCTGCATCGTTGGAAAAACGTCATAGCGTGCAATATTAGTTTTTCATACGTCATAGCATGCAATATTAGTTTTTCATATTGCACCAGGTGATGCCAATCGTGCAATAATCTTTTGTCATATTGCACCATTGATTTCACAACTCCATAATTATTTTGTAGGGCAATGAGATGATATGACGATTTCACCATTGGCTGTTAGCCAATCAGCGATCACGAATTCTTTTACCTAAATAAATAATAATGTATAATATTGGATTGTCATGTGATGCTAATAGCAATAATTGATTGGACAATTATATGTGAGGGTATAATAATTAAATACCAATTATTTGTCTGTTTGGAACTGATGAATTCAATACTAATTTACTCATTGAAATTGTACCTTGATTTTCTCTTATGATACTTATTAGGACTGCCGAAACCAATGTTATGAATCATATTATTTGAATTTCATAACTGCGATCTTGAGACGCCAACTAGAAGATTTGGCAACAGCTGTATTACAAGGTGATTGCGTTGGTCAAATTTCAAAGGTAATTAAAGCCTTCATGACCATCTGCCTTTGTAATGACTCCACTTGTCCTTTCAACTTCCTCAGGGTAATATATTGCAATGATTAAAGGAAAAAATATTGCAATGTTTAAAGTACATATTGCCAACGTGCAAAAATTGCTTAAGGTAATTCCTCAGTAATTCTATCCGAAATAAAAATTTGCTGAAACTTCCCAGTCTTAAAGTTATTGACAAACTTATATTAAAACCAAAAAAAAAAGTTGGGGTCACAGACCTTGTTTAGAAGATATGGCATATCGCAGATCACCTCTTATTCAGTATGGTGACGTCAATGTGACGAATTAAACTGCATAGCTCAACTTTTTCTTGAACCTTTTGACAAGATAATTTTTTATTTTTCGCAACTAGTAATTTTATATAAGGTATTTTAAGGGAAAAGAAACAGCTAACAGGGTATATTATGTTAATTAAGAAAGGTCATTTCCCATATTCTTTGACATGTTATTTGAAGAAACATTCATCAAAAATGTAAAATATTGTAAGTTGTAGAAATGATTTTTCTCTAAGTTTCTGTTATAACACGTAAAAGTGGTAGAAGAAAATAATTATTAAGGAAAAAATTATGGTCACCGACCTTCTTTAAGAACTATGGCCTTAAACCGGCATTATCAAGTAGTTTACAAACCTACATGCATAGGGAGCCCTAGCTAGACTTGAGTAACCGTTCTCGAAAAAATTGATTTAGTCTCTTAATAACTCTTCCCTACCAGTACATAAGCGGCCATTGTTAGATTTGACACTAAATTGTTCTAAAATGATCGAAATTTTGCATAATGGCCATAAAAACACTGATTATTGGATGTGCGCAGTAAATGTGCGCAATGCAAAACTGAGGAATCACCTTAAGGGTGTTCAGACGTATTTCGATTTGCAGACCTTATATCCGTTGCTAAGGAAGCGTAGAATTGACAAAATTTGCCATAGAATTTCACAGTTTTAAGAATCCATCAAGACAGTCTGTATGTAGTATATGTGGACAGAACTCTTTCGTTTGGTAATGTCATGTGATGACGTCATCGTGACGTCATCGAAATATGAAAATTCCTATAACTTTCATAATTTGGTTTTATTTAATTTATCAATGAATCCATACGTACTTTTTTGTAGGAAGTAATTTAAGTTTATATGACACCAAAAATATAGCACACTGTCAAAAATGACGAAAATTATAGAGTTTTTGTGTTTGTTGATGACGTCATGGTGACGCCATCAAATACGTCACCAGACGAAAGAAGTTTGCCAACATATTTCACACATAAAATATCTTGGTTATACCTTGAATTTATTGTCCACTCGTGAAGTATATTGGGCACTAAATGACCTGTCCTTAGCAACCGGTTGTTTAGCAACGGAATACGTCCGAACACCCTTAAGTCGATTTGTGGAACTTTTCACAACAGACAAAAAACTGTGTAAAGAATAAACATAAAAATAGTACAGTCAAAATGTTATATTATTTGAAATCTTAACTTTTAATTGTCTATACTAAAGCAAAAATAAAACTCTGAAAAAGACTCTGCTCTGTTTTTTTGTGATTTACAATTTCGCTACTTACGCAATTTTTGCTCACAAAAATCGGCATGACTTGTAGGGTTACGCAAATTTTGCACGTTGGCAAAGGACTTTTGAAAGTATAAAATGATACTTTGATATCTCATGTCTTTGTTCATGAGATATTTGTTTGATATGCAAATGAGATTGACACAGCATTTTAACTTCTTTATATCTTTGAGATAATTTAATAAAATTACTTTATATATGAACTTCAAAGGCATACTCCAGCCAAAATACAAATGTAGTTCATATAAAAGATCTTACTGACTTTAGCTTATTTCTAAAGTTTCAGCATTCTTATCAATTTAGTTAAGAAGATATGGCTAGTTGAAGTTGAAATTTTGAGGATTTTGACGCCATATTGGTTTTGAAAATATGACGTCATTGAGTGATTAATCGAAATAAATTATTTAGTTCCTCATGCAGGAAAGTAGAGTAGCTTCTTAGGCATAATACGAGATAGAATCACTCAGTGACGTCATATTTGAGAAACAAATATGGCGTCGAAATTGGACAAACTCTCCAACTTCAACTAGCCATATTTTCTTAGCTAAATTGATAGGAATGCTGAAACTTTGGAAATAAACTAAAGTCAGTTAAGATCTTTCATATGAACTGCATTTGTATTTTGGTTGGAGTATCCCTTTAACCAAATTTATCATCATGATAAATTTTCACGTTAGCCTGAGGATGATTCTGAAATAGAATTGAAACAGATATTAGCGTTGAGTTGTTGTGAAAATATTTTGTGCACTTAAATGGATAAAAAATAAGAGCATAATGTTCCCAGTAAGTTGGTGTGGTAGTTCAACTGGTATACATTGGTATGGAGCAGCGTCCCAGAATCCTGAAGCTATGAGTTCAAATCCTAGTGTGTGTCAACAATTTTTTCTTCACTTAGCAGTGTATAGGTGAATTGTGACAATAAATTTTGATGCTACCACCTACCTTTGCCTATATAAATCCTGTTTTAGGTATTTGATCAGTATTTAAACTTTATATCTCTGGAAGAGAACATGTTCACCACAAGATACCAAGAAAGAGACTCAATTTCATATTATGGTATAGTTTAATTTTTTTAATTTAATTTAATGAATTTGTCACAATATATTTACAAGTTACTATTAATACAACAAAAGTACATACAAATACAACGAATAAGACAGGTGTGACAGGAGAAAGGAACAGGACTTACGTCCCAATTGAGACCTGACCCCTTAATGGTGGATAGAATTGGATTTTGGACTTATTGGACATAGCCAGGGGGGCTATAGGCAGGTAGTTTGTTAGAGTACATTTTGTGGAGACTAGACTTAAATAGAGCGAGAGAATTGTAGGATTTGAGACTAGATGGGAGAGTGTTCCACAGTTCAGCTGACCTAATAAAAAACGATTTCCGGAAGTAGTCCTGTTTATGTTTTATAATTAAATTAAAGTTATTAGGATCATAATTTCGAGATTTGTATTTTGTTTCAAAAGTGCTTAAATAATTGTTAACGTCGGTAGAGAGATGAGACCCTTTCTAGATTTGAAGAGTAATGTCAAGTCGGAGATCTCTCCGCGAAACTCTAGTGGGATGAGGTTTGTTTTCGTCAATCTTTCGGCGTATGACAATTCCGGTGGATAGTTCAGAATAAATTTGCTTGCCCAAGTATATTTGGTTGATAGTGTATATCAAATGTAACAACAGCGTAGCGTCTGGCTGCTATTAATAGCTCAAAATGCGGACAAACAAACCAAATTTGACTCGCAAATGAGCTATTTTCTGTTATGGCTGCAAGAATTATGGGTAAAAGCGGACAAACATCGATACTGACGTCATCTCGACGGAGTGGTATTGAAGAGTTTGTACTACTTACAATAACAACGATGATATATAAATGTAATATAGGTATCTTGCTGTGTATCTTGCTGTTCTTTTATAACATAAAATAAGACACAAAATACTAAAGATTTATCACATCACATCACATTACATTACATCACATCACATCACATCACATTACATTACATCACATTAAGTCACATAACATCACATCACATCACATTACATTAAGTCACATAACATTACATAACATTACATTAAGTCACATAACATTACATAACATTACATAACATTACATTACATTACAACTACAATTACATTACATTACATTACATCACATCACATTAAGTCACATAACATTACATCACATCACATCACATCACATCACATCACATCACATCACATTACATTACGCAATTAATCCCATGGATACGTATAATATAATACAACACAATACAATATAATATACAATACAATATAATATACAATACAATATAATATACAACACAATACAATACAATTTGGCGGGTTGCAAGTGGGAAAAGTCCTATCCAGCGGTGAAGCAAACGGGGGGGAAAGAAATGGAACACGCATGACTTGGAAGAAGTTATGTTAGGTCAAATGCTGTCTAATTATACCTCCAGTTCTCGTCTTTCACATCGCGTCTCACAAACTTTGTCTTTTAGCTCTCATTTTAGACAAGAACTTTAACAAAGGCTTGTTCTCATCTTTCTATTCTAGCTTTAAACAGACCTGACGCAAAAGACACGGATATTGAAAAGTTGCGGGATGCGATAGTGGACAGTTTGTTTTCATTCTTAGTAACTTTAGGTAATTTTAAACTGCTCTGATTATTTATATGATAATTCAAGAGAGATATGTTATTTGGCAAACACGAGGTCCGTGTAGTCAATACATAGCCGAGTCACGTTTTCCCACTACGGACAAACTACTACTGAAGAACCTCCCTGTCGTATATTTATATTCATTACTTCTGCATTTTCCAGGTGGTGTACCAGTTATTCGCTGTCCTCGAGGCAACGCAGCTGAAATGGTCGCAGAGGTACATATGAGATATTTATAGATTGCTATATTCTCACAGTCATCATCATCACACCATGATGATGATGGTGATGACGACGATGACGACGACGATGATGACAACGACGACGACGACGACGATGATGATGATGATGATGATGACGACGACGACGACGACGACGACGATGACGACGATGATGACGACGATGATGTTGTTGATGACGACGATGATGTTGTTGATGACGACGATGATGACGACGACGACGACGATGTTGTTGATGACGACGATGATGACGACGACGACTATGATGACAACGACGACGATGATGATGATGATGACGACAATGACGACGATGATGATGTTGATGACGGCGACGACGTTGACGACGACGGCGACGATGATGACGGCGACGACGATGATGGCGACGATGATGATGATGGCGACGATGATGACGGTGACGATGATGACGACGATGATGATGACGGCGACGATGATGATGACGGCGACGATGATGATGACGGCGACGATGATGATGACGGCGACGATGATGACGGGACGATGATGACGACGACGATGATGATGACGGCGACGATGATGATGACGGCGACGATGATGATGACGGCGACGATGATGATGACGGCGACGATGATGATGACGGCGACGATGATGACGACGACGACGATGATGACGGCGACGACGTTGATGACGGCGACGATGATGACGACGACGGCGACGATGATGACGACGACGATGATGTTGATGACGACGACGGCGACGACGATGATGTTGACGACGGGTACGATGATGACGACGATGGCGACGATGATGACGATGATGACGACGACGATGATGATGACACAAACACTAGTGGCCCTCAAATTGATGATGTGTTTGACAATCTTTAGGCCCTCGACAAGAAGCTCAGAGAGAATCTACGAGACTCGAGAAATAGTTTATTTGCGGGAGATATGAGTACAGGACAGTTCAGGTAGGTTGGTGAATGCAATCACCACTTTTAAAAATCACGATTTTTGTATTTATCAAGCACATAACTTATCAGTGCATTTGTTTAGTCCTTATTTTATTTAGTTTTCAGAGACCTGTGCTAATAATATTGGATCGAAATGTTGACCTCTGCACTCCATTGCATCATACCTGGACATATCAGGCATTGTGCCACGATGTTCTGGTAGGTTTCTTTCGTTCGCTCGTCCATCTATCTGTTTGTTTGTTCGTTCGTTTGTCTGTCAGTCTGTTCGGTAACTATCTGCGTCTGTTTATTTGCTGAGCCAACCTCAGGGCATTTTGCCTCCACGGTGGAAGGTCGGCGAAGCTATTTTCCGTTTCGTAAACGGTCGTTGCCAACCCTGTTAACCTGGAACTGAGTAAGAATGCCTTAAGTATGATGTTTTGTTTGGATTTGTCAGAGTTCCCATCTTGGTTGTGGTGCAAAGGATCTAGAGTTCGATGTGACTATTTTTTCTTTCTTTTAGGGCTAGTATTAAAATTAGGGTTAGCATTAAAGTTAGGGTTGGGGTTAGGATTAATGTTAACGAAATAGACTTTCGACAGAAATTCTGTCCCAGGTTTTTCACTGGAATTGTTGGCAACGACCGTTTACGAATCTCAATAGTTATCGGATGTTAGCCTCCTCCGCAGGCAACTCTGTGGCTTCTTTTTCCCGAGTCAAATAGCTTCCAACGCCTTGCTGTCCCCTCTTCGTCAATCAATCCTTTCACAATCCCTATACTTCCCTGCAATCCCAATGAAAACATTGCTCGTAGAAGCCACAGAGTTGCCTGCGGAGGAGGCTAATCGGATGTGATGTAGGATAAGAGGCATTTTTGTGAAAAGTAACAAACTGGTTTGGAGGCCTCTTGTGACATCACATCCGGTAACTTTGATAGCGAAAAACTCCATGAAGATGAAATTTTCGGCTTAGAATATATATATTGCGATTTTTCTCAGGAATACCCAATTATTACGGATATGTAAAATCTCCAAACGTGAGATAGACACTTTAAAGAACTAGCTAGCATAATTCATCATTTATCTCGCACAAATATCATGCATGAACGAATGCAGTTCTTGATAATTATTACCAAAGCCATTGTATTGCTAATTCGCGACAAAATTTAAAGGCGAAGAAATTTCTTAACATTTGAATTTATATGAATAAAACGGGCTAATAAGATTACAGAATCGATCGCGCGACCCAAGGCCATTCTCGCCGACTTTCCACCGTGGAGGCCAAATGCCCATTGTTTTATTCCGCATTTTTTTGTCCACCAAGGAGCTGCACTTAAACCGTGTTGTAATCAAAGAAAGTTCCCCTGCCGACGACAACGAGACCACAGAACATGGCCACACTCGGCCGAAACCAACGAAAACGAAAACATATGACCTTAGTGCAAATGATCACTTCTGGAATAATCACCGAGGAAGGTAAGTCTTAAAGTTCCTTGTTCTTTTTTGGGATCTGAATGGAAAAGGCTCCACTCGAAACGTCAGTGTTTCGTTCCTAAAATCAAGGCAGTTAGTTCACCAACCTTGTACCCAGGGTCTCATCTCCGCTCGCCGCCCGCCCAGCGAGGGCGAGCGGAGATGAGACCCTGGGACGAGGTTGTTAATTCACCACCTTTTCACTTTGCTACTTAAAGTGCATATTAAGTTCATCTTATTTGAAAGAACTCTTCAAATAACGAAGAATATCAATTTACAGCTTTTCCATATTTCATTTAGTTCTTGAGATATTTAGACTTATGTGATATTCAAATGAGATGACCTGTGACGTCACATGGTTTGCACAACATTTTAACATTTTGGAAAATTGTGTATATCTTTGAGAGTATTGAATGAAATCACTTGAAACTTTGCATGTCTATACAGACCACTAAACGGAATAATATCGTTTAAGTTTTAATGTTAAAATGGTAATAGTATAGTTCCCAGACCTTCGTTTTCTGACATAGTAGGCATTGTACCAACGTCAAACGTCAGTTTCAAATTAGTTAAGTGCAAATCTACTCAACCAGTACCAATGCGAAAATGTTTCCCAGCGAAGAGAAAACAAATAATTGTGTTTTGGAAATCAAGACGACTGGAATCTAATCATTTACCATGGCGACCATAAAATTAGAACGATTTTCTCCAGTTTAGTGGGTGAAGTTTCATATAAATCTCGAAATGAGGTCACATAGACTATCGGCAGTAAAATTCTAAATTAAAATCAGCTATTATTTCTAAAATAAAGCATTATCGTAAGAGTTAGGGTTGGGTTATGTTGGGGTTAGGACTGTTTTAAATTCGGGATTAATAACTCACGCAAATCTGTGTGGGAGAAATGGGTGGCGGAAAGTGCGGTTTTCTGGAGGTGAGGGCCCCCAGAAAAGCTGGAGAAACAAGATCAGAGTGAGAGTAAGGGCCCTCACTGTTATGGACCTTGCTCTCATGTCCCGGCCGGGCTTCCCCGTTGGCAGAAGTTACTGAGAGAAACGAGATCAGGGTGAAGGTAAGGGCCATCACCGTTATGGACCTTGCTCTCCTTAGCCAGTGCGTGCTTCTCCGTGGGCGAAGTGTGGCCGATGGGACACCACTTACCGCCCCGTTTGTATTTATTTATTTTTCAGTAGATGCTTTACATGAAATTCTCTATTCTTAAATCTATATACAATAGTATGGATACTTAAGTGATTATGTGCTTAATGCTTTTGCCTTAAGGGAGGTGGGCGGGAAAGCTTGTTTGCTTGCTGAACGCCAAGGGCAGAGTGACCAGAAAAGAGATTGCGTGTTTCAGTATACTAGGAGAAGTTTCCGGCTGACAGATCGCGAGAATGATATTGCCAAAGTTTTACGTAAACACTTGACTAACCGGTAACGTCTGACAGACCGTAAATTAAGTTTTGTCAGATGTTGCTTTTATTAATCCCAATTTATAAATATATAAATTGGCGTTATTTATATTATGAAACGTCAGCCAGTTTAGTGTTCTGTATGCACATTCAAAGTTTCAAGTGATTTGAAAATATATACGATTTTCCAAAATGTTAAAATGTTGTGCAAACAATGTGATAGGTCATCGTCATAGGTCATCTCATTTGAATATCACTTAAACACGGAGTGCTTGCATATATTGGCGGTGAGATGTTCACCGTGCCAATCATAATTAGTTCAATTACTGTGATTGGTCAGGAAATAGAGAGAAATGAGAAGTAATCAAAACAACAAAATCTCCATTGTTTCGAGACTCCGTTGTTTGAATTGATTTTGAAAATTTCAAAGAATCCATTGTTTCGAGGGGGGGTGGGCTTCCCCTTTTATGCGAGCACTCCGTGTTTAAGGCTGCGTTTACACTAGAGCAAAAGTAATCGGATTCGTATTGTTTTTTACTCCCATGAGGATGCAAAACAATGTGAATCCGGATACTTTTGCTCTAGTGTAAACGCAGCCTAAGTCTAAATATCTCAAGAACTAAATGAAATATGGAAAAGCTGTAAATTGATATTCTTCGTTATTTGAAGAGTTCTTTCAAATAAGATAAACTTAATTTTCGTGTCATATACACTTTAAAGAACATTGGCAACAAAAATCACAATTTCAAATTTTAAAAGGTAATCCAAGAAAACAAAACTGCCCTTGGTCCAAATTAGTGCTGTTATTTTGTTCAAAGACAATCTTGTGATCCGCCATCTTGTTCTAATACTTTGCCTAACTAACTGGGATGTTGGGCGTGACGTTACTCCAGGGGTAAGCCTGACGAAACTACTCTGTGGGTAGCCGAGTTTCCGCGGAATGCTTTTTAAAATAGTGTGGTTCAATTGAAAAAGGAAGACATTCACAAAAATCGAGTTTCAAATTTCTAAAGACATGAGGATGGCTAGATAAAAATTTCGCTTTATCCCGCGGCTGTGACGTCACATGCATATCGAAAATACATCCAAGATGGCGGACAATGATTCAAGACAAGGCGTTATTAGCAGGAATCCCTCCGGCTTCTGATTGGCCGATAAATTTAGCACTTCCGCATGACGTATGCGCTAGTGCCATAAATTATAGCCGGCAAAATTATGAATATTTTTTAAATAATTATCGGGAATCTGAAATATACCTGTATTTCAACTTTCAAGGTTTAGCTATTTTATTAACTCTTTCCTTACGGCTGAAAAACATCAAAAATTGAACGACCACGTTGTTCTATTGATATCTCTTGAAATAACCATAACTGTTGCGAAAGCTATACATTTTCTGGAAGCCCAATAAACCGGCTTTTACTTGTTCTTTTAAATTTCCCGAACAAAACACATTATGTTAATATAAATTAGCATTAATTATCATAAATCAGGTTGAAAAATTTACATTTTTCCAGAAAAGGCCATCTTGCACGCCCGCATAGCATCTTGAAAACTCAAAATGCCACCAATCGCAGAGTTGTTTATGAAATCAAATCAAACTTAGCGTGTGCGTGGATTTCATGTTCCTGGCGCTTGTCGAATTTCAATTTTTAATCTTGCGTTACCGTGTGCCGTGTTTTTCGATTGACGACTTTGCGGGTCATCAACGACCCATTTTAACTGCGCCCGTAGGGAAAGAGTTAATGGACAACGAATACATTATTTAAAACTCTCAAAACATGTATACTGTATGCTATTGGATTGCTGTGTATGAAAACGAAAGTGTTGGCTGCACAAGTTTGACGCTATCCTGAATAAAAGCGTGATCGTCTTCAGTTCTGTGTTAAGTTTAGGATTAGGTTTAGGATTAGGTTTAGGATTAGGTTTAGGTTTAGGTTTAGGATTACGTTTAGGATTAAGTTTAGGATTAAGTTTATGATTAGGTTTAGGATTAAGTTTATGATTAGGTTTAGGATTAAGTTTAGGATTAGGTTTAGGATTAAGTTTAGAATTAACTTTAGGATTAATTTTAGGATTAACTTTAGGATTAATTTTAGGATTAAGTTTAGGATTAAGTTTAGGATTAGGTTTAGGATTAAGTTTAGGATTAGGTTTAGCATTAAGTTTAGGATTAGGTTTAGGATTAAGTTTAGGATTAAGTTTAGGATTAAGTTTAGGATTAAGTTTAGGATTAAGTTTAGGATTAAGTTTAGGATTAAGTTTAGGATTAGGTTTAGGATTAAGTTTAGGATTAGGTTTAGGATTAAGTTTAGGATTAAGTTTAGGATTAAGTTTAGGATTAAGTTTAGGATTAAGTTTAGGATTAAGTTTAGGATTAAGTTTAGGATTAGGTTTAGGATTAAGTTTAGGATTAGGTTTAGGATTAGGTTTAGGATTAAGTTTAGGATTAAGTTTAGGATTAAGTTTAGGATTAAGTTTAGGATTAGGTTTAGCATTAAGTTTAGGATTAGGTTTAGGATTAAGTTTAGGATTAAGTTCAGGATTAAGTTTAGGATTAAGTTTAGGATTAAGTTTAGGATTAGGTTTAGGATTAGGTTTAGGATTAAGTTTAGGTTTAGGATTAGGTTTAGGATTAGGTTTAGGATTAAGTTTAGGATTAGGTTTAGGATTAAGTTTAGGATTAAGTTTAGGATTAAGTTTAGGATTAAGTTTAGGATTAAGTTTAGGATTAGGTTTAGCATTAAGTTTAGGATTAGGTTTAGGATTAAGTTTAGGATTAAGTTCAGGATTAAGTTTAGGATTAAGTTTAGGATTAAGTTTAGGATTAGGTTTAGGATTAGGTTTAGGATTAAGTTTAGGTTTAGGATTAGGTTTAGGATTAGGTTTAGGATTAAGTTTAGGATTAGGTTTAGGATTAAGTTTAGGATTAAGTTTAGGATTAAGTTTAGGATTAAGTTTAGGATTAAGTTTAGGATTAAGTTTAGGATTAGGTTTAGGATTAAGTTTAGGATTAAGTTTAGGTTGAGGATTAGGTTTAGGATTAGGATTAGGTTTAGGATTAGGTTTAGGATTAAGTTTAGGATTAAGTTTAGGATTAGTTTAGGATTAAGTTTAGGATTAAGTTTAGGATTAGGATTAGGTTTAGGATTAGGTTTAGGTTTAGGATTAGGTTTAGGATTAGGTTTAGGATTAAGTTTAGGATTAAGTTTATGATTAAGTTTAGGATTAAGTTTAGGATTAAGTTTAGGATTAAGTTTAGGATTAAGTTTCTGTTTAGGATTAAGTTTAGGATTAAGTTTAGGATTAAGTTTTAAGGATTAAGTTTAGGATTAAGTTTAGGATTAGGTGGTTTAGGACTGGTAGGTTTAGGATTAGGTTAGTTAGATTTGGTTTAGCGATTAGGTTTAGGATTAAGTTTAGGATTAAGTTTATGATTAAGTTTAGGATGAAGTTTTAGGATTAAGGTGTTAGGATTAAGTTTAGGATTAAGTTTAAGGATTTTAGGGTTAGGATTAAGTTTAGGATTAGGATTAGGGTTAGGATTTAAGTTTATGGATTAAGTTTAGGATTGAGTTTAGGATTAAGTTCTGTTTAGGATTAGGATTAAGTTTAGGATTAAGTTTTAGGACTATAAATATATGGAGGCACCAAATAATTTCCCCAACACAAACCAAAGATGGATAAAATCAGACACAGTGTGACGCTACTCTGTCTTTAAAAAGTTTGTTGAACGTAACTTTTAAAATTTATTTGGGTTATGGACAGTAACTTTTAAAGGTTACGTTTAACAAACTTTAAAGCCAGAGTAGCGTTAAACATCTTGTCTTAAATATATGGCGTCTATACGAGATCTAAATTTCTTTCCGAAATCAGAAAGGAACATGTCAATATTGCCCAATGCCTTTGTGTCCAAACCTCGAATTGGATTCCGAAATGAATCTCCGAATGTCGCCGTGCATATGATAAACCAAACGTTTATGAACCAGAAGAGTCGCGGTATTCGAAAAATAACTATAAACGAACAGCGTGGGATTGCGACTGGATGGGTCCAAGCCAAGTTTCTGTTTGAGTCTGAACAGGCAACAGTGTTGGTTTGCAAATGTAGCTTGAGACGCGACATTCTACAATAAATAGTTGGACCCTTGAACTTTGAAATTATTCCTAATTTTGCCAGCGATAATTTATGCCACTAGCGATACGTCATGCGGAAGTGCTAAATTTGTCGGCCAATCAGAAGCCGAAGGGATTCCTTGCTAATAACGCTTGTGATTCAAGTTAGCAACTTTGACAGTGCAATTAATACGCTTTACGAGCATTTTTACAACCTTAAATTACTAAGTAGTACGTAACTTAAGGGGGAGCTACAAGCAGATATTCACTAAACTCATGGGCAAATGTAACTGCATATTATGGAAGATATATTGAAAGAAACCCTATAAAACCATATAAAACCATATAATTTTAGAAACTACATCTCAATAATTTACAATGTATTTTTTTCTCTGTTTGAAATGGTATAATGACATGGTCGAAAACCGGGAATAAATTACATGATGTTGGAGATTCCCTTGTGTGGTGATATTCCAAACATGCCCCCCAACATTTCTCAACACTCATTTCAATTTCATGTCCTTTATATTTTCAGTATAAGTTAAGGGTTCGAAACCCGAATTGCTCTAATGATGGGTGGTGAATTTTCGATTGCTATGGGCACTGGTTGCTCATGGTAACTAACTTAGAATTCCCTCCTTTTCTCTCTTTTTCTCTATTAGTCCATTTCCTCACTGTTTGCCGAGATTCACATACAGAAAGAAGCTTGACGATGAGTACAAGGAATCGGAAGGGAGAAGTGCAAAACGATTAAAGAATATCATAGGTTTCGTAGAAATTTCAATTGTATGTCAGGCTTCTGATTGGCTGCTAGCCGCCGCCGAGCGCGATCAATTGAGTTACTGCGAACCAATAAGAAACAGTTCCAAATGTGGAGACAATTAATAGAAATACCCCGCCCACTTTTGAAACCACATTCAAAGGCAGAAATACAAACCAAGGTTTGCTCTAAAATCTCTTTAAATATAATGTCGAAGGTTTAATATTGTGTGTACTTTGTTGATCTGTTTAATCAAACTGAAAGGGGTTATTAAAAAGTGACAGCAATTGTTATATGATAGATCCTTTCCGTAATCTCTGACCCTTAAATGTTTGGCTTCCGTCATGAGAAAAATTATGTGATTAGATCAACGATTAATTTGAACAGAGAGCTTGTTTATTTATTACTTTGTGTCTTATTACATCGGGCTAACCTCTGTGGTAGTCCGGTAGTCTTAATATTCGGCTTCATATTTCTCGTGTTTGTCTGTTTTTTTTGTTACGTCGAGAAGACAGATGTAATTATGCGTGGGCTTTTCAGATGAATCGTAGTCGGAAAAAAAATCATTTACAAGACCTGTAAAAAAAAAAAAAAAAACCCCCCGCAAACATAATGCAAAGATTCTCTCCAGGATAAGCTGGATGAGGAGAAACACAGATTAGAGCTAGAAAAACCTGAACCTAATCCTGAACCTAATCCTGAACCTAATCCTGAACCTAATCCTGAACCTAATCCTGAAACCTAATCCTGTAACCTAATCCCTGAGACCTAATCCTGTAACTAATCCTGAACCCTAATCCTGTAACCTAATCTCTGAACCTAATCCTGAACCTAATCATGAACCTAATCCTTCGAACCTAATTCCTGAACCTAATCCTGAACCATAATCCTGAACCTAATCCTGAACCTAATCCTGAACCTAAATCCTTGAACCTAATCCTTGAACCTAATCCTGAACCTAATCCTAGACCTTCAATCCTGAACCTAATCCTTGAAACCTAATCCTGTAACCTAATCCTGAACCTAATCCTGAACCTAATCCTGAACCTAATCCTGAACCTAATCCCTGAACGCTAATCCTGAACCTAATCCTGAACCTAATCCTGAAACCTATTCCTGAACCTAATCCTGAACCATAATCCTGAACCTAAATCCTGTACCTAATCCTGAACCTAATTCCTGAAACCTAAATCCCCTGGAACCTAATCCTGAACCTGAATCCTGAACCTGAATCACTGAACCTAATCCTGAACCTAATCCTGAACCTAATCTCTGTAACCTAATCCTGAACCTAATCCCGAACCTAATCCTGAACCTATTCCTGAACCTAATCCTGAACCTTTATCCTGAACCTAATCTTGAACCTAATCCTGAACCTAATCCCTGAACCTAATCCTGAACATAATCCTGAACCTAATCCTGAACCGTAATCCTGAACCATAATCCTGAACCTATCCTGAACCTAATCCTTAGAACCTAATCCTGAACCTAATCTCTGGAACCTAATCCTAGAATCCTAAATCCTGAACCTAATCCTGAACCTTAATCCTGAAAACCTAATCCGTGAACCTAATCCCTGAACCTAATCCTGAACCTAAGAGCCTGAACCTAATCCTGAACCTAATCCTGAACCTAATCCCTGAACCTAATCCTGAAACCTAATCCTGAACCTAATCCTGAACCTAATCCTGAAACTCTAATTCCTGAACCTAATCCTGAACCTAATCCTGAACCTAATCCTGAGAACCTAATTCCTGAACCTAATCCTCTAACCTAATCCCTTGAACCTAATCCAGAACCTAATCCTGAACCTAATCCAGAACCTAATCCAGAACCTAATCCAGAATCCTAAATCCAGAACCTAATCCAGAACACTAATCCAGAACCTAATCCCAGAAACCTAATCCAAACCTAATCCTGAACCTAATCCTGAACCTTAATCCTGAACCTATCACATCCTGAACCTAATCCTGAACCTAATCCTGAATCCTAATCCTGAAGCCTAATCCTGAACCTAATCCTGAACCTAATCCTGAACCTAATCCTGAACCTAATCCTGAAATCCTAATCCTGGAACCTAATCCTGAACCTAATCCTGAAACCCTAATCCTAGAACCTAATCCTGAACCTAATCCTGAACCTAATCCTGAACCTTAATCCTGAACCTAATCCTGAACCTAATCCTGAACCTAATCCTGAACCTAATCCTGAACCTTAGATCCTGAACCTAATCCTGAACCTAATCCTGAAACCTAATCCTGAACCTTAATCACTGAACCTAATCCTGAACCTAATCCTGAACCTAATCCTGAACCTAAATCCTGAACCTAATCCTGAACCTAATCCTGAACCTAATCCCTAGAACCTAAATCCCTGAACCTAATCCTGAACCTACATCCATTAACCTAATCCTGAAGCCTAATCCTGAACCTAATCCTGAACCTCAATCCTGAAAACCATAATGCATGAACCTAATCCTGGAACCTAATCCTGAATCCTAATCCTGAACCTAATCCTGAACCTAATCCTGAACCTAATCCTGAACCTAATCCTGAACCTAATCCCTGAACCTAATCCTGAACCTAATCCTGAATCACTAATCCTGAACCTAATCCTGAACCATAATCCTGAACCTAATCCTGAACCTAATCCGTGAAACCTAATCCTGAACCTAATCTCTGAACCTAATTCACTGAACCTATATACCACTGAACACTAATCCAGAACCTCAATCCTGAAGCCTAATCCTGAACCTAATCCGTGAACCTAATCCTGAACCTAATCCTGGAACCTAATCCTGAACCTAATCCTGGAAACCTAATCCTGAACCTAAACCATGAACACTAATCCCTGAACCTAATCCTGAACCTAATCCTGAACCTAATCCTGAACACTAATCCTGAACCGTGAATCCTGAACCTAATCCTGAAACCCTAATTCCTGAACACTTTAATCCTGAACCTAATCCTGTAAACCTAATTCCTGGACCTAATGCCTGAACCTAATCCTTAACCTAATCTCAAGAACTCCTAATCCTTGGAACCTAATCCTGAACCTAAATCCATGAACCTAATCCTGGAACCTAATCTCAGTACCTAATCCTGAACCTAATCAGGAACCTAATCTCTGAACTTTCTAATCCCTGAAACCTAATCCTGAACCTGAATCCTGAACCTAATCCTGAACCTAATCCTGAACCTAATCCTGAACTCTAATCCTGAACCATAATCCCTGAACCTAATCCTTGAACCAAATCCTGAACCTAATCCTGAAACTCTAATCCTGAACCTAATCCAAGAACCTAATCGCAGAACCTAATCACAGAACCTAATCCAGAACCTAAATCCAGAACCTTAATCCAGAACCCTAATCCAGAACCTAATCCTGAACCCTAATCCTGAACCCTAATCCTGAACCTAATCCTGAACCTAATCCTGAACCTAATCCTAGAACCTAATCCTGAACATGTAATCCTGAACCTAATCCTGAACCTAATTCCTGAACCTAACATCCTGAACCTTAATCCTGAACCTAATCCGTTAACGCTAAACCTTGAACCTAATTACAGAACCTAATCACTGAACGCTAATCGCTGAACCTAATCAACCATCTGAACCTATATCCTTGAACCTTAATCCTGAAACCTTAATCCTGAACCTAATCCTGAACCATAATCCTGAACCTTAATCCTGAACCTAATCTGCTGTAACACCTAATCCCTGAACCTAATCCTGAACCTAATCCTGAAACCTAATCCTGAACCTAATCCTGAACCTAATCCTGAACCTAATCCTGAACCTAATCCTGAACCTAATCCTGAACCTAATCCTGAACCTAATCCTGAACCTAATCCTGAACCTAATCCTGAACCTAATCCTGAACCTAATCCTGAACCTAATCCTGAACCTAATCCTGACACCTAATCCTGTACCTAAATCCTGAACCTAATCCTGAACCTAA
Source organism: Chrysogorgia sp. JL179-B06 (assembly GCA_035772405.1). Classification (NCBI taxonomy): domain Eukaryota; kingdom Metazoa; phylum Cnidaria; class Anthozoa; order Scleralcyonacea; family Chrysogorgiidae; genus Chrysogorgia; species Chrysogorgia sp. JL179-B06. The sequence continues at coordinate 847,142 of JAYKKM010000199.1, forward strand.
TCCTGAATCCTAATCCTGAACCTAATCTCTGAACCTAATCCTGAACCTAATCATGAACCTAATCCTGACACCCTAATCCTGGAACCTAATCCTGAACCTAATCCTGAACCTAATCCTGAACCTAATCCTGAACCATAATCGCTGAACCTAATCCTGAACCTAATCCTGAACCTAATCCTGAACCTAATCCTGAACCTTAATCCTATGAACCTAATCCTGAACCTAATCCTGAACCTAATCCTGATCCTAATCCTGAACCTAATCCTGAACCTAATCCTGAACCTAATCCTGGGAACCTAATCCTGAATACCTAATCCTGAACCTAATCCTGAAGCCTAATCCTGTACCTTAATCCTGAACATAATCCTGAACTTAATACCTGAACCCTAATCCTGAACCTAATCCTGAACCTAATCCTGAACCGTAATCCTGAACCTAATCATGAACCTTAATCCTGAACCTTAGATCCTGAACCTAATCTCTGGAACCTAATCCTGAATTATAATCCTGAATCCTAAACCTGAACCTAATCCTGAACCTAATCCTGAACCTAATCCTGAACCTAATCCTGAACCTAATCCTCTGAAACTGAATCCTGAAACTAATCCTGAACCTAATCCTGAACCTAATCCTGAACCTAATCCTGAACCTAATCCTGAACCTAATCCTGAACCTAATCCTGAACCTAATCCTGAACCTAATCCTGAACCTAATCCTGAACCTAATCCTGAACCTAATCCTGAACCTAATCCTGAACCTAATCCTGAACCTAATCCTGAACCTAATCCTGAACCTAATCCTGAACCTAATCCTGAACCTAATCCTGAACCTAATCCTGAACCTAATCCTGAACCTAATCCTGAACCTAATCCTGAACCTAATCCTGAACCTAATCCTGAACCTAATCCTGAACCTAATCCTGAACCTAATCCTGAACCTAATCCTGAACCTAATCCTGAACCTAATCCTGAACCTAATCCTGAACCTAATCCTGAACCTAATCCTGAACCTAATCCTGAACCTAATCCTGAACCTAATCCTGAACCTAATCCTGAACCTAATCCTGAACCTAATCCTGAACCTAATCCTGAACCTAATCCTGAACCTAATCCTGAACCTAATCCTGAACCTAATCCTGAACCTAATCCTGAACCTAATCCTGAACCTAATCCTGAACCTAATCCTGAACCTAATCCTGAACCTAATCCTGAACCTAATCCTGAACCTAATCCTGAACCTAATCCTGAACCTAATCCTGAACCTAATCCTGAACCTAATCCTGAACCTAATCCTGAACCTAATCCTGAACCTAATCCTGAACCTAATCCTGAACCTAATCCTGAACCTAATCCTGAACCTAATCCTGAACCTAATCCTGAACCTAATCCTGAACCTAATCCTGAACCTAATCCTGAACCTAATCCTGAACCTAATCCTGAACCTAATCCTGAACCTAATCCTGAACCTAATCCTGAACCTAATCCTGAACCTAATCCTGAACCTAATCCTGAACCTAATCCTGAACCTAATCCTGAACCTAATCCTGAACCTAATCCTGAACCTAATCCTGAACCTAATCCTGAACCTAATCCTGAACCTAATCCTGAACCTAATCCTGAACCTAATCCTGAACCTAATCCTGAACCTAATCCTGAACCTAATCCTGAACCTAATCCTGAACCTAATCCTGAACCTAATCCTGAACCTAATCCTGAACCTAATCCTGAACCTAATCCTGAACCTAATCCTGAACCTAATCCTGAACCTAATCCTGAACCTAATCCTGAACCTAATCCTGAACCTAATCCTGAACCTAATCCTGAACCTAATCCTGAACCTAATCCTGAACCTAATCCTGAACCTAATCCTGAACCTAATCCTGAACCTAATCCTGAACCTAATCCTGAACCTAATCCTGAACCTAATCCTGAACCTAATCCTGAACCTAATCCTGAACCTAATCCTGAACCTAATCCTGAACCTAATCCTGAACCTAATCCTGAACCTAATCCTGAACCTAATCCTGAACCTAATCCTGAACCTAATCCTGAACCTAATCCTGAACCTAATCCTGAACCTAATCCTGAACCTAATCCTGAACCTAATCCTGAACCTAATCCTGAACCTAATCCTGAACCTAATCCTGAACCTAATCCTGAACCTAATCCTGAACCTAATCCTGAACCTAATCCTGAACCTAATCCTGAACCTAATCCTGAACCTAATCCTGAACCTAATCCTGAACCTAATCCTGAACCTAATCCTGAACCTAATCCTGAACCTAATCCTGAACCTAATCCTGAACCTAATCCTGAACCTAATCCTGAACCTAATCCTGAACCTAATCCTGAACCTAATCCTGAACCTAATCCTGAACCTAATCCTGAACCTAATCCTGAACCTAATCCTGAACCTAATCCTGAACCTAATCCTGAACCTAATCCTGAACCTAATCCTGAACCTAATCCTGAACCTAATCCTGAACCTAATCCTGAACCTAATCCTGAACCTAATCCTGAACCTAATCCTGAACCTAATCCTGAACCTAATCCTGAACCTAATCCTGAACCTAATCCTGAACCTAATCCTGAACCTAATCCTGAACCTAATCCTGAACCTAATCCTGAACCTAATCCTGAACCTAATCCTGAACCTAATCCTGAACCTAATCCTGAACCTAATCCTGAACCTAATCCTGAACCTAATCCTGAACCTAATCCTGAACCTAATCCTGAACCTAATCCTGAACCTAATCCTGAACCTAATCCTGAACCTAATCCTGAACCTAATCCTGAACCTAATCCTGAACCTAATCCTGAACCTAATCCTGAACCTAATCCTGAACCTAATCCTGAACCTAATCCTGAACCTAATCCTGAACCTAATCCTGAACCTAATCCTGAACCTAATCCTGAACCTAATCCTGAACCTAATCCTGAACCTAATCCTGAACCTAATCCTGAACCTAATCCTGAACCTAATCCTGAACCTAATCCTGAACCTAATCCTGAACCTAATCCTGAACCTAATCCTGAACCTAATCCTGAACCTAATCCTGAACCTAATCCTGAACCTAATCCTGAACCTAATCCTGAACCTAATCCTGAACCTAATCCTGAACCTAATCCTGAACCTAATCCTGAACCTATCCCTGAACCTAAATCCTGAACCTAATCCTGAACCTAATCCTGAACCTAATCCCACTGAACCTAATCCTGAACCTACTCCTGAAACCTGAATCCTGAACCTAATCCTGAACCTAATCCTGAACCTAATCCTGAACCTAATCCTGAACCTAATCCTGAACCTAATCCTGAACCTAATCCCTGAACCTAATCCTGAACCTAATCCTGAACCTAATCCTGAACCTAATCCTGAACCTAATCCTGAACCTAATCTCTGAACCTAATCCTGATACCTAATCCTGAACCTAATCCTGAACCTAATCCTGAACCTAATCCTGAACCTAATCCTGAACCTAATCCTGAACCTAAACCTGAACCTAATCCTGAACCCTAATCCTGAAACCCTAATCCTGAACCTAATCCTGAACCTAATCCTGAACCTAATCCTGAACCTAATCCTGAACCTAATCCTGAACCTAATCCTTAACCTAATCCTGAATCTGAACTTGTCGCCTCAACCTAATGGGCCCTTGACACCTTCTTCCTGAACCTAATCCTGAACCTTAATCCTGAACCTAATCCTGAACATTTGCCTAACTTGGCCTGAACCTAATCCTGAACCTAATCCTGAACCTAAATCCTGAACCTAATCCTGAACCTAATTCTGAACCTAATACTGAACCTAATCCTGAACTAAATCCTGAAAACCTCATCCTGAACCTAATCCTGACCCTAATCCTGAACCTAATCCTGAACCTAATCCTGAACCTAATCCTGAACCTAATCCTGAACCTAATCCTGAACCTAATCCTGACCCTAATCCTGAACCTAATCCTGAACCTAATCATGAACCTAATCCTGAACCTAATCCTGAACCTAATCCTGAACCTCCTCTTGAACCTAATCCTGAACCTAATCCTGAAACTAATCCTTGAACCTAATCCTGAACCTAATCCTGAACCTAATCCTGTGAACCCTAATCCTGAACCTAATCCTGAACCTAATCCTTAACCTAATCCTGAACCTAATTCTGAAACCTAATCCTGAACCTATTCCTGAACCTAATCCTGAAACTAATCCTGAACCTAATCTCAGAACCTAATCCTGAACCTAATCCTGAACCTAATCCTGAACCTAAATCTGAACCTAATCCTGAACCTAATCCTGAAACCTTAATCCTGAACTCAATCCTGAACCTAATCCTGAAACCTAATCCTGAACCTAATCCCTGAACCTAATCCTGAACCTAATCCTGTACCTAATTCCTGAACCTAATCCTGAAACCTAATCCTGAACCTAATCCTGAACCTAATCCTGAACCTAATTCTGAACCTAATCCTGAACCTAATCCTGAACCTAATCCTGAACCTAATCCTGAACCTAATCCTGAACCTAATCCTGAACCTAATCCTGAACCTAATCCTGAACCTAATCCTGAACCTAATCCTGAACCTAATCCTGAACCTAATCCTGAACCTAATCCTGATACTAATCCTGAACCTAATCCTGAACCTTAATCCTGAACCTAATCCTGAACCTTTAATCCTGAACCTAATCCTGAAACTAATCCTGAATACCTAATCCTGGAACCTAATCCTGAACCTAATCCTGAACCTAATCCTGAACACTAATCCTGAACCTTAATCTCTGACACTATCCTAATCCTGAACCTAATCCTGAACCTAATCCTGAACATAATCCTGAAACCTAATCCTGAACCTAATCCTGAACCTTAATCCTGAACCTAATCCTGAAACTAATCCTGAACCTAATCCTGAAAACCTAATCCTGAACCTAATCCTGAACCTAAATCCTGGAACCTAATCTAACTGAACCTAATCCTGAACCTAAATCCTGAACCTAATTCCTGAAACTAATCCTGAACCTAATCCTGAACCTAATCCTGAACCTAATCCTGAACCTAATCCTGAACCTAATCCTGAACCTACATCCTGGACCTAATCCTGAACCTAATCCTGAACCTAATCCTGAACCTAATCTGCTGAACCTAATCCTGAAACCTAATCCTGAAACCTAATCCTGAACACTAATCCTGCGAACCTAATCCTGAACCTAATCCTGAACCTAATCCCTGAACCTAATCCTGAACCTAATCCTGAACCTAATCCTGAACCTAATCCTGAAACTAATCCTGAACCTAATCCTGAACCTAATCCTGAACCTAATCCTGAACCTAATCCTGAACCTTATCCTGAACCTAATCCTGAAACTAATCCTGAACCTAATCCAGAACCTAATCCTGAACCTAATCCTGAACCTAAATCCTGAACCTAATCCTGAATCTAATCCTGAAACCTAATCCTGAACCTAATGCTGAACGCTAATCCTGAACCTTCATCTCTGAACCTAATCCTGAACCTGAATCCTGAACCTAATTCCTGAACCTAATCCTGAACCTAATCCTGAACCTAATCCTGAAACCTAATCCTGAACCTAATCCTGAACCTAATCCTGAACCTAATCATGAACCTAATTCCTGACCATAATCCTGAACCTAATCCTGAACCTAATCCTGAACCTTAATCCTGAACCTAATCCTGAACCTAAACCAGAACCTAATCCTGAACCTAATCCTGAACCTAATCCTGAACCTAATCCTGAACCTAATCCTGAACCTAATCCTGAACCTAATCCTGAACCTAATCCTGATTGAAACCTAATCCTGAACCTAATCCTGAACCCTAATCCTGACGAACCGGAATCTAATCCTGAACCATAATCCTGAACCTAATCCTGAACCTAATCCTGTACCTAATCCTGAACCTAATCCTGACCTAATTCCTGAAACCTAATCCTGAACCTAATCCTGAACCTAATCCTAACCTAAGTCCTGAATTCCTGAACCCTAATCCTAATCCTGAACATTGGCCTCAACCTTGGCCTGTACCTAATCCTGAACCTAATCCTGAACCCTAATCTCTGCAACCTAATCATGAACCTAATCCTGAACCTCAATCCTGGAACTAATCCTGAACCTAATCCTGAACCTAATCCAGAACCTTTTATCCTGAACCTAATCCTGAACCTAATCCTCGGGAAACTAATCCTGAACCTAATCCTGAAACCTAATCCTGAACCTAATCCTGAACTTAAATCCTGAACCTTAATCCTGAACCTAATCCTGAACCTAATCCTGAACCTAATCCTGAACCTAATCCTGAACCCCCTAATCCTGGAACCTAATCCTGAACGTAATCCTGAACCTAAATCCTGAACCTTAATCCTGAACCTAATCCTTGAACCTAATCGATGAACCTAATCCTGAACCTAATCCTTGAACCTAATCCTGAACCTATTCCTGAACCTAATCCTGAACCTAATCCTGAACCTAATCCTGAACCAAATCCTGAAGCTAATCCTGGAAACCTAAATCCAGAACCTAATCCAGGATACCTAATCCTGAACCGAATCCTGAACCTAATCCTGAATCTAATCCTGAACCTAATCCTTAATCTAATCTCTGAACATTGGCCTCAACCTTGGCCTGAACCTAATCCTGCACCTAATCCTGAACCTAATCCTGAACCTAAATCCTGAACCTAATCCTGAACCTAACCTAATCCTGAACCTAATCCTGAAACCTAATCCTGAACCTAATCCTGAACCTAATCCTGAACCTAATCCAGAACCTAATTCCTGAACCTAATCCTGAACCTAATCCAGAACCTAATCCTAATCCTGAATCCTAATCCTAATCCGTGAACATTGGCCTCAACCTAATGGCTGAACCTAATCCTGAACCTAATCCTGAACCTAATTCCTTGAACCTAATCCTGAACCTAATCCTGAACCTACTCCTGAACTAAATCCTGAACCTTATCCTGACCTGAACCTAATCCTGAACCTAATCCTGAACCTAATCCTGAAACTAATCCTGAACCTAATCCTGAACCCCCCCCCCCATAATCCTGAACCTAATCCTGAACCTAATCCTGAACCTAATCCTGATAGACCTAATCCTGAACCTAATTCCTGAACCTAATCCTGAACTCTAATCCTGAACCTAATCCAGAACCTAATCCTGAACCTAATCCTGAACCTAATCCTGAACCTAATCCTGAACCTAATCCTGAACCTAATCCTGAACCTAATCCTGAACCTAATCCTGAACCATATTCCTGAACCTAATCCTGAACCTAATCCTGAACCTAATCCTGAACCTAATCCTGAACCTAATCCAGAACCTATTCCAGAACCTTAATCGTGAACCTAATCCTGAACCTAATCCTGAACCTAATCCTGAACCTAATCCTAATCCTGAAATTGGCTCAACCTTTGGCCTGAACCTAATCCTGAACCTAATCCTCGGACCTAATCCTGACAACCTAATCCTGAACCTCATCCTGGAACACTAATCCTGACAATCTAATCCTGAACTTGAACCTAATCCTGAACCTAATCCTGAACCTAATCCTGAACCTAATCCTGAACCGAATCCAGAACCTATATCCTGAACCTTATCCTGTACCTAATCCTGGAACCTAATCCTAATTCTGATCCTAATCCTAATCCTGAACATTGGCCTGATCTTTGGCCTGGGAACCTAATCCTGAACCTAATCCTGAACCTAATCCTGAACCTAATCCTGGAACCTTATCCTGAACCTAATCCTGAACCTAATCCTGAAACCTAATCCTGAACCTAATCCTGAACCTAATCCTGAAACCTAATCCTGAACCTAATGCCTGACTAATCTAATCCTGAACCTGGCACTCAACCTAATGGCCCTGAAACCTAATCCTGAACCTAATCCTGAAACCTAATCCTGAATCTGACATTGGCCTCAACCTTGGCCTGAACCTAATCCTGAACTTAATCCTGAACCTAAATTCTGAATCTAATCCTGAAACCTTAATCCTGAACCTAATCCGAAACCTAATCCTGAACCTAATCCTGAACCTAATCCTGAACCTAATCCTGAAACCTAATCCTGAACCTAATCCTGAACCTAATCCTGAACCTAATCCTGTACCTATTCCTGAACCTAATCCTGAACCTAATCCTGAAACCTAATCCTGAACCTAATCCTGAACCCTATCCTGAACCTAATCCTGAACCTAATCCTGAACCTAATCCTGAACCTAATCCTGAAACTAATCCTGAAACTAATCCCCATGATCCTTACAAAAAAAAATTTTTTTTTTTTTCCCCCTGAAACCTAATCCTGAACCTAATCCTGAACCTAATCCTGAACCTTAATCCTGAACCTAATCCAGAACCTAATCCCTGAACCTAATCCTGAACCCTAATCCTGAACCTAATCCTGAACCTAATCCTGAACCATAATCCTGAACCTAATCCTGAACCTAATCCTGAACCTAATCGTGAAACCTAATCCTGAACCTAATCCTGAACCTAATCCTGAACCTATACCTGAAACCTAATCCTGAACCTAATCCAGAACCTAATCCTGAACCTAATCCTGAACCTAATCCAGAACCTAATCGCTGGAACCTAATCCTGAATCTGAACCTAATCCTAATCCTGAACATTGGCATCATCCTGAATCTGAACCCTAATCCTGAACCTAATCCTGAACCCTATGCCTGAACCTAATCCTGAAACCTAATCTGAAATCCTAATCATGAACCTATCTGAACTAATCCTGAACCTAATCCAGAACCAAATCTGAACTAATCCTGAACCTATCCTGAACTATCTGAAACCTAATCCTGAACCTAATCCTGAACCTAATCCTGAACCTAATCCTGAACCTAATCCTGAATCCTAATCCTGAACACTAATCACTGAATCCTAATCCTTGAAACCTAATCCCTGAACCTAATCCTGAACCTAATCTGAACTAATCCTGAACTATCCTGAACCTAATTCCTGAACCTAATCCTGAACCTAATCCTGAACCTAATCCTGAACCTAATCCTGAACCTAATCCTGAACATGGCCCTCAACCTAAATCCCTGAACCTAATCCTGAACCTTAATTCCTGAAGCCTAAATCCTGAAACCTAATTCCTGAAACCTAATCCCTTGAACACTAATCCTGAACCTAATCCTGAACCTAATCCAAATCCTGAATCCTGAACACCTAACTCCTGAATATTGGGCCTCAAACTTGGCTGAACCTAATCCTGAACCTAATCTCCTGAACCTAAATCCTGAACTAATCCTGAAAACCTAATCCTGAACCTAATCCTGAACCTAATCCATGAACCTAATCCTGAGACCTAATCTGAAACCTAATCCTGAACCTAATCCTGAACCTAATCCGAACCTAATCCTGAACCTAATCCTGAACCTAATCCTGAACTAATCCTAATCCTGAACCTAATTCCTGAACCTAATCCTGAACCTAAATCCTTGGGCCTGGACCATAATCCTGAAACCTAATCCTGAACCTTAATCCTGAACCCTAATCCTGAACCTAATCCAGAACCTTAATCCAGAAACCTAATCCTGAACCTAATCCTGAACCTAATCCTGAACCTAATCCTGAAACCTAATCCTGAACCTAATCATTGGCCTGAACACTAAATCTGAAAAACCTAATCCTTGAACCTAATCCTGAACCATAATCCTGAACCTAATCCTGAACCTAATCCTGAAGCCTAATCCTGACTATCTGAACCCTAAATCCTGAACCTAATCCTGAACCTCAATCCTGAACCTAATCCTGAACCTAATCCTGAACCTAATCTGAACTAATCAGAACCTAATCCTGAAACCTAATCCTGAACCTAATCCTGAACCTAATCCTGAACCTACTCCTGAAACCTAATCCTGAACCTAATCCTCAACCTAATCCTGAACCTAATCCGGAACCTAATCCTGGAACTAATCTAATCCTGAACTAATCCTAATCCTAATCCTGAACCTAATACCTGAACCTAATCCTGAACCTAATCCTGAACCTACATCCTGAACCTAAATCCTGAACCTAATCCTTGAACCAATCCTAATCCTGTCCTTTTAACATTGCCTCAACTCTAATCCTTGAACCTAATCCTGAACCTAATCCTGAACCTAATCCGAATCCTGAACATTGGCCTCAACACCGTGCCTGAACTCTAATCCTAATCAGAACCTAATCCGGCAACCTAATCCTGAACCTAATCCTGAACCTAATCCTGAACCTAATCCTAATCTGAACCTATCTCAATCCTGAACATTGGCCTCAACCTTCCTGAACCTAATCCTGAACCTAAAATCCTGAACCTGAACCTAAATCCCTGAACCTAATCCTGAACCTAAATCCTGAACCTAATCCTGAACCTAATCCTGAACCTAATCCTGAACCTAATCCTGAACCTAAATCCTGGAACCTAATCCTGACCTACCTAATCCTGAAACATTGGCCTCAATCCTGAACCTAATCCTGAACCTAATCCTGAACTTATCCTAATCCTGAACATTGGCCTCAACCTGTCACTGAAAAACCTAATCCTAATCCTGAACCTATTTTTCATTGAACCTAATCCTGAACCTAATCCTGAACCTGAACATTCCTGAACCATAATCCTGAACCTAATCCTGAACCTAATCCTGAAACTAATCCTGAACCTAATCCTGAACCTGAACCTAATCCCCTGAACCTAATCCTGAACCTAATCCTGAACCTAATCCTGAACCTAATCACTGAAACCTAATCCTGAACCTAATCCTGAACCTAATCCTCAACCTAATCCTGAACCTAATCCTGAACCTAATCCTGAACCTATTCCTGAACCTAATCCTGAACCTAATCCTGAACCTAATCCTGTAACCTAATCCTGAACCTAATCCTAATGAACCTGAACCGAATCTAAATGCCAGAAACATGGCTCAACTTCCTGAACCTTAAGCCTAATCCTGAACCTAATCCTGAACCTAATCCTGAACCCTAATCCTTGAAACCTAATCCTGAACCTAATCCTGAACCTAATCCTGAACCTAATCTGAACCTGATCCTAATCCTGAACATTGGCCTAACTTCCTGAATACCTAATCCTAATCCTGAACCTAATCCTGAACCTAATCCGGAACCTAATCCTAATCCTGAACCTAATCCTGAACCTAATCCTGAACCTAATCCTGAACCTAATCCTGAACCTAATCCTGAACCTAATCCTGAACCTAATCCTGAACCTAATCCTGAACCTAATCCTGTACCTAATCCTGAACCTAATCCTGAACCTAATCCTGAACCTAATCCTGAACCTAATCCTGAACCTAATCCTGAACCTAATCCTGAACCTAATCCTGAACCTAATCCTGAACCTAATCCTGAACCTAATCCTGAACCATAATCCTGAACCTAATCCTGAACCTAATCCTGAACCTAATCCTAATCCTAATCCTGAACCTAATCCTGAACCTAATCCTGAACCTAATCCTGAACTTGGCCTGAACCTAATCCTGAACCTAATCCTGAACCTAATCTGAACCTAATCCTGAACCTAATCCTGAACCTAATCCTGAACCTAATCCTGAACCTAATCCTGAACCTAATCCTGAACCTAATCCTGAACCTAATCCTGAACCTAATCCTGAACCTAATCCTGAACCTAATCCTGAACCTAATCCTAAAATAACCTAATCCTGAACCTAATCCTGAACCTAATCCTGAACCTAATCCTGAACCTAATCCTGAACCTAATCCTGAACCTAATCCTGAACCTAATCCTGAACCTAATCCTGAACCTAATCCTGAACCTAATCCTGAACCTAATCCTGAACCTAATCCTGAACCTAATCCTGAACCTAATCCTGAACCTAATCCTGAACCTAATCATGAACCTAATCCTGAACCTAATCCTGAACCTAATCCTGAACCTAATCCTGAACCTAATCCTGAACCTAATCCTGAACCTAATCCTGAACCTAATCCTGAACCTAATCCTGAACCTAATCCTGAACCTAATCCTGAACCTAATCCTGAACCTAATCCTGAACATAATCCTGAACCTAATCCTGAACCTAATCCTGAACCTAATCCTGAACCTAACCTAATCCTGAACCTAATCCTGAACCTAATCCTGAACCTAATCCTGAACCTAATCCTGAACCTAATCCTGAACCTAATCCTGAACCTAATCCTGAATCCTGAACCTAATCCTGAACCTAATCCTGAACCTAATCCTGAACCTAATCCTGAACTAATCCTGAACCTAATCCTGAACCTAATCCTGAACCTAATCCAGAACCTAATCCTGAACCTAATCCTGAACCTAATCCTGAACCTAATCCTGAACCTAATCCTGAACCTAATCCTGAACCCTAATCCTGAACCTAATCCTGAACCTAATCCTGAACCTAATCCTGAACCTAATCCTGAACCTAATCCTGAACCTATCCTGAACCTAATCCTGAACCTAATCCTGAACCTAATCCTGAACCTAATCCTGAACCTAATCCTGAACCTAATCCTGAACCTAATCCTGAACCTAATCCTGAACCTAATCCTGAACCTAATCCTGAATCTAATCCTGAACCTAATCCTGAACCTAATCCTGAACCTAATCCTGAACCTAATCCTGAACCTAATCCTGAACCTAATCCTGAACCTAATCCTGAACCTAATCCTGAACCTAATCCTGAACCTAATCCTGAACCTAATCCTGAACCTAATCCTGAACCTAATCCTAATCCTGAACCTAATCCTGAACCTAATCCTGAACCTAATCCTGAACCTAATCCTGAACCTAATCCTGAACCTAATCCTGAACCTAATCCTGAACCTAATCCTGAACCTAATCCTGAACCTAATCCTGAACTAATCCTGAACCTAATCCTGAACCTAATCCTGAACCTAATCCTGAACCTAATCCTGAACCTAATCCTGAACCTAATCCTGAACCTAATCCTGAACCTAATCCTGAACCTAATCCTGAAACCTAATCCTGAACCTAATCCTGAACCTAATCCTGAACCTAATCCTGAACCTAATCCTGAACCTAATCCTGAACCTAATCCTGAACCTAATCCTGAACCTAATCCTGAACCTAATCCTGAAACCTAATCCTGAACCTAATCCTGAACCTAATCCTGAACCTAATCCCTGAACCTAATCCTGAACCTAATCCTGAAACTAATCCTGAACCTAATCCTGAACCTAATCCTGAACCTAATCCTGAACCTAATCCTGAACCTAATCCTGAACTAATCCTGAACCTAATCCTGAACCTAATCCTGAACCTAATCCTGAACCTAATCCTGAACCTAATCCTGAACCTAATCCTGAAACCTAATCCTGAACCTAATCCTGAACCTAATCCTGAACCTAATCCTGAACCTAATCCTGAACCTAATCCTGAACCTAATCCTGAACCTAATCCTGAACCTAATCCTGAACCTAATCCTGAACCTAATCCTGAACCTAATCCTGAACCTAATCCTGAACCTAATCCTGACCTAATCCTGAACCTAATCCTGAACCTAATCCTGAAACCTAATCCTGAACCTAATCCTGAACCTAATCCTGAACCTAATCCTGAACCTAATCCTGAACCTAATCCTGAACCTAATCCTGAACTAATCCTGAACCTAATCCTAACCTAATCCTGAACCTAATCCTGAACCTAATCCTGAATCCTAATCCTGAACCTAATCCTGAACCTAATCCTGAACCTAATCCTGAACCTAATCCTGAACCTAATCCTGAACCTAATCCTGAACATAATCCTGAACCTAATCCTGAACCTAATCCTGAACCTAAACCTGAACCTGAACCTAATCCTGAACCTAATCCTGAACCTAATCCTGAACCTAATCTCAATCCTGAACCTAATCCTGAACCTAATCCTGAACATAATCCTGAACCTAATCCTGAACCTAATCCTGAACCTAATCCTGAACCTAATCCTGAACCTAATCCTGAACCTAATCCTGAACCTAATCCTGAACCTAATCCTGAACCCTAATCCTGAACCTAATCCTGAACCTAATCCTGAACCTAATCCTGAACCTAATCCTGAACCTAATCCTGAACCTAATCCTGAACCTAATCCTGAACCTAATCCTGAACCTAATCCTGAACCTAATCCTGAACCTAATCCTGAACCTAATCCTGAACCTAATTCCTGAACCTAATCCTGAACCTAATCCTGAACCTAATCCTGAACCTAATCCTGAACCTAATCCTGAACCTAATCCTGAACCTAATCCTGAACTAATCCTGAACCTAATCCTGAACCTAATCCTGAACCTAATCCTGAACCTAATCCTGAACCTAATCCTTGAACCTAATCCTGAACCTAATCCTGAACCTAATCCTGAACCTAATCCTGAACCTAATCCTGAACCTAATCCTGAACCTAATCCTGAACCTAATCCTGAACCTAATCCTGAACCTAATCCTGAACCTAATCCTGAACCTAATCCTGAACCTAATCCTGAAACCTAATCCCTGAACCTAATCCTGAACCTAATCCTGAACCTAATCCTGAACCTAATCCTGAACCTAATCCTGAACCTAATCCTGAACCTAATCCTGAACCTAATCCTGAACCTAATCCTGAACCTAATCCTGAACCTAATCCTGAACCTAATCCTGAACCTAATCCTGAACCTAATCCTGAACCTAATCCTGAACCTAATCCTGAACCTAATCCAGAACCTAATCCTGAACCTAATCCTGAACCTAATCCTGAACCTAATCCTGAAACCTAATCCTGAACCTAATCCTGAACCTAATCCTGAACCTAATCCTGAACCTGAACCTAATCCTGAACCTAATCCTGAACCTAATCCTGAACCTAATCCTGAACCTAATCCTGAACCTAATCCTGAACCTAATCCTGAACCTAATCCTGAAACCTAATCCTGAACCTAATCCTGAACCTAATCCTGAACCGAACCTAATCCTGAACCTAATCCTGAACCTAATCCTGAAACCTAATCCTGAACCTAATCCTGAACCTAATCCTGAACCTAATCCTGAACCTAATCCTGAACCTAATCCTGAACCTAATCCTGAACCTAATCCTGAACCTAATCCTGAACCTAATCCTGAACCTAATCCTGAACCTAATCCTGAATCCTGAACCTAATCCTGAACCTAATCCTGAAACTAATCCTGAACCTAATCCTGAACTAATCCTGAACCTAATCCTGAACCTAATCCTGAACCTAATCCTGAACCTAATCCTGAACCTAAATCCCTGAACCTAATCCTGAACCTAATCCTGAACCTAATCCTGAACCTAATAATCCTGAACCTAATCCTGAACCTAATCCTGAACCTAATCCTGAACCTAATCCTGAACCTAATCCTGAACCTAATCCTGAACCTAAACCTAATCCTGAACCTAATCCTGAACCTAATCCTGAACCTAATCCTGAACCTAATCCTGAACCTAATCCTGAACCTAATCCTGAAACCTAATCCTGAACCTAATCCTGAACCTAATCCTGAACCTAATCCTGAAACCCTAATCCTGAACCTAATCCTGAACCTAATCCTGAACCTAATCCGGAACCTAATCCTTAACCTAATCCTGAACCTAATCCTGAACCTAATCCTGAACCTAATCCTGAACCTAATCCTGAACCTAATCCTTAACTAATCCTGAACCTAATCCTGAACCTAATCCTGAACCTAATCCTGAACCTAATCCTGAACCTAATCCTGAACCTAATCCTGAACCTAATCCTGAACCTAATCCTGAAACTAATCCTGAACCTAATCCTGAACCTAATCCTGAACCTAATCCTGAACCTAATCCTGAACCTAATCCTGAACCTAATCCTGAACCTAATCCTCAACCTAATCCTGAACCTAATCCTGAACCTAATCCTGAACCTAATCCTGAACCTAATCCTGAACCTAATCCTCAACCTAATCCTGAACCTAATCCTGAACCTAATCCTGAACCTAATCCTGAACCTAATCCTGAACCTAATCCTAATCCTGAACCTAATCCTGAACCTAATCCTGAACCTAATCCTGAACCTAATCCTGAACCTAATCCTGAACCTAATCCTGAACCTAATCCTGAACCTAATCCTGAACCTAAACCTAATCCTGAACCTAATCCTGAACCTAATCCTGAACCTAATCCTGAACCTAATCCTCCTGAACCTAATCCTGAACCTAATCCTGAACCTAATCTGAACCTGAACCTAATCCTGAACCTAATCCTGAACCTAATCCTGAACCTAACCTAATCCTGAACCTAATCCTGAACCTAATCCTGAACCTAATCCTGAACCTAATCCTGAACCTAATCCTGAACCTAATCCTGAACCTAATCCTGAACCTAATCCTGAACCTAATCCTGAACCTAATCCTGAACCTAATCCTGAACCTAATCCTGAACCTAACCTAATCCTGAACCTAATCTGAACCTAATCCTGAACCTAATCCTGAACCTAATCCTGAACCTAATCCTGAACCTAATCCTGAAACCTAATCCTGAACCTAATCCTGAACCTAATCCTGAACCTAATCCTGAACCTAATCCTGAACCTAATCCTGAACCTAATCCTGAACCTAATCCTGAACCTAATCCTGAACCTAATCCTGAACCTAATCCTGAACCTAATCCTGAACCTAATCCTGAACCTAATCCTGAACCTAATCCTGAACCTAATCCTGAACCTAATCCTGAACCTAATCCTGAACCTAATCCTGAACCTAATCCTGAACCTAATCCTGAACCTAATCCTGAACCTAATCCTGACCTGAACCTAATCCTGAACCTAATCCTGAACCTAATCCTGAACCTAATCCTGAACCTAATCCTGAACCTAATCCTGAACCTAATCCTGAACCTAATCCTGAACCTAATCCTGAACCTAATCCTGAACCTAATCCTGAACCTAATCCTGAACCTAATCCTGAACCTAATCCTGAAACCTAATCCTGAACCTAATCCTGAACCTAATCCTGAAACCTAATCCTGAACCTAATCCTGAACCTAATCCTGAACCTAATCCTGAACCTAATCCTGAACCTAATCCTGAACCTAATCCTGAACCTAATCCTGAACCTAATCCTGAAGCCTAATCCTGAACCTAATCCTGAACCTAATCCTGAACCTAATCCTGAACCTAATCCTGAACCTAATCCTGAACCTAATCCTGAACCTAATCCTGAACCTAATCCTAACCTAATCCTGAACCTAATCCTGAACCTAATCCTGAACCTAATCCTGAACCTAATCCTGAAACCTAATCCTGAACCTAATCCTGAACCTAATCCTGAACCTAATCCTGAACCTAAAACCTAATCCTGAACCTAATCCTGAACCTAATCCTGAACCTAATCCTGAACCTAATCCTGAACCTAATCCTGAACCTAATCCTGAACCTAATCCTGAACCTAATCCTGAACCTAATCCTGAACCTAATCCTGAACCTAATCCTGAACCTAATCCTGAACCTAATCCTGAACCTAATCCTGAAACCTAATCCTGAACCTAATCCTGAACCTAATCCTGAACCTAATCCTGAAACCTAATCCTGAACCTAATCCTGAATCCTGAATCCTGAAACCTAATCCTGAACCTAATCCTGAACCTAATCCTGAACCTAATCCTGAACCTAATCCTGAACCTAATCCTGAACCTAATCCTGAACCTAATCCTGAACCTAATCCTGAACCTAATCCTGAACCTAATCCTGAACCTAATCCTGAACCTAATCCTGAACCAACCTAATCCTGAACCTAATCCTGAACCTAATCCTGAACCTAATCCTGAACCTGAACCTAATCCTGAACCTAATCCTGAACCTAATCCTGAACCTAATCCTGAACTAATCCTGAACCTAATCCTGAACCTAATCCTGAATAATCCTGAACCTAATCCTGAACCTAATCCTGAACCTAATCCTGAACCTAATCCTGAACCTAATCCTGAACCTAATCCTGAACCTAATCCTGAACCTAATCCTGAACCTAATCCTGAACCTAATCCTGAACCTAATCCTGGAACCTAATCCTGAACCTAATCCTGAACCTAATCCTGAACCTAATCCTGAACCTAATCCTGAACCTAATCCTGAACCTAATCCTGAACCTAATCCTGAACCTAATCCTGAACCTAATCCTGAACCTAATCCTGAACCTAATCCTGAAACCTAATCCTGAACCTAATCCTGAACCTAATCCTGAACCTAATCCTGAACCTAATCCTGAACCTGAACCTAATCCTGAACCTAATCCTGAAACCTAATCCTGAACCTAATCCTGAACCTAATCCTGAACCTAATCCTGAACCTAATCCTGAACCTAATCCTGAACCTAATCCTGAACCTAATCCTACTCCTGAACCTAATCCTGAACCTAATCCTGAACCTAATCCTGAACTAATCCTGAACCTAATCCTGAACCTAATCCTGAACCTAATCCTGAAACCTAATCCTGAACCTAATCCTGAACCTAATCCTGAACCTAATCCTGAACCTAATCCTGAACCCTGAACCTAATCCTGAACCTAATCCTGAACCTAATTCCTGAACCTAATCCTGAACCTAATCCTGAACCTAATCCTGAACCTAATCCTGAACCTAATCCTGAACCTAATCTGAACCTAATCCTGAACCTAATCCTGAACATTGGCTGAACCTAATCCTGAACCTAATCCTGAACCTAATCCTGAACCTAATCCTGAACCTAATCCTGAACCTAATCCTGAACCTAATCCTGAACCTAATCCTGAACCTAATCCTGAAACCTAATCCTGAACCTAATCCTGAAACCTAATCCTGAACCTAATCCTGAACCTAATCCTGAACCTAATCCTAGAACCTAATCCTGAACCTAATCCTGCCTGAACCTAATCCTGAACCTAATCCTGAACCTAATCCTGAAACCTAATCCTGAACCTAATCCTGAACCTAATCCTGAACCTAATCCTGAACCTAATCCTGAACCTAATCCTGAACCTAATCCTGAACCTAATCCTGAACCTAATCCTGAACCTAATCCTGAACCTAATCCTGAACCTAATCCTGAACTAATCCTGAACCTAATCCTGAACCTAATCCTGAAAACCTAATCCTGAACCTAATCCTGAACCTAATCCTGAACCTAATCCTGAACCTGAATCCTAATCCTGAACCTAATCCTGAACCTAATCCTGAACCTAATCCTGAACCTAATCCTGAACAACCTAATCCTGAACCTAATCCTGAACCTAATCCTGAACCTAATCTGAACCTAATCCTGAACCTAATCCTGAACCTAATCCTGAACCTAATCCCTAATCCTGAACCTAATCCTGAACCTAATCCTGAACCTAATCCTGAACCTAATCCTGAACCTAATCCTGAACCTAATCCTGAACCTAATCCTGAATCCTGAACCTAATCCTGAACCTAATCCTGAACCTAATCCTGGAACCTAATCCTGAACCTAATCCTGAACCTAATCCTGAACCTAATCCTGAACCTAATCCTGAACCTAATCCTGAACCTAATCCAATCTGAACCTAATCCTGAACCTAATCCTGAACCTAATCCTGAACCTAAATCCTGAACCTAATCCTGAACCTAATCCTGAACCTAATCCTGAACCTAATCCTGAACCTAAACCTACTCCTGAACCTAATCCTGAACCTAATCCTGAACCTAATCCTGAACCTAATCCTGAACCTAATCCTGAACCTAATCCTGAACCTAATCCTGAACCTAATCCTGAACCTAATCCTGAACCTAATCCTGAACCTAATCCTGAACCTAATCCTGAATCCTAATCCTGAACCTAATCCTGAACCTAATCCTGAACCTAATCCTGAACCTAATCCTGAACCTAATCCTGAACCTAATCCTGAACCTAATCCTGAACCTAATCCTGAACCTAATCCTGAACCTAATCCTGAACCTAATCCTGAACCTAATCCTGAACCTAATCCTGAACCTAATCCTGAACCTAATCCTGAACCTAATCCTGAACCTAATCCTGAACCTAATCCTGAACCTAATCCTGAACCTAATCCTGAAACCTAATCCTGAACCTAATCCTGAAACCTAATCCTGAACCTAATCCTGAACCTAATCCTGAACCTAATCCTGAACCTAATCCTGAACCTAATCCTGAACCTAATCCTGAACCTAATCCTGAACCTAATCCTGAACCTAATCCTGAACCTAATCCTGAACCTAATCCTGAACCTAATCCTGAACCTAATCCTGAAACCTAATCCTGAACCTAATCCTGAACACTAATCCTAATCCTGAACCTAATCCTGAACCTAATCCTGAACCTGAACCTAATCCTGAACCTAATCCTGAACCTAATCCTGAACCTAATCCTGAACCTAATCCTTGAACTAATCACTGAACCTAATCCTGAACCTAATCCTGAACCTAATCCTGAACCTAATCCTGAACCTATCCTGAAACCTAATCCTGAACCTAATCCTGAACCTAAATCCTGAACCTAATCCTGAACCTAATCCTGAACCTAATCCTGAACCTAATCCTGAACCTAATCCTGAACCTAATCCTGAACCTACCTAATCCTGAACCTAATCCTGAAACCTAATCCTGAACCAATCCTGAACCTAATCCTGAACCTAATCCTGAACCTAATCCTGAACCTAATCCTGAACCTAATCCTGAACCTAATCCTGAACCTAATCCTGAACCTAATCCTGAACCTAATCCTGAACCTAATCCAGAACCTAATCCTGAACCTAATCCTGAACCCTAATCCTGAAACCTAATCCTGAACCTAATCCTGAACCTAATCCTGAACCTAATCCTGAACCTAATCCTGAACCTAATCCTGAACCTAATCCTGAACCTAATCCTGAACCTAATCCTGAACCTAATCCTGAACCTAATCCTGAACCTAATCCTGAAAACTAATCCTGAAAACTAATCCTGAACCTAATCCTGAACCTAATCCTGAACCTAGTCCTGAACCTAATCCTGAACCTAATCCTGAAACCTAATCCTGAAACCTAATCCTGAACCTAATCCTGAACCTAATCCTGAACCTAATCCTGAACCTAATCCTGAACCTAATCCTGAACCTAATCCTGAACCTAATCCTGAACCTAATCCTGAACCTAATCCTGAACCTAATCCTGAACCTAATCCTGAACCTAATCCTGAACCTAATCCTGAACCTAATCCTGAACCTAATCCTGAACCTAATCCTGAACCTAATCCTGAACCTAATCCTGAACCTAATCCTGAACCTAATCCTGAACCTAATCCTGAACCTAATCCTGAACCTAATCCTGAACCTAATCCTAATCCTGAATCCTGAACCTAATCCTGAACCTAATCCTGAACCTAATCCTGAACCTAATCCTGAACCTAATCCTGAACCTAATCCTGAACCTAATCCTGAACCTAATCCTGAACCTAATCCTGAACCTAATCCTGAACCTAATCCTGAACCTAATCCTGAACCTAATCCTGAACCTAATCCTGAACCTAATCCTGAACCTAATCCTGAACCTAATCCTGAACCTAATCCTGAACCTAATCCTGAACCTAATCCTGAACCTAATCCTGAACCTAATCCTGAAACTAATCTGAACCTAATCCTGAACCTAATCCTGAACCTAATCCTGAACCTGAACCTAATCCTGAACCTAATCCTGAACCTAATCCTGAACCTAATCCTGAACCTAATCCTGAACCTAATCCTGAACCTAATCCTGAACCTAATCTCTGAACCTAATCCTGAACCTAATCCTGAACCTAATCCTGAACCTAATCCTGAACCTAATCTGAACCTAATCCTGAACCTAATCCTGAACCTAATCCCTGAACCTAATCCCTGAACCTAATCCTGAACCTAATCCTGAACCTAATCCTGAACCTAATCCTGAACCTAATCCTGAACCTGAACCTAATCCTGAACCTAATCCTGAACCTAATCCTGAAACCTAATCCTGAACCTATTCCTGAAACCTAATCCTGAACCTAATCCTGAACCTAATCCTGAACCTAGTCCTTGAACCTAATCCTGAACCTAATCCTGAAACCTAATCCTGAACCTAATCCTGAACCTAATCCTGAACCTAATCCTGAACCTAATCCTGAACCTAATCCTGAACCTAATCCTGAACCTAATCCTGAACCTAATCCTGAAACCTAATCCTGAACCTAATCCTGAACCTAAATCCTGAACCTAATCCTGAACCTAATCCTGAAACCTAATCCTGTAATCCTGAACCTAACCTGAACCTAATCCTGAATCCTAATCCTGACCTAATCCTGAATCCTGAACATCCTGAACCTAATCCTGAACCTAATCCTGAACCTCATCCTGAACCTAATCCTGAACCTAATCCTGAACCTAATCCTGAACCTAATCCTGAACCTAATCCTGAACCTAATCCTGAACCTAATCTGAAACCTTAATCCTGAACCTAATCCTGAACCTAATCCTGAACCTAATCCTGAACCTAATCCTGAACCTAATCCTGAAACCTAATCCTGAACCTAATCCTGAACCTAATCCTGAACCTAATCCTGAACCTAATCCTGAACTAATCCTGAACCTAATCCTGAACCTAATCCAGAACCTAATCCTGAACCTAATCCTGAACCCTGAACCTGAACCTAATCCTGAACCTGAACCTAATCCTGAACCTAATCCTGAACCTAATCCTGAACCTAATCCTGAACCTAATCCTGAACCTAATCCTGAACCTAATCCTAATCCTGAACATTGGCCTCAACTTCCTGAACCTAATCCTGAACCTAATCCTGAACCTAATCCTGAACCTAATCCTGAACCTAATCCTGAACCTAATCCTGAACCTAATCCTGAACCTAATCCTGAACCTAATCCTGAACCTAATCCTGAACCTAATCCTGAACCTAATCCTGAACCTAATCCTGAACCTAATCCTGAACCTGAACCTAATCCTGAACCTAAATCCTGAACCTAATCCTGAACCTAATCCTGAACCTAATCCTGAACCTAATCCTGAACCTAATCCTGAACCTAATCCTGAACCTAATCCTGAACCTAATCCTGAACCTAATCCTGAACCTAATCCTGAACCTAATCCTGAACCTAATCCTGAACCTAATCCTGAACCTAATCCTGAACCTAATCCTGAACCTAATCCTGAACCTAATCCTGAACCTAATCCTGAACCTAATCCTGAACCTAATCCTGAACCTAATCCTGAACCTAATCCTGAACCTAATCCTGAATCCTAATCCTGAAACCTAATCCTGAACCTAATCCTGAACCTAATCCTGAACCTAATCCTGAATCCTGAAACCTAATCCTGAACCTAATCCTGAACCTAATCCTGAACCTAATCCTGAACCTAATCCTGAACCTAATCCTGAACCTAATCCTGAACCTAATTCCTGAACCTAATCCTGAACCTAACCTAATCCTGAACCTAACTGAACCTAATCCTGAACCTAATCCTGAACCTAATCCTGAACCTAATCCTGAACCTAATCCTGAACCTAATCCTGAACCTAATCCTGAACCTAATCCTGAACCTAATCCTGAACCTAATCCTTGAACCTAATCCTGAACCTAATCCTGAACCTAATCCTGAACCTAATCCTGAACCTAATCACTGAACCTAATCCTGAACCTAATCCTGAACCTAATCCTGAACCTAATCCTGAACCTAATCCTGAACCTAATCCTGAAACCTAATCCTGAACCTAATCCTGAACCTAATCCTGAACCTAATCCTGAACCTAATCCTGAACCTAATCCTGAACCTAATCCTGAACCTAATCCTGAACCTAATCCTGAACCTAATCCTGACACCTAACCTAATCCTGAACCTAATCCTGAACCTAATCCTGAACCTAATCCTGAAACCTAATCCTGAACCTAATCCTGAACCTAATCCTGAACCTAATCCTGAACCTAATCCTGAACCACAACCTAATCCTGAACCTAATCCTGACCTAATCCTGAACCTAATCCTTGAACCTAATCCTGAACCTAATCCCTGAACCTAATCCTGAACCTAATCCTGAACCTAATCCTGAACCTAATCCTGAACCTAATCCTGAACCTAATCCTGAACCTAATCCTGAACCTAATCCTGAACCTAATCCTGAACCTAATCCTGAACCTAATCCTGAACCTAATCCTGAACCTAATCCTGAACCTATCCTGAACCCTAATCCTGAAACCTAATCCTGAACCTAATCCCTGAACCTAATCCTGACCTAATCCTGAACCTAATCCTGAACCTAATCCTGAACCTAATCCTGAACCTAATCCTGAACCTAATCCTGAACCTAATCCTGAACCTAATCCTGAACCTAATCCTGAAACCTAATCCTGAACCTAATCCTGAACCTAATCCTGAACCTAATCCTGAACCTAATCCTGAACCTAATCCTGAAACCTAATCCTGAACCTAATCCTGAACCTAATCCTGAACCTAATCCTGAACCTAATCCTGAACCTAATCCTGAACCTAATCCTGAACCTAATCCTGAACCTAATCCTGAACCTAATCCTGAACCTAATCCTGAACCTAATCCTGAACCTAATCCTGAACCTAATCCTGAACCTAATCCTGAACCTAATCCTGAACCTAATCCTGAACCTAATCCTGAACCTAATCCTGAACCTAATCCTGAACCTAATCCTGAACCTAATCCTGAACCTAATCCTGAACCTAATCCTGAACCTAATCCTGAACCTAATCCTGAACCTAATCCTGAACCTAATCCTGAACCTAATCCTGAACCTAATCCTGAACCTAATCCTGAAAACCTAATCCTGAACCTAATCCTGAACCTAATCCTGAACCTAATCCTGAACCTAATCCTGAACCTAATCCTGAACCTAATCCTGAACCTAATCCTGACCTAATCCTGAACCTAATCCTGAACCTAATCCTGAACCTAATCCTGAACCTAATCCTGAACCTAATCCTGAACCTAATCCTGAACCTAATCCTGAACCTAATCCTGAACCTAATCCTGAACCTAATCCTAATCCTGAACCTAATCCTGAACCTAATCCTGAACCTTGAACCTAATCCTGAACCTAATCCTGAACCTAATCCTGAACCTAATCCTGAACCTAATCCTGAACCTAATCCTGAAAACCTAATCCTGAACCTAATCCTGAACTAATCCTGAACCTAATCCTGAACCTAATCCTGAACCTAATCCGGAACCTAATCCGGAACCTAATCCTGAACCTAATCCGGAACCTAATCCTGAACCTAATCCGGAACCTAATCCGAACCTAATCCTGAACCTAATCCTGAACCTAATCCTGAACCTAATCCTGAACCTAATCCTGAACCTAATCCTGAACCTAATCCTGAACCTAATCCTGAAACCTAATCCTGAACCTAATCCTGAACTAATCCTGAACCTAATAATCCTGAACCTAATCCTGAACCTAATCCTGAACCTAATCCTGAACCCTAATCCTGAACCTAATCCTGAACCTAATCCTGAACCTAATCCTGAACCTAATCCTGAACCTAATCCTGAACATAATCCTGAACCTAATCCTGAACCTAATCCTGAACCTAATCCTGTATCCTGAACCTAATCCTGAAACCTAATCCTGAAACCTAATCCTGAACCTAATCCTGAACCTAATCCTGAACCTAATCCGGAACCTAATCCTGAACCTAATCCTGAACCTAATCCTGAACCTAATCCGGAACCTAATCCTGAACCTAATCCTGAACCTAATCCTGAACCTAATCCTGAACCTAATCCTGAACCTAATCCTGAACCTAATCCTGAACCTAATCCTGAACCTAATCCTGAACCTAATCCTGAACCTAATCCTGAACCTAATCCTGAACCTAATCCTGAACCTAATCCTGAACCTAATCCTGAACCTAATCCTGAACCTAATCCTGAACCTAATCCTGAACCTAATCCTGAACCTAATCCTGAACCTAACCTGAATCCTGAACCTAATCCTGAACCTAATCCTGAACCTAATCCTGAACTAATCCTGAACCTAATCCTGAATCCTGAACCTAATCCTGAACCTAATCCTGAACCTAATCCTGAACCTAATCCTGAAACCTATCCTGAACCTAATCCTGAACCTAATCCTGAAACCTTGGCCTGAACCTAATCCTGAACCTAATCCTGAACCTAATCCTGAACCTAATCCTGAACCTAATCCTGAACCTAATCCTGAACCTAATCCTGAACCTAATCCTGAACCTAATCCTGAACCTAATCCTGAACTAATCCTGAAACCTAATCCTGAACCTAATCCTGAACCTGAACCTGTCCTGGCCTGAATCCTGAACCTAATTCCTGAACCTAATCCTGAACCTAATCCTGAACAACATCCTGAACCTAATCCTGAACCTAATCCTGAATCCTGAACCTAATCCTGAACCTAATCCTGAACCTAATCCTGAAACCTAATCCTGAACCTAATCCTGAACCTAATCCTGAACCTAATCCTGAACCTAATCCTGAACCTAATCCTGAACCTAATCCTGAACCTATCCTGAACTAATCTGAACCTAATCCTGAAACCCTAATCCTGAACCTAATCCTGAACCTAATACCTTAACCTGAACCTAATCTCTGAACCTAATCTGAACTAATCCTGAACCTGATCCT
>JAYKKM010000200.1:0-191703 GCA_035772405.1 Chrysogorgia sp. JL179-B06
TACAATATTGCATTGCTACATTGCAACATTGCATTGCTACATTGCTACATTACATTGCTACATTGCTACATTGCATTGCTGCATTGCTACATTGCATTGCTACATTGCTACATTGCATTGCTACATTGCATTGCTACCTTGCTACATTGCATTGCTACATTGCTACATTACATTGCTACATTGCCACATTGCTAAATTGCATTGCAACATTGCAACATTGCATTGCTGCATTGCAAAATTGCATTGCTGCATGGCAAAATTGCATTGCTGCATTGCAACATTGCATTGATATATTGCAACATTGCATTGATATATTTCAACATTGCATTGCTACATTGCAACATTGCATTGCGACATTGCAACATTGCATTGCGACATTGCAACATTGCATTGCTACATTGCAACATTGCATTGCTATATTGCAACATTGCATTGCTACTTTGCAACATTGCATTGTATTGCTACATTTCCATATTGCATTGTCACATTGCAAACATAGCATTGCTACATTGCAACATTGCATTGGTATATTGCAACATTGCATTTGCCACATTGCATTGCTACATTGCTACATTGCATTGCTACATTGCTACATTGTATTGCTACATTGCTACATTGCATTTCATTGGTACATTGCAACATTGCATTGCTACATTGCAACATTGTATTGCTACATTGCAACATTGCATTGCTACATTGCAATATTGCATTGCTACATTGCAACATTGCATTGCTACATTGCATTTCTACATTGCAACATTGCATTGCTACATTGCAACATTGTATTGCTACATTGCATTACTACAATGCTATATTGCATTGCTACATTGCTACATTGCATTGCTATATTGCAAAATTGTTACATTTAAATGCTGCATTGCAACATTGCATTGCTGTATTGCAACATTGCATTGCTACATTGCAACCTCGCATTGCAACATTGCAACATTGCATTGCTACATTGCCACATTGCATTGGTACATTGCAACATTGCATTCGTGAATTCAAACATTGCATTGCTACATTGCTACATTGCATTGCTACATTGCTACATTCCATGGCTGCATTGCAACATTGCATTGCTGCATTGCAACATTGCAACATTGCATTGCTATATTGCAACATTGCTATATTGCATTACTAAATTGCAACATTGCATTGGTACATTGCAACATTGCATTGCTTCATTGCATTGCATTGGTACATTGCATTGCATTGCTACATTGCATTGCATTCCTACATTGCATTGCAACATTGCAACATTGCATTGCTATATTACAACATTGCATTGCTACATTGCAACATTGCATTGCTACATTGCAACATTGTATTGCTACATTGCAACATTGCATTGCTACATTGCAACATTACATTCCTACATTGTATTGCTACATTGCAACATTGCATTGCTACATTGCAACATTGCATTGATACATTGCAACATTGCATTGCTACATTGCAACATTGCATTGATACATTGCATTGTATTGCTACATTGCATTGCATTGGTACATTGCATTGCATTGCTACATTGCATTGCATTCCTACATTGCATTGCAACATTGCAACATTGCATTGCTATATTACAACATTGCATTGCTATATTGCATTGCTACATTGCAACATTGCATTGCTGCATTGCAACATTGCAACATTGCTTTGCTATATTGCAACATTGCTATATTGCATTACTAAATTGCAACATTGCATTGGTACATTGCAACATTGCATTGCTTCATTGCATTGCTACATTGCAACATTGCATTGCTACATTGAATTGCATTCCTTCATTGCAACATTGCATTGCTCCATTGCATTGCATTGGTACATTGCATTGCATTGCTACATTGCATTGCATTCCTACATTGCATTGCAACATTGCAACATTGCATTGCTATATTACAACATTGCATTGCTACATTGCAACATTGCATTGCTACATTGCAACATTGTATTGCTACATTGCAACATTGCATTGCTACATTGCAATATTACATTCCTACATTGCATTGCTACATTGCAACATTGCATTGCTACATTGCAACATTGCATTGATACATTGCAACATTGCATTGCTACATTGTAACATTGCATTGCTACATTGCAACATTGCATTGCTACATTGCATTGTATTGCTACATTGCATTGCATTCCTACATTGCATTGCAACATTGCAACATTGCATTGCTATATTACAACATTGCATTGCTATATTGCATTGCTACATTGCAACATTGCATTGCTACATTGCAACATTGCATTGATACATTGCAACATTGCATTGCTACATTGCAACATTGCATTGCTACATTGTAACATTGCATTGCTACATTGCAACATTGCATTGCTACATTGCATTGTATTGCTACATTGCATTGCATTGCTACATTGCATTGCATTGCTAGATTGCATTACGTTGCTACATCGCATTGCTACATTGCATTGCTACATTGCATTGCTTTGCTACATTGCATTGCTACATTGCATTACCACATTGGATTGCCACATTGCACATTATTACATTGCATTGCTACATTGCAACATTGCATTGCTGCATTGCAACATTGGAACATTGCATTGCTGCATTGCAACATTGCACTGCTGCATTGCAACATTGCATTGCTATATTGCAACATTGCATTGCTATATTGCAACATTGCATTTGCAACATTGCATTGCTATATTGCAACATTGCATTGCTACATTGCAACATTGCATTGCTAAATTGCAACATTGCATTGCTACATTGCAACATTGCATTGCTACATTGCAACATTGCATTGCTACATTGCATTGCATTACATTGCTACATAGCATTGCATTGCTATATTGAATTGTATTGCTACATATCATTGCATTGCTAGATTGCATTGCATTGCTACATTGTATTGCATTGCTACATTGCATTGCATTGCTACGTTGCTACATTGCATTGCCACATTGCTACATTGCATTGCTACTTTCCTACATTGCATTGCTACATTGCTACATTGCATTGCTATATTGCAACATTGCATTGCTACATTGCTACATTGCATTGCTATATTGCAACATTGCATTGCTACATTACTACATTGCATTGCTACATTGCAACATTGCATTGCTACATTGCAACATTGCATCGCTACATTGCAACATTCCATTGCTACATTACATTGCATTGCTACATTGCATTGCATTGCTACATTTCTTTGCATTGCTATATTTCATTGCATTGCTACATTGCATTGCATTTCTACATTGCATTGCATTGCTACATCGCATTGCATTGCATTGCTACATTGCATTGCATTGCCACATTGCATTGCTACATTACTACACTGCATTGCAACATTGCTACATTGCATTGCTACATTGCTACATTGCATTGCTACATTTCTACATTGCATTGCTGCATTGCTTCATTGCATTGCTACATTGCAGCATTGCAATGCTACATTGCAACATTGCATTGCTACATTGCAACATTGCATTGATACATTGCAACATTGCATTGTTACATTGCAACATTGCATTGCTACATTGCAATATTGCATTGCTACATTGCAACATTGCATTACTACATTGCATTGCTACATTGCATTGCATTGCTACATTGCATTGTATTGCTACATTGCATTGCATTGCTACATTGCATTGCTACATTGATACATTGCAGTGCTACATTGCTACATTGCATTGCTACATTGCAACATTGCATTGCTACATTGCAACATTGCATTGCTACATTGCAACATTGCATTGCTACATTGCAACATTGCATTGCTACATTGCAACATTGCATTGCTACATTGCAACATTGCATTGCTACATTGCTACATTGCATTGCTACATTGCAACATTGCATTGCTACATTGCTACATTGCATTGCTACATTGCAGCATTGCATTGCTACATTGCAGCATTGCATTGCTACATTGCAACATTGCATTGCTACATTGCAACTTTGCATTGCTACATTGCAACATTGCATTGCTACATTGCAACATTGCATTGCTACATTGCATTGCATTACATTGCTACATAGCATTGCATTGCTATATTGAATTGTATTGCTACATATCATTGCATTGCTAGATTGCATTGCATTGCTACATTGCAATGCATTGCTACATTGCATTGCATTGCTACGTGCAACATTGCATTGCTACATTGCAACATTGCATTGCTACTTTGCTACATTGCATTGCTACATTGCTACATTGCATTGCTACATTGCAACATTGCATTGCTACATTGCTACATTGCATTGCTACATTGCAACATTGCATTGCTATATTGCAACATTGCATTGCTACATTACTACATTGCATTGCTACATTGCAACATTGCATCGCTACATTGCAACATTCCATTGCTACATTACATTGCATTGCTGCATTGCATTGCATTGCTACATTTCTTTGCATTGCTACATTTCATTGCATTGCTACATTGCAACATTGCATTGCTACATTGCAACATTACATTGCTACATCGCATTGCATTGCATTGCTACATTGCATTGCATTGCCACATTGCATTGCTACATTACTACACTGCATTGCAACATTGCTACATTGCATTGCTACATTGCTACATTGCATTGCTACATTTCTACATTGCATTGCTGCATTGCTTCATTGCATTGCTACATTGCAGCATTGCAATGCTACATTGCAACATTGCATTGCTACATTGCAACATTGCATTGCTACATTGCAACATTGCATTGTTACATTGCAACATTGCATTGCTACATTGCAATATTGCATTGCTACATTGCAACATTGCATTTCTACATTGTATTGCATTGCTACATTGCATTGCATTGCTACATTGCATTGCTACATTGCAGCATTGCATTGCTACATTGCAGCATTGCATTGCTACATTGCAACATTGCATTGCTAAATTGCAACTTTGCATTGCTACATTGCAACATTGCATTGCTACATTGCAACATTGCATTGCTACATTGCATTGCATTACATTGCTACATAGCATTGCATTGCTATATTGAATTATATTGCTACATATCATTGCATTGCTACATTGCAACATTGCATTGCTACTTTGCAATATTGCATTGCTACATTGTATTGCATTGCTACATTGCTACATTGCATTGCTACATTGCAACATTGCATTGCTACTTTGCAACATTGCATTGCTACATTGCAACATTGCATTGCTACATTGCAACATTGCATTGCTACATTGCTACATTGCATTGCTACATTGCAACATTGCATTGCTACATTGCAACATTGCATTGCTACATTGCAACATTGCATTGCTACATTGCAAAATTGCATTGCTACATTGCAACATTGCATTGCTACATTACATTGCATTGCTACATTGCATTGCATTGCTACATTTCTTTGCATTGCTACATTTCATTGCATTGCTACATTGCATTGCATTTCTACATTGCATTGCATTGCTACATCGCATTGCATTGCATTGCTACATTGCATTGCATTGCAACATTGCATTGCTACATTGCAACATTGCATTGCTACATTGCTACATTGCATTGCTACATTGCTACATTGCATTGCTACATTTCTACATTGCATTGCTGCATTGCTACATTGCATTGCTACATTGCAACATTGCATTGCTACATTGCAACATTGCATTGCTACATTGCAACATTGCATTGCTACATTGCAACATTGCATTGTTACATTGCAACATTGCATTGCTACATTGCAACATTGCATTGCTACATTGCAACATTGCATTGCTACATTGTATTGCATTGCTACATTGCATTGCATTGCTACATTGCATTGCATTGCTACATTGCATTGCATTGCTACATTGCATTGCTACATTGATACATTGCATTGCTACATTGCTACATTGCATTGCTACATTGCAACATTGCAGTGCTACATTGCAACATTGCATTGCTACATTGCAACATTGCATTGCTACATTGCAACATTGCATTGCTACATTGCAACATTGCATTGCTACATTGCTACATTGCATTGCTACATTGCTACATTGCATTGCTACATTGCTACATTGCATTGCTACATTGCACATTGCATTGCTACATTGCAACATTGCATTGCTACATTGCAACATTGCATTGCTACATTGCAACATTGCATTGCTACATTGCAACATTGCATTGCTACATTGCAACATTGCATTGCTACATTGCAACATTGCATTTCTACATTGTATTGCATTGCTACATTGCATTGCATTGCTACATTGCAACATTGCATTGCTACATTGCATTGCATTGCTACATTGCATTGCTACATTGCTACATTGCATTGCTACATTGCAACATTGCATTGCTACATTGCAACATTGCATTGCTACATTGCAACATTGCATTGCTACATTGCAACATTGCATTGCTACATTGCAACATTGCATTGCTACATTGCAACATTGCATTGCTACATTGCTACATTGCATTGCTACATTGCAACATTGCATTGCTACATTGCTACATTGCATTGCTACATTGCAGCATTGCATTGCTACATTGCAACATTGCATTGCTACATTGCAACATTGCATTGCTACATTGCAACATTGCATTGCTACATTGCAACATTGCATTGCTACATTGCAACATTGCATTGCTACATTGCAACATTGCATTGCTACATTGCAACATTGCATTGCTACATTGCAACATTGCATTGCTACATTGCAACATTGCATTGCTACATTGCAACATTGCATTGCTACATTGCTACATTGCATTGCTACATTGCTACATTGCATTGCTACATTGCAACATTGCATTGCTACATTGCTACATTGCATTGCTACATTGCACCATTGCATTGCTACATTGCAACATTGCATTGCTACATTGCAACTTTGCATTGCTACATTGCAACATTGCATTGCTACATTGCAACATTGCATTGCTACATTGCAACATTGCATTGCTACATTGCAACATTGCATTGCTACATTGCAACATTGCATTGCTACATTGCATTGCATTGCTACATTGCATTGCATTGCTACATTGCATTGCTACATTGCTACATTGCATTGCTGCATTGCTACATTGCATTGCTACATTGCTACATTGCATTGCTACATTGCTACATTGCATTGCTACATTGCATTGCATTGCTACATTGCTACATTGCATTGCTACATTGCTACATTGCATTGCTACATTGCAACATTGCATTGCTACATTGCAACATTGCATTGCTACATTGCAACATTGCATTGCTACATTGCAACATTGCATTGCTACATTGCAACATTGCATTGCTACATTGCTACATTGCATTGCTACATTGCAAGCATTGCATTGCTACATTGCAATTGCATTGCTACATTGCAACATTGCATTGCTACATTGCAACATTGCATTGCTACATTGCAACATTGCATTGCTACATTGCTACATTGCATTGCTACATTGCAACATTGCATTGCTACATTGCAACATTGCATTGCTACATTGCAACATTGCATTGCTACATTGCAACATTGCATTGCTACATTGCAACATTGCATTGCTACATTGCAACATTGCATTTCTACATTGTATTGCATTGCTACATTGCATTGCATTGCTACATTGCATTGTATTGCTACATTGCATTGCATTGCTACATTGCATTGCTACATTGCTACATTGCATTGCTACATTGCTACATTGCATTGCTACATTTCTACATTGCAGTGCTACATTGCTACATTGCATTGCTACATTGCAACATTGCATTGCTACATTGCAACATTGCATTGCTACATTGCAACATTGCATTGCTACAATGCAACATTGCATTGCTACATTTCTACATTGCATTGCTACATTGCTACATTGCATTGCTACATTTCTACATTGCATTGCTACATTGCTACATTGCATTGCTACATTGCAGCATTGCATTGCTACATTGCAGCATTGCATTGCTACATTGCAACATTGCATTGCTACATTGCAACTTTGCATTGCTACATTGCAACATTGCATTGCTACATTGCAACATTGCATTGCTACATTGCATTGCATTACATTGCTACATAGCATTGCATTGCTATATTGAATTGTATTGCTACATATCATTGCATTGCTAGATTGCATTGCATTGCAACATTGTATTGCATTGCTACATTGCATTGCATTGCTACGTTGCTACATTGCATTGCCACATTGCTACATTGCATTGCCACTTTCCTACATTGCATTGCTACATTGCTACATTGCATTGCTACATTGCAACATTGCATTGCTACATTGCTACATTGCATTGCTATATTGCAACATTGCATTGCTACATTGCAACATTGCATTGCTACATTGCAACATTGCATTGCTACATTGCAACATTGCATTGCTACATTGCAACATTGCATTGCTACATTGCAACATTGCATTGCTACATTGCATTGCATTGCTACATTTCTTTGCATTGCTACATTTCATTGCATTGCTACATTGCATTGCATTTCTACATTACATTACATTGCTACATCGCATTGCATTGCATTGCTACATTGCATTGCATTGCCACATTGCATTGCTACATTACTACATTGCATTGCTACATTGCTACATTGCATTGCTACATTGCTACATTGCATTGCTACATTTCTACATTGCATTGCTGCATTGCTTCATTGCATTGCTACATTGCAGCATTGCAATGCTACATTGCAACATTGCATTGCTACATTGCAACATTGCATTGCTACATTGCAACATTGCATTGCTACATTGCAACATTGCATTGCTACATTGCAACATTGCATTGCTACATTGCAACATTGCATTGCTACATTGCATTGCATTGCTACATTGCATTGCATTGCTACATTGCATTGCTACATTGCAGCATTGCATTGCTACATTGCAGCATTGCATTGCTACATTGCAACATTGCATTGCTACATTGCAACATTGCATTGCTACATTGCAACATTGCATTGCTACATTGCAACATTGCATTGCTACATTGCATTGCATTACATTGCTACATAGCATTGCATTGCTATATTGAATTATATTGCTACATATCATTGCATTGCTAGATTGCATTGCATTGCTACATTGTATTGCATTGCTACATTGCATTGCATTGCTACGTTGCTACATTGCATTGCCACATTGCTACATTGCATTGCTACTTTCCTACATTGCATTGCTACATTGCTACATTGCATTGCTATATTGCAACATTGCATTGCTACATTGCTACATTGCATTGCTATATTGCAACATTGCATTGCTACATTACTACATTGCATTGCTACATTGCAACATTGCATTGCTACATTGCAAAATTGCATCGCTACATTGCAACATTCCATTGCTACATTACATTGCATTGCTACATTGCATTGCATTGCTACATTTCTTTGCATTGCTACATTTCATTGCATTGCTACATTGCATTGCATTTCTACATTGCATTACATTGCTACATCGCATTGCATTGCATTGCTACATTGCATTGCATTGCCACATTGCATTGCTACATTACTACACTGCATTGCAACATTGCTACATTGCATTGCTACATTGCTACATTGCATTGCTACATTTCTACATTGCATTGATGCATTGCTTCATTGCATTGCTACATTGCAGCATTGCAATGCTACATTGCAACATTGCATTGCTACATTGCAACATTGCATTGCTACATTGCAACATTGCATTGTTACATTGCAACATTGCATTGCTACATTGCAATATTGCATTGCTACATTGCAACATTGCATTTCTACATTGCATTGCATTGCTACATTGCATTGCATTGCTACATTGCATTGCATTGCTACATTGCATTGCATTGCTACATTGCATTGCTACATTGATACATTGCATTGCTACATTGCTACATTGCATTGCTACATTGCAACATTGCATTGCTACATTGCAACATTGCATTGCTACATTGCAACATTGCATTGCTACAATGCAACATTGCATTGCTACATTGCAACATTGCATTGCTACATTGCTACATTGCATTGCTACATTGCAACATTGCATTGCTACATTGCTACATTGCATTGCTACATTGCAACATTGCATTGCTACATTGCAACATTGCATTGCTACATTGCAACATTGCATTGCTACATTGCAACATTGCATTGCTACATTGCAACATTGCATTGCTACATTGCAACATTGCATTGCTACATTGCAACATTGCATTGCTACATTGCATTGCATTGCTACATTGCATTGCATTGCTACATTGCATTGTATTGCTACATTGCATTGCATTGCTACATTGCATTGCTACATTGCAACATTGCATTGCTACATTGCTACATTGCATTGCTACATTGCAACATTGCATTGCTACATTGCAACATTGAATTACTACATTGCAACATTGCATTGCTACAATGCAACATTGCATAGCTACATTGCAACATTGCATTGCTACATTGCTACATTGCATTGCTACATTTCTACATTGCATTGCTACATTGCTACATTGCATTGCTACATTGCAGCATTGCATTGCTACATTGCAGCATTGCATTGCTACATTGCAACATTGCATTGCTACATTGCAACATTGCATTGCTACATTGCAACATTGCATTGCTACATTGCAACATTGCATTGCTACATTGCAACATTGCATTGCTACATTGCAACATTGCATTGCTACATTGCAACATTGCATTGCTACATTGCAACATTGCATTGCTACATTGCAACATTGCATTGCTACATTGCTACATTGCATTGCTACATTTCTACATTGCATTGCTACATTGCTACATTGCATTGCTACATTGCAGCATTGCATTGCTACATTGCAGCATTGCATTGCTACATTGCAACATTGCATTGCTACATTGCAACATTGCATTGCTACATTGCAACATTGCATTGCTACATTGCAACGCATTGCTACATTGCAACATTGCATTGCTACATTGCAACATTGCATTGCTACATTGCAACATTGCATTGCTACATTGCATTGCATTGCTACATTGCATTGCATTGCCACATTGCATTGCTACATTGCTACACTGCATTGCATCATTGCAACATTGCATTGCTACATTGTTACATTGCATTGCTACATTGCTACATTGCATTGCTACATTGCTAGATTGCATTGCTACATTGCTACATTGCATTGCTACATTGCTACATTGCATTGCTACATTGCAACATTGCATTGCTACATTGCAACATTGCATTGCTACATTGCAACATTGCATTGCTACATTGCTACATTGCATTGCTACATTTCTACATTGCATTGCTACATTGCTACATTGCATTGCTACATTGCAGCATTGCATTGCTACATTGCAGCATTGCATTGCTACATTGCAACATTGCATTGCTACATTGCAACTTTGCATTGCTACATTGCAACATTGCATTGCTACATTGCAACATTGCATTGCTACATTGCAACATTGCATTGCTACATTGCAACATTGCATTGCTACATTGCAACATTGCATTGCTACATTGCAACATTGCATTGCTACATTGCAATATTGCATTGCTACATTGCAACATTGCATTTCTACATTGTATTGCATTGCTACATTGCATTGCATTGCTACATTGCATTGTATTGCTACATTGCATTGCATTGCTACATTGCATTGCTACATTGATACATTGCAGTGCTACATTGCTACATTGCATTGCTACATTGCTACATTGCATTGCTACATTGCTACATTGCATTGCTACATTGCAGCATTGCATTGCTACATTGCAACATTGCATTGCTACATTGCAACATTGCATTGCTACATTGCAACATTGCATTGCTACATTGCAACATTGCATTGCTACATTGCAACATTGCATTGCTACATTGCAACATTGCATTTCTACATTGTATTGCATTGCTACATTGCATTGCATTGCTACATTGCATTGTATTGCTACATTGCATTGCATTGCTACATTGCATTGCTACATTGATACATTGCAGTGCTACATTGCTACATTGCATTGCTACATTGCAACATTGCAGTGCTACATTGCAACATTGCATTACTACATTGCAACATTGCATTGCTACATTGCAACATTGCATTGCTACATTGCAACATTGCATTGCTACATTGCTACATTGCATTGCTACATTTCTACATTGCATTGCTACATTGCTACATTGCAGCATTGCATTGCTACATTGCAGCATTGCATTGCTACATTGCAACATTGCATTGCTACATTGCAACATTGCATTGCTACATTGCAACATTGCATTGCTACATTGCAACATTGCATTGCTACATTGCAACATTGCATTGCTACATTGCAACATTGCATTGCTACATTGCAACATTGCATTGCTACAATGCAACATTGCATAGCTACATTGCAACATTGCATTGCTACATTGCTACATTGTATTGCTACATTTCTACATTGCATTGCTACATTGCTACATTGCATTGCTACATTGCAGCATTGCATTGCTACATTGCAGCATTGCATTGCTACATTGCAACATTGCATTGCTACATTGCAACATTGCATTGCTACATTGCAACATTGCATTGCTACATTGCAACATTGCATTGCTACATTGCAACATTGCATTGCTACATTGCAACATTGCATTGCTACATTGCAACATTGCATTGCTACATTGCATTGCATTGCTACATTGCATTGCATTGCCACATTGCATTGCTACATTGCTACACTGCATTGCGTCATTGCTACATTGTATTGCTACATTGCTACATTGCAGTGCTACATTGCTACATTGCATTACTACATTGCTAGATTGCATTACTACATTGCTACATTGCATTGCTACATTGCTACATTGCATTGCTACATTGCAACATTGCATTGCTACATTGCAACATTGCATTGCTACATTGCAACATTGCATTGCTACATTGCAACATTGCATTGCTACATTGCAACATTGCATTGCTACATTGCTACATTGTATTGCTACATTGCTACATTGCATTGCTACATTGCTACATTGCATTGCTACATTGCAACATTGCATTGCTACATTGCAACATTGCATTGCTACATTGCAACATTGCATTGCTACATTGCAACATTGCATTGCTACATTGCAACATTGCATTGCTACATTGCAACATTGCATTGCTACATTGCAACATTGCATTGCTACATTGCAACATTGCATTGCTACATTGCAACATTGCATTGCTACATTGCAACATTGCATTGCTACATTGCAATATTGCATTGCTACATTGCAACATTGCATTTCTACATTGTATTGCATTGCTACATTGCATTGCATTGCTACATTGCATTGTATTGCTACATTGCATTGCATTGCTACATTGCATTGCTACATTGATACATTGCAGTGCTACATTGCTACATTGCATTGCTACATTTCTACATTGCATTGCTACATTGCTACATTGCATTGCTACATTGCAGCATTGCAAAGCTACATTGCAGCATTGCATTGCTACATTGCAACATTGCATTGCTACATTGCAACTTTGCATTGCTACATTGCAACATTGCATTGCTACATTGCAACAATGCATTGCTACATTGCAACATTGCATTTCTGCATTGTATTGCATTGCTACATTGCATTGCATTGCTACATTGCATTGTATTGCTACATTGCATTGCATTGCTACATTGCATTGCTACATTGATACATTGCAGTGCTACATTGCTACATTGCATTGCTACATTGCAACATTGCAGTGCTACATTGCAACATTGAATTACTACATTGCAACATTGCATTGCTACAATGCAACATTGCATAGCTACATTGCAACATTGCATTGCTACATTGCTACATTGCATTGCTACATTTCTACATTGCATTGCTACATTGCTACATTGCAGCATTGCATTGCTACATTGCAGCATTGCATTGCTACATTGCAACATTGCATTGCTACATTGCAACTTTGCATTGCTACATTGCAACATTGCATTGCTACATTGCAACAATGCATTGCTACATTGCAACATTGCATTGCTACATTGCAACATTGCATTGCTACATTGCAACATTGCATTGCTACAATGCAACATTGCATAGCTACATTGCAACATTGCATTGCTACATTGCTACATTGTATTGCTACATTGCACATTGCATTGCTACATTGCTACATTGCATTGCTACATTGCAAGCATTGCATTGCTACATTGCAGCATTGCATTGCTACATTGCAACATTGCATTGCTACATTGCAACATTGCATTGCTACATTGCAACATTGCATTGCTACATTGCAACATTGCATTGCTACATTGCAACATTGCATTGCTACATTGCAACATTGCATTGCTACATTGCAACATTGCATTGCTACATTGCATTGCATTGCTACATTGCATTGCATTGCCACATTGCATTGCTACATTGCTACATTGCATTGCTACATTGCTACATTGCATTGCTACATTGCTACATTGCATTGCTACATTGCAACATTGCATTGCTACATTGCTAGATTGCATTACTACATTGCTACATTGCATTGCTACATTGCAACATTGCATTGCTACATTGCAACATTGCATTGCTACATTGCAACATTGCATTGCTACATTGCAACATTGCATTGCTACATTGCAACATTGCATTGCTACATTGCAACATTGCATTGCTACATTGCTACATTGTATTGCTACATTTCTACATTGCATTGCTACATTGCTACATTGCATTGCTACATTGCAGCATTGCATTGCTACATTGCAGCATTGCATTGCTACATTGCAACATTGCATTGCTACATTGCAACTTTGCATTGCTACATTGCAACATTGCATTGCTACATTGCAACAATGCATTGCTACATTGCAACATTGCATTGCTACATTGCAACATTGCATTGCTACATTGCAACATTGCATTGCTACATTGCATTGCATTGCTACATTGCATTGCATTGCCACATTGCATTGCTACATTGCTACACTGCATTGCATCATTGCTACATTGTATTGCTACATTGCTACATTGCAGTGCTACATTGCTACATTGCATTACTACATTGCTAGATTGCATTACTACATTGCTACATTGCATTGCTACATTGCTACATTGCATTGCTACATTGCAACATTGCATTGCTACATTGCAACATTGCATTGCTACATTGCAACATTGCATTGCTACATTGCAACATTGCATTGCTACATTGCAATATTGCATTGCTACATTGCAATATTGCATTGCTACATTGTATTGCATTGCTACATTGCATTGTATTGCTACATTGCATTGTATTGCTACATTGCATTGCATTGCTACATTGCATTGCTACATTGATACATTGCAGTGCAACATTGCTGCATTGCATTGCTACATTGCTGCATTGCATTGCTACATTACATTGCTACATTGCTACATTGCATTGCTACATTGCTGCATTGCATTGCTACATTACTACATTGCATTTCTACATTGGTACATTGCAACATTGCATTGCTACATTGCAACATTGCATTGCTGCATTGCAACATTGCACTGTTACATTGCAACATTGTATTGCTGCATTGCAACATTGCATTGCTACATTGCAACATTGCATTGCTACATTGCAACATTGCATTTCTACATTGGTACATTGCAACATTGCATTGCTACATTGCAACATTGCATTGCTGCATTGCAAC
Source organism: Chrysogorgia sp. JL179-B06 (assembly GCA_035772405.1). Lineage (NCBI taxonomy): Eukaryota > Metazoa > Cnidaria > Anthozoa > Scleralcyonacea > Chrysogorgiidae > Chrysogorgia > Chrysogorgia sp. JL179-B06. The sequence continues at coordinate 15,605 of JAYKKM010000200.1, forward strand.
ATTGCACTGTTACATTGCAACATTGTATTGCTGCATTGCAACATTGCATTGCTACATTGCAACATTGCATTGCTACATTGCAACATTGCGTTGCTACATTGTATTGCATTGCTACATTGTATTGCATTGCTGCATTGCATTGCATTGCTACATTGCATTGTATTGCTACATTGCATTGCATTACTACATTGCATTGCTACATTGCTACACTGCATTGCCACATTGATACATTGCAGTGTTACATTGCTAGATTGCAGTGCTTCATTGCAACATTGCATTGCTACATTGCATTGTATTGCTACATTGCATTGCATTGCGACATTGCATTGCTACATTGCTACACTGCATTGCTACATTGATACATCGCATTGATGCATTGCTACATTACATTGCTACATTGCTACCATTGCTACATTCCATTGCTATATTGCTACATTGCATTGCTACATTAATGCTACATTGAATTGCTACATTGCTACATTACATTGCTACATTGCAACATTGCATTGCTAAATTGCAACATTGCATTGCTACATTGCAACATTGCATTGCTACATTGCAACGTTGCATTGCTACATTGCAACGTTGCACTGCTACATATTGCAACATTGTATTACTATATTTCAACATTGCATTGCTACTTTTCAACATTGCCTTGCTACATTGCAACATTGCATTGCTACATTGCTACCTTGCTACATTGCTAAATTGAAACATTGCAACATTGAATTGCTACATTGCAACATTGCATTGCTACATATTGCAACATTGCATTGCTACATTGCAACATTGCATTGCTACATTTCAACATTTTAGTGCTACATTGCAACATTCATTGCTACATTGCAACATTGCATTGCTACATTGCAACATTGCATTGCTACATTGCAACGTTGCATTGCCACGTATCAAAGTTGCATTGCTACATTACATTGCTTTGCTACATTGTATTGCATTGCTACATTGCATTGCATTACTACATTACATTGCATTGCTACATTGCATTGCATTGCTACATTACATTGCTTTGCTACATTGTATTGCATTGCTACATTGCATTGCTACATTGCTATATTGTATTGCTACATTGCATTGCTACATATTGCAACATTGCATTGCTACATTGCAACATTGCATTGCTACATTGCAACATTGCATTGCTACATTGCAACGTTACATTGCTACATTGCAACGTTGCATTGCTACATTGCAACATTGCATTACTACATTGCAACGTTGCATTGCTGCATATTGCAACATTGCATTGCTATATTGCAACATTGCATTGCTACATTGCAACATTGCGTTGCTACATTGCAACATTACATTGCTACATATTTCAACCTTGCATTGCTACATTTCAACATTGCATTGCTTCATTGCAATGTTGCATTGCTAAATAGCAACATTGCATTGCTACATATTGCAACATTGCATTGCTAAATTGCAACATTGCATTGCTACATTGCAACGTTGTATTGCTACATTGCAACGTTGCATTGCTACATTGCTACATTGCATTGCTACATTGCAACTTTGCATTGAAACACTGCAACGTTGCATTGCTACATTGCAACATTGCATTTTTACATTGCAACGTTGCATTGCTACATTGCAACATTTCATTGCTACATTGCAACATTGCATTGCTACATTGCAACATTGCATTGTTACATTGTAACATTGCATTGCTACATTGCAACATTGCATTGCTACATTGCAACGTTGCATTGCTACATTGCAACATTGCATTGCTACATTGCAACGTTGCATTGCTACATTACATTGATTTGCTACATTGTAGTGCATTGTTACATTACATTGCATTGCTACATTGCATTGCATTGCTACATTACATTGCATTGCTACATTGCATTGCTTTACTACATTACATTGCATTGCTACATTGCATTTCATTGCTATATTGCATTGCATTGCTACATTGCATTGCATTGCATTGCTTCATTGCATTGCATTGCTACACTGCATTGCTACATTGCTACACTGCATTGCTACATTGCATTGCTACATTGCATTGCTACAAATTGCAACATTGCATTGCTACATTGCAATATTGCATTGCAACATTGCAACATTGCATTTCTAAATTGCAACATTGCATTGCTACATTGCATTGCTACATTGAAATATTGTATTGCTACATTGCAACATTACATTGTTACATTACATTGCTTTGCTACATTGCAATATTGCATTTATACATTGCTACATTGCTACATTGCGTTGCTACATTGCTACATAGTATTGCTACATTGCTATATTATATTGCTACATTGCTATATTATATTGCTACATTGCATTGCTATATTGCTACATTGCAACATTGCATTGCTACATTGCAACGTTGCATTGCTACATTGCAACGTTGCATTGCTACATTACATTGCTTTGCTACATTGTAGTGCATTGTTACATTACATTGCATTGCTACATTACATTGCATTGCTACATTACATTGCTACATTGCATTGCTTTACTACATTACATTGCATTGCTACATTGCATTTAATTGCTATATTGCATTGCATTGCTACATTGCATTGCATTGCATTGCTACATTGCATTGCATTGCTACACTGCATTGCTACATTGCTACATTGCATTGCTACATTGCATTGCTACATTGCATTGCTACATATTGCAACATTGCATTGCTACATTGCAATATTGCATTGCTACATTGCAACATTGCATTGCTAAATTGCAACATTGCATTGCTACATTGCATTGCTACATTGAAATATTGTATTGCTACATTGCAACATTACATTGTTACATTACATTGCTTTGCTACATTGCAATATTGCATTTCTACATTGCTACATTGCTACATTGCGTTGCTACATTGCGTTGCTACATTGCTACATAGTATTTCTACATTGCTATAATATATTGCTACATTGCATTGCTATATTGCTACATTGCTACATCGCATTGCTACATTGCAACATTGCATTGCTACATTGCAACATTGCATTGCTACATTGCAACATTGCATTGCTACATTGCAACGTTGCATTGCTACGTTGCAACGTTGCATTGCTACATTGCAACCTTGCATTGCTACATTACATTGCTTTGCTACATTGCATTGCATTGCTACATTGCAACATTGCATTGCTACATTTCAACATTGCATTGCTACATATTGCAACCTTTCATTGCTACATTGCAACATTGCATTGCTACATATTGCAACATTGCATTGCTACATTGCAACATTGCATTGCTTCATATTGCAACATTGCATTGCTACATTGCAACATTGCATTGCTACATTTCATTGCTACATTGCAATATTGCATTGCTACATTGCTACATTGCATTGTTACATTGCAATATTGCATTGCTACATTGCAATATTGCATTGCTACATTGCTGCATTGCTACATTGCGTTGCTACATTGGTATATTATTATTGCTACATTGGTATATTATATTTCTACATTGCATTGCTACATTGCAACATTGCATTGCTACATTGCACCGTTGCATTGCTACGTTGCAACGTTGCATTGCTACATTGCAACGTTGCATTGCTACATTGCAACGTTGCATTGCTACATATTGCAACATTGCATTGCTACATATTGCAACATTGCATTGCTACATTGCAACATTGCATTGCTATATTGCAACATTGCATTGCTACATTGCAACATTGCATTGCTACATATTTCAACATTGCATTGCTACATTGCAACATTTCATTGCTAAAATGCAACGTTGCATTGCTACATTGAAACATTGCATTGCTACATATTGCAACATTGCATTGCTACATTGCAACATTGCATTGCTGCATATTTCAACATTGCATTGCTACATTGCAACATTTCATTGCTAAAATGCAACGTTGCATTGCTACATTGAAACATTGCATTGCTACATATTGCAACATTGCATTGCTACATTGCAACATTGCATTTCTACATTGCAACATTGCATTGCTACATTGCAACGTTGCATTGCTACATTGCAACGTTGCATTGCTACATTGCAACGTTGCATTGCTACATTGCAACATTGCATTGCTACATTGCAACATTACATTGCAACATCGCATTGCCACATATTGCAACATCGCATTGCTACATTGCAACATTTCATTGCTAAAATGCAACGTTGCATTGCTACATTGAAACATTGCATTGCTACATATTGCAACATTGCATTGCTACATTGCAACATTGCATTTCTACATTGCAACATTGCATTGCTACATTGCAATATTGCATTGCTACATTGCAATATTGCATTGCTACATATTGCAACATTGCATTGCTACATATTGCAACATTGCATTGCTACATACAACATTGCATTGCTACATTGCAACGTTGCATTGCTACATTGCAACGTTGCATTGCTACATTGCAACGTTGCATTGCTACATTGCAACATTGCAGTGCTATATTACAACATTGCAGTGCTACATTGCAACATTGCAGTGCTACATTGCAACATTGCATTGCTACATATTTCAACATTGCATTGCTACATTGCAACATTTCATTGCTACAATGCAACGTTGCATTGCTACATTGCAACATTGCATTGCTACATATTGCAACATTGCATTGCTACATTGCAACATTGCATTTCTACATTGCAACATTGCATTGCTACATTGCAACGTTGCATTGCTACATTGCAACGTTGCATTGCTACATTGCAACGTTGCATTGCTACATTGCAACATTGCATTGCTATATTGCAACATTACATTGCTATATTGCATTACTACATTGCAACATCGCATTGCTACATATTGCAACATTGCATTGCTACATATTGCAACATTGCATTGCTATATTTCAACATTGCATTGCTACTTTTCAACATTGCATTGCTACATTGCAACATTGCATTGCTACATTGCTACCTTGCTACATTGCTAAATTGAAACATTGCAACATTGAATTGCTACATTGCAACATTGCATTGCTACATATTGCAACATTGCATTGCTACATATTGCAACATTGCATTGCTACATTGCAACATTGCATTGCTACATTTCAACATTTTATTGCTACATTGCAACATTCCATTGCTACATTGCAACATTGCATTGCTACATTGCAACATTGCATTGCTACATTGCAACGTTGCATTGCCACGTTGCAAAGTTGCATTACTACATTACATTGCATTGCTACATTGCATTGCATTGCTACATTACATTGCTTTGCTACATTGTATTGCATTGCTACATTGCATTGCTAGATTGCTATATTGTATTGCTACATTGCATTGCTACATATTGCAACATTGCATTGCTACATTGCAACATTGCATTGCTACATTGCAACATTGCATTGCTACATTGCAACGTTACATTGCTACATTGCAACGTTGCATTGCTACATTGCAACATTGCATTGCTACATTGCAACGTTGCATTGCTGCATATTGCAACATTGCATTGCTATATTGCAACATTGCATTGCTACATTGCAACATTGCGTTGCTACATTGCAACATTGCATTGCTACATATTGCAACATTGCATTGCTAAATTGCAACATTACATTGCTACATTGCAACGTTGTATTGCTACATTGCAACGTTGCATTGCTACATTGCTACATTGCATTGCTACATTGCAACTTTGCATTGAAACACTGCAACGTTGCATTGCTACATTGCAACATTGCATTTTTACATTGCAACGTTGCATTGCTACATTGCAACATTTCATAGCTACATTGCATTGCTACATTGCAACATTGCATTGTTACATTGTAACATTGCATTGCTACATTGCAACATTGCATTGCTACATTGCAACGTTGCATTGCTACGTTGCAACGTTGCATTGCTACATTGCAACGTTGCATTGCTACATTACATTGATTTGCTACATCGTAGTGCATTGTTACATTATATTGCATTGCTACATTGCATTGCATTGCTACATTAAATTGCATTGCTACATTGCATTGCTTTACTACATTACATTGCATTGCTACATTGCATTTCATTGCATTGCTACATTGCATTGCATTGCTACACTGCATTGCTACATTGCTACATTGCATTGCTACATTGCATTGCTACAAATTGCAACATTGCATTGCTACATTGCAATATTGCATTGCTACATTGCAACATTGCATTGCTAAATTGCAACATTGCATTGCTACATTGCATTGCTACATTGAAATATTGTATTGCTACATTGCAACATTACATTGTTACATTACATTGCTTTGCTACATCGCAATATTGCATTTCTACATTGCTACATTGCTACATTGCGTTGCTACATTGCGTTGCTACATTGCTACATAGTATTGCTACATTGCTATATTATATTGCTACATTGCATTGCTATATTGCTACATTGATACATTGCATTGCTACATTGCAACATTGCATTGCTACATTGCAATGTTGCATTGCTACATTGCAACATTGCATTGCTACATATTGCAACATTGCATTGCTAAATTGCAACATTGCATTGCTACATTGCAACATTGTATTGCTACATTGCAACGTTGCATTGCTACATTGCTACATTGCATTGCTACATTGCAACATTGCATTGAAACACTGCAACGTTGCATTGCTACATTGCAACATTGCATTTTTACATTGCAACGTTGCATTGCTACATTGCAACATTGCATTGCTACATTGCAACGTTGCATTGCTACGTTGCAACGTTGCATTGCTACATTGCAACGTTGCATTGCTACATTACATTGCTTTGCTACATTGTAGTGCATTGTTACATTACATTGCATTGCTACATTGCATTGCATTGCTACATTACATTGCATTGCTACATTGCATTGCTTTACTACATTACATTGCATTGCTACATTGCATTTCATTGCTATATTGCATTGCATTGCTACATTGCATTGCATTGCATTGCTACATTGCATTGCATTGCTACGCTGCATTGCTACATTGCTACATTGCATTGCTACATTGCATTGCTACATATTGCAACATTGCATTGCTACATTGCAATATTGCATTGCTACATTGCAACATTGCATTGCTAAATTGCAACGTTGCATTGCTACATTGCATTGCTACATTGAAATATTGTATTGCTACATTGCAACATTACATTGTTACATTACATTGCTTTGCTACATCGCAATATTGCATTTCTACATTGCTACATTGCTACATTGCGTTGCTACATTGCGTTGCTACATTGCTACATAGTATTGCTACATTGCTATATTATATTGCTACATTGCACTGCTATATTGCTACATTGCTACATCGCATTGCTACATTGCAACATTGCATTGCTACATTGCAACATTGCATTGCTACATTGCAACATTGCATTGCTACATTGCAAGATTGCATTGCTACATATTGCAAGATTGCATTGCTACATTGAAACATTGCATTGCTACATATTGCAACATTGCATTGCTAGATTGCAACATTGCATTGCTACATTGCATTGCTACATTGCAATATTGCATTGCTACATTGCAACATTGCATTGCTACATTGCAATATTGCATTGCTACATTGGTACATTGCTACATTGCGTTGTTACATTGCTACATAGTATTGCTAGATTGCTATATTATATTGCTACATTGCATTGTTATATTGCTACATTGCTACTTTGCATTGCTACATTTCAACATTGCATTGCTACATTGCAACATTGCATTGCTAAATTGCAACATTGCATTGCTACAATGCATTGCTACATTGCAACATTTCATTGCTACATTGCATTGCTACATTGCAACATTGCATTGTTACATTGTAACATTGCATTGCTACATTGCAACATTGCATTGCTACATTGCAACGTTGCATTGCTACGTTGCAACGTTGCATTGCTACATTGCAACGTTGCATTGCTACATTACATTGATTTGCTACATCGTAGTGCATTGTTACATTACATTGCATTGCTACATTGCATTGCATTGCTACATTAAATTGCATCGCTACATTGCATTGCTTTACTACATTACATTGCATTGCTACATTGCATTTCATTGCATTGCTACATTGCATTGCATTGCTACACTGCATTGCTACATTGCTACATTGCATTGCTACATTGCATTGCTACAAATTGCAACATTGCATTGCTACATTGCAACATTGCATTGCTAAATTGCAACATTGCATTGCTACATTGCATTGCTACATTGAAATATTGTATTGCTACATTGCAACATTACATTGTTACATTACATTGCTTTGCTACATCGCAATATTGCATTTCTACATTGCTACATTGCTACATTGCGTTGCTACATTGCGTTGCTACATTGCTACATAGTATTGCTACATTGCTATATTATATTGCTACATTGCATTGCTATATTGCTACATTGCTACATTGCATTGCTACATTGCAACATTGCATTGCTACATATTGCAACATTGCATTGCTAAATTGCAACATTGCATTGCTACATTGCAACGTTGTATTGCTACATTGCAACGTTGCATTGCTACATTGCTACATTGCATTGCTACATTGCAACATTGCATTGAAACACTGCAACGTTGCATTGCTACATTGCAACATTGCATTTTTACATTGCAACGTTGAATTGCTACATTGCAACATTTCATTGCTACATTGCAACATTGCATTGCTACATTGCAACATTGCATTGCTACATTACAACGTTGCATTGCTACGTTGCAACGTTGCATTGCTACATTGCAACGTTGCATTGCTACATTACATTGCTTTGCTACATTGTAGTGCATTGTTACATTACATTGCATTGCTACATTGCATTGCATTGCTACATTACATTGCATTGCTACATTGCATTGCTTTACTACATTACATTGCATAGCTACATTGCATTTCATTGCTATATTGCATTGCATTGCTACATTGCATTGCATTGCATTGCTACATTGCATTGCATTGCTACGCTGCATTGCTACATTGCTACATTGCATTGCTACATATTGCAACATTGCATTGCTACATTGCAATATTGCATTGCTACATTGCAACATTGCATTGCTAAATTGCAACGTTGCATTGCTACATTGCATTGCTACATTGAAATATTGTATTGCTACATTGCAACATTACATTGTTACATTACATTGCTTTGCTACATCGCAATATTGCATTTCTACATTGCTACATTGCGTTGCTACATTGCGTTGCTACATTGCTACATAGTATTGCTACATTGCTATATTATATTGCTACATTGCATTGCTATATTGCTACATTGCTACATCGCATTGCTACATTGCAACATTGCATTGCTACATTGCAACATTGCATTGCTACATTGCAACATTGCATTGCTACATTGCAAGATTGCATTGCTACATATTGCAAGATTGCATTGCTACATTGAAACATTGCATTGCTACATATTGCAACATTGCATTGCTAGATTGCAACATTGCATTGCTACATTGCAACATTGCAATGCTACATTGCAACATTGCATTGCTACATTGCATTGCTACATTGCAATATTGCATTGCTACATTGCAACATTGCATTGCTACATTGCAATATTGCATTGCTACATTGGTACATTGCTACATTGCGTTGTTACATTGCTACATAGTATTGCTAGATTGCTATATTATATTGCTACATTGCATTGCTATATTGCTACATTGCTACTTTGCATTGCTACATTTCAACATTGCATTGCTACATTGCAACATTGCATTGCTAAATTGCAACATTGCATTGCTACAATGCATTGCTACATTGCAATATTGTATTGCTACATTCCAACATTACATTGTTACATTACATTGCTTTGCTACATTGCAATATTGCATTGCTACATTGCTACATTGCTACATTGCGTTGCTACATTGCTACATTGCGTTGCTACATTGCTACATAGTATTGCTAGATTGCTATATTATATTGCTACATTGCATTGCTATATTGCTACATTGCAACATTGCATTTTTACATTGCAACGTTGCATTGCTACATTGCAACATTTCATTGCTACATTGCAACATTGCATTGCTACATTGCAACATTGCATTGTTACATTGCAACATTGCATTTGCTACATTGCAACATTGCATTGCTACATTGCAACGTTGCATTGCTACGTTGCAACGTTGCATTGCTACATTGCAACCTTGCATTGCTACATTACATTGCTTTGCTACATTGCATTGCATTGCTACATTGCATTGCATTGCTACACTGCATTGCTACATTGCTACATTGCATTGCTACATTGCATTGCTACATATTGCAACATTGCATTGCTATATTGCAACAGTGCATTGCTACATTGCATTGCTACATTGCATTGCTATATCTCTACATTGCAACATTGCATTGCTAAATTGCAATATTGCATTGCTACATTGCTACATTGCTACATTGCGTTGCTACATTGCTACATTGCGTTGCTACATTCCTACATAGTATTGCTAAATTGCTATATTATATTGCTACATTGCATTGCTATATCTCTACATTGCAACATTGCATTGCTACATATTGCAAGATTGCATTGCTACATTGAAACATTGCATTGCTACATATTGCAACATTGCATTGCTACATTGCATTGCTACATTGCAATATTGCATTGCTACATTGCAATATTGTATTGCTACATTGGTACATTGGTACATTGCGTTGTTACATTGCTACGTAGTATTGCTAGATTGCTATATTATATTGCTACATTGAATTGCTATATTGCTACATTGCAACGTTGCATTGCTACATTGCAACATTGCATTGCTACATTGCAACATTGCATTGCTACATTGCAACATTGCATTTCTACATTGCAACATTGCATTGCTACATTACATTGCTACATTGCAACGTTGCATTGCTACGTTGCAACGTTGCATTGCTACATTGCAACGTTGCATTGCTACATTACATTGCTTTGCTACATTGTATTGCATTGCTACATTGCATTTCATTACTACATTACATTGCATTGCTACATTGCATTGCATTGCTACATTACATTGCATTGCTAGATTGCATTGCATTACTAGATTGCATTGCTTTACTACATTGCATTGCATTGCTACATTGCATTGCATTGCTACATTTCATTGCTACATATTGCAACATTGTATTGCTACATTGCAACATTCATTGCTACATTGCAATGTTGCATTGCTACATTACATTGCTTTGCTACATTGTATTGCATTGCTACATTGTATTGCATTACTACATTACATTGCATTGCTGCATTGCATTGCATTGCTACATTGCATTGCATTGCTACATTACATTTCATTGGTACATTGTATTGCATTGCTATATTGCATTGCATTGCTACATATTGCAACATTGCATTGCTACAATGCAACATTGCATTGCTACATTGCAACGTTGCATTGCTACATTAGATTGCTTTGCTACATTGTATTGCATTGCTACATTGCATTGCATTTCTACATTACATTGCATTGCTACATTGCATTGCATTGCTACATTGCATTGCATTGCTACATTGCATTTCATTGCTACATTGCATTGCTACATTGCAACATTGCTACATTGCAATATTGCATTGCTACATTGCAACATTGCATTGCTACATTGCAACGTTGCATTGCAACATTGTAACGTTGCATTGCTACATATTGCAACATTGCATTGCTACATATTAAAACATTGCATTGCTACATTGCAACTTTGCATTGCTAGATTGCAACATTACATTGCTACATTGCAACATTGCATTGATACATTGCAACGTTGCATTGCTACATTGCAACATTGCTACATTGCAATATTGCATTGCTACATTGCAACATTGCATTGCTACATTTCAATATTGCATTGCTACATTGCTACATTGCGTTTCTACATTGCTACATAGTATTGCTACATTGCTATATTGTATTGCTACATTGCATTGCTATATTGCTACGTTGCAACATTGCATTGCTACATTGCAACATTGCATTGCTGCATTGCAACATTGCATAACTACATATTGCAACATTGCATTGCTACATATTGCAACATTGCATTGCTACATTGCATTGCTACATTGCAACGTTGCATTGCCACATTGCAATGTTGCATTGCTACATTGCAACGTTGCATTGCTACATTGCAACGTTGCATTGCTACATTGCAACGTTGCACTGCTACATATTGCAACATTGCATTGCTACATATTGCAACATTGCATTGCTACATATTGCAACTTTGCATTGCTACATATTGCAACATTGCATTGCTACATATTGCAACATTGTATTGCTATATTTCAACATTGCATTGCTACTTTTCAACATTGCATTGCTACATTGCAACATTGCATTGCTACATTGCTACCTTGCTACATTGCTAAATTGAAACATTGCAACATTGAATTGCTACATTGCAACATTGCATTGCTACATATTGCAACATTGCATTGCTACATTGCAACATTGCATTGCTACATTTCAACATTTTTATTGCTACATTGCAACATTCCATTGCTACATTGCAACATTGCATTGCTACATTGCAACATTGCATTGCTACATTGCAACGTTGCATTGCCACGTTGCAAAGTTGCATTGCTACATTACATTGCTTTGCTACATTGTATTGCATTGCTACATTGCATTGCATTACTACATTACATTGCATTGCTACATTGCATTGCATTGCTACATTACATTGCTTTGCTACATTGTATTGCATTGCTACATTGCATTGCTACATTGCTATATTGTATTGCTACATTGCATTGCTACATATTGCAACATTGCATTGCTACATTGCAACATTGCATTGCTACATTGCAACATTGCATTGCTACATTGCAACGTTACATTGCTACATTGCAACGTTGCATTGCTACATTGCAACATTGCATTGCTACATTGCAACGTTGCATTGCCACGTTGCAAAGTTGCATTGCTACATTACATTGCTTTGCTACATTGTATTGCATTGCTACATTGCATTGCATTACTACATTACATTGCATTGCTACATTGCATTGCATTGCTACATTACATTGCTTTGCTACATTGTATTGCATTGCTACATTGCATTGCTACATTGCTATATTGTATTGCTACATTGCATTGCTACATTGCAACATTGCATTGCTACATTGCAACATTGCATTGCTACATTGCAACATTGCATTGCTACATTGCAACATTGCATTGCTACATTGCAACATTGCATTGCTACATTGCAACATTGCATTGCTACATTGCAACGTTGCATTGCTACATTGCAACGTTGCATTGCTGCATATTGCAACATTGCATTGCTATATTGCAACATTGCATTGCTACATTGCAACATTGCGTTGCTACATTGCAACATTACATTGCTACATATTTCAACCTTGCATTGCTACATTTCAACATTGCATTGCTACATTGCAATGTTGTATTTCTACATTGCAACATTGCATTGCTACATATTGCAACATTGCATTGCTAAATTGCAACATTGCATTGCTACATTGCAACGTTGCATTGCTACATTGCAACGTTGCATTGCTACATTGCTACATTGCATTGCTACATTGCAACTTTGCATTGAAACACTGCAACGTTGCATTGCTACATTGCAACATTGCATTGCTACATTGCAACGTTGCATTGCTACATTGCAACATTGCATTGCTACATTGCAACATTGCATTGCTACATTGCAACATTGCATTGCTACATTGCAACATTGCATTGCTACATTGCAACATTGCATTGCTACACTGCAACGTTGCATTGCTACGTTGCAACGTTGCATTGCTACATTGCAACGTTGCATTGCTACATTACATTGATTTGCTACATTGTAGTGCATTGTTACATTACATTGCATTGCTACATTGCATTGCATTGCTACATTACATTGCATTGCTACATTGCATTGCTTTACTACTTTACATTGCATTGCTACATTGCATTTCATTGCTATATTGCATTGCATTGCTACATTGCATTGCATTGCATTGCTACATTGCATTGCATTGCTACACTGCATTGCTACATTGCTACACTGCATTGCTACATTGCATTGCTACAAATTGCAACATTGCATTGCTACATTGCAATATTGCATTGCTACATTGCAATATTGCATTGCTAAATTGCAACATTGCATTGCTACATTGCATTGCTACATTGAAATATTGTATTGCTACATTGCAACATTACATTGTTACATTACATTGCTTTGCTACATTGCAATATTGCATTTATACATTGCTACATTGCTACATTGCGTTGCTACATTGCGTTGCTACATTGCTACATAGTATTGCTACATTGCTATATTATATTGCTACATTGCATTGCTATTGCTACATTGCTACATTGCATTGCTACATTGCATTGCATTGCATTGCTACATTGCATTGCATTGCTACACTGCATTGCTACATTGCTACACTGCATTGCTACATTGCATTGCTACAAATTGCAACATTGCATTGCTACATTGCAATATTGCATTGCTACATTGCAATATTGCATTGCTAAATTGCAACATTGCATTGCTACATTGCATTGCTACATTGAAATATTGTATTGCTACATTGCAACATTACATTGTTACATTACATTGCTTTGCTACATTGCAATATTGCATTTATACATTGCTACATTGCTACATTGCGTTGCTACATTGCGTTGCTACATTGCTACATAGTATTGCTACATTGCTATATTATATTGCTACATTGCATTGCTATATTGCTACATTGCTACATTGCATTGCTACATTGCAACATTGCATTGCTACATTGCAATGTTGCATTGCTACATTGCAACATTGCATTGCTACATATTGCAACATTGAATTGCTAAATTGCAACATTGCATTGCTACATTGCAACGTTGTATTGCTACATTGCAACGTTGCATTGCTACATTGCTACATTGCATTGCTACATTGCAACATTGCATTGAAACACTGCAACGTTGCATTGCTACATTGCAACATTGCATTTTTACATTGCAACGTTGCATTGCTACATTGCAACATTTCATTGCTACATTGCAACATTGCATTGCTACATTGCAACATTGCATTGTTACATTGTAACATTGCATTGCTACGTTGCAACGTTGCATTGCTACATTGCAACGTTGCATTGCTACATTACATTGCTTTGCTACATTGTAGTGCATTGTTACATTACATTGCATTGCTACATTGCATTTCATTGCTATATTGCATTGCATTGCTACATTGCATTACATTGCATTGCTACATTGCATTGCATTGCTACACTGCATTGCTACATTGCTACATTGCATTGCTACATTGCATTGCTACATATTACAACATTGCATTGCTACATTGCAATATTGCATTGCTACATTGCAACATTGCATTGCTAAATTGCAACATTGCATTGCTACATTGCATTGCTACATTGAAATATTGTATTGCTACATTGCAACATTACATTGTTACATTACATTGCTTTGCTACATTGCAATATTGCATTTCTACATATTGCAAGATTGCATTGCTACATATTGCAAGATTGCATTGCTACATTGAAACATTGCATTGCTACATATTGCAACATTGCATTGCTACATTGCAATATTGCATTGCTACATTGCAACATTGCATTGCTACATTGCATTGCTATATTGCAATTCATTGCATTGCTATATTGCAACATTGCATTGCTACATTGCAACATTGCATTGCTATATTGCTATATTGCAACATTGCATTGCTACATTGCAATATTGCATTGCTAAATTGCAACATTGCATTGCTACATTGCATTGCTACATTGAAATATTGTATTGCTACATTGCAACATTACATTGTTACATTACATTGCTTTGCTACATTGCAATATTGCATTTATACATTGCTACATTGCTACATTGCGTTGCTACATTGCGTTGCTACATTGCTACATAGTATTGCTACATTGCTATATTATATTGCTACATTGCATTGCTATATTGCTACATTGCTACATTGCATTGCTACATTGCATTGCATTGCATTGCTACATTGCATTGCATTGCTACACTGCATTGCTACATTGCTACACTGCATTGCTACATTGCATTGCTACAAATTGCAACATTGCATTGCTACATTGCAATATTGCATTGCTACATTGCAATATTGCATTGCTAAATTGCAACATTGCATTGCTACATTGCATTGCTACATTGAAATATTGTATTGCTACATTGCAACATTACATTGTTACATTACATTGCTTTGCTACATTGCAATATTGCATTTATACATTGCTACATTGCTACATTGCGTTGCTACATTGCGTTGCTACATTGCTACATAGTATTGCTACATTGCTATATTATATTGCTACATTGCATTGCTATATTGCTACATTGCTACATTGCATTGCTACATTGCAACATTGCATTGCTACATTGCAATTGCATTGCTACATTGCAACATTGCATTGCTACATATTGCAACATTGAATTGCTACATTGCAACATTGCATTGCTACATTGCAACGTTGTATTGCTACATTGCAACGTTGCATTGCTACATTGCTACATTGCATTGCTACATTGCAACATTGCATTGAAACACTGCAACGTTGCATTGCTACATTGCAACATTGCATTTTTACATTGCAACGTTGCATTGCTACATTGCAACATTTCATTGCTACATTGCAACATTGCATTGCTACATTGCAACATTGCATTGTTACATTGTAACATTGCATTGCTACGTTGCAACATTGCATTGCTACATTGCAACGTTGCATTGCTACATTACATTGCTTTGCTACATTGTAGTGCATTGTTACATTACATTGCATTGCTACATTGCATTTCATTGCTATATTGCATTGCATTGCTACATTGCATTACATTGCATTGCTACATTGCATTGCATTGCTACATTGCATTGCTACATTGCTACATTGCATTGCTACATTGCATTGCTACATTGCAACATTGCATTGCTACATTGCAATTGCATTGCTACATTGCAACATTGCATTGCTAAATTGCAACATTGCATTGCTACATTGCATTGCTACATTGAAATATTGTATTGCTACATTGCAACATTACATTGTTACATTACATTGCTTTGCTACATTGCAATATTGCATTTCTACATATTGCAAGATTGCATTGCTACATATTGCAAGATTGCATTGCTACATTGAAACATTGCATTGCTACATATTGCAACATTGCATTGCTACATTGCAACATTGCATTGCTACATTGCAAGATTGCATTGCTACATTGCATTGCTACATTGCAATATTGCATTGCTACATTGCAATATTGCATTGCTACATTGGTACATTGCTACATTGCGTTGTTACATTGCTACGTAGTATTGCTAGATTGCTATATTATATTGCTACATTGCATTGCTATATTGCTACATTGCAACATTACATTGCTACATATTTCAACCTTGCATTGCTACATTTCAACATTGCATTGCTACATTGCAATGTTACATTGCTACATTGCAACATTGCATTGCTACATATTGCAACATTGCATTGCTAAATTGCAACATTGCATTGCTACATTGCAACGTTGTATTGCTACATTGAACGTTGCATTGCTACATTGCTACATTGCATTGCTACATTGCAACTTTGCATTGAAACACTGCAACGTTGCATTGCTACATTGCAACATTGCATTTTTACATTGCAACGTTGCATTGCTACATTGCAACATTTCATTGCTACATTGCAACATTGCATTGCTACATTGCAACATTGCATTGTTACATTGTAACATTGCATTGCTACATTGCAACATTGCATTGCTACATTGCAACGTTGCATTGCTACGTTGCAACGTTGCATTGCTACATTGCAACGTTGCATTGCTACATTACATTGATTTGCTACATTGTTGTGCATTGTTACATTACATTGCATTGCTACATTGCATTGCATTGCTACATTACATTGCATTGCTACATTGCATTGCTTTACTACATTACATTGCATTGCTACATTGCATTTCATTGCTATATTGCATTGCATTGCTACATTGCATTGCATTGCATTGCTTCATTGCATTGCATTGCTACACTGCATTGCTACATTGCTACACTGCATTGCTACATTGCATTGCTACAAATTGCAACATTGCATTGCTACATTGCAATATTGCATTGCTACATTGCAACATTGCATTTCTAAATTGCAACATTGCATTGCTACATTGCATTGCTACATTGAAATATTGTATTGCTACATTGCAACATTACATTGTTACATTACATTGCTTTGCTACATTGCAATATTGCATTTATACATTGCTACATTGCTACATTGCGTTGCTACATTGCGTTGCTACATTGCTACATAGTATTGCTACATTGCTATATTATATTGCTACATTGCATTGCTATATTGCTACATTGCTACATTGCATTGCTACATTGCAACATTGCATTGCTACATTGCAATGTTGCATTGCTACATATTGCAACATTGCATTGCTAAATTGCAACATTGCATTGCTTCATTGCAACGTTGTATTGCTACATTGCAACGTTGCATTGCTACATTGCTACATTGCATTGCTACATTGCAACATTGCATTGAAACACTGCAACGTTGCATTGCTACATTGCAACATTGCATTTTTACATTGCAACGTTGCATTGCTACATTGCAACATTTCATTGCTACATTGCAACATTGCATTGCTACATTGCAACATTGCATTGTTACATTGTAACATTGCATTGCTACATTGCAACATTGCATTGCTACATTGCAACGTTGCATTGCTACGTTGCAACGTTGCATTGCTACATTGCAACGTTGCATTGCTACATTACATTGCTTTGCTACATTGTAGTGCATTGTTACATTACATTGCATTGCTACATTGCATTGCATTGCTACATTACATTGCTACATTGCATTGCTTTACTACATTACATTGCATTGCTACATTGCATTTAATTGCTATATTGCATTGCATTGCTACATTGCATTGCATTGCATTGCTACATTGCATTGCATTGCTACACTGCATTGCTACATTGCTACATTGCATTGCTACATTGCATTGCTACATTGCATTGCTACATATTGCAACATTGCATTGCTACATTGCAATATTGCATTGCTACATTGCAACATTGCATTGCTAAATTGCAACATTGCATTGCTACATTGCATTGCTACATTGAAATATTGTATTGCTACATTGCAACATTACATTGTTACATTACATTGCTTTGCTACATTGCAATATTGCATTTCTACATTGCTACATTGCTACATTGCGTTGCTACATTGCGTTGCTACATTGCTACATAGTATTGCTACATTGCTATATTATATTGAAACATTGCATTGCTATATTGCTACATTGCTACATCGCATTGCTACATTGCAACATTGCATTGCTACATTGCAACATTGCATTGCTACATTGCAACATTGCATTGCTATATTGCAAGATTGCATTGCTACATATTGCAAGATTGCATTGCTACATTGAAACATTGCATTGCTACATATTGCAACATTGCATTGCTAGATTGCAACATTGCATTGCTACATTGCAACATTGCATTGCTACATTGCAACATTGCATTGCTACATTGCATTGCTACATTGCAATATTGCATTGCTACATTGCAACATTGCATTGCTACATTGCAATATTGCATTGCTACATTGGTACACTGCTACATTGCGTTGTTACATTGCTACATAGTATTGCTAAATTGCTATATTATATTGCTACATTGCGTTGCTATATTGCTACATTGCTACTTTGCATTGCTACATTGCAACATTGCATTGCAACATATTTCAAAACTGTATTGCTACAGTGCAACATTGCATTGCTACATATTGCAACATTGCATTGCTACATTGCAACATTGCATTGCTACATTGCAACATTGCATTGCTACATTGCAACATTGCATTGCTACATTGCAACATTGCATTGCTACATTGCAACATTGCATTGCAACATATTTCAAAACTGTATTGCTACAGTGCAATATTGCATTGCTACATATTGCAACATTGCATTGCTACATTGCAACATTGCATTGCTACATTGCAACATTGCATTGCTACATTGCAACATTGCATTGCTACATTGCAACATTGCATTGCTACATTGCAACGTTGCATTGCCGCGTTGGAAAGTTGCATTGCTACATTACATTGCATTGCTACATTACATTGCATTGCTACATTGTATTGCATTGCTACATTGCATTGCATTACTACATTACATTGCATTGCTACATTGCATTGCATTGCTACATTGCATTGCATTGCTACATTACATTGCATTGCTACATTGCATTGCTACATTGCTATATTGCATTGCTACATTGCATTGCTACATATGCAACATTGCATTGCTACATTGCAACATTGCATTGCTACATTCCAACATTGCATTGCTACATTGCTACATTGCAACATTGCATTGCTACATTGCAACATTGCATTGCTTCATTGCATTGCTACATTGCAATATTGCATTTCTACATTGCAATATTGCATTGCTACATTGCTACATTGCGTTGCTACATTGCTACATAGTATTGCTACATTGCTATATTATATTGATACATTGCATTGCTATATTAAATTGCTACATTGCTACATTTCATTGCTATATTAATTTGCTACATTGCTACATTGCATTGCTACATTGCAACATTGCATTGCTACATTGCAACATTGCATTGCTACATTGCAACATTGCATTGCTACATTGCAACATTGCATTGCTACATTGCAACATTGCATTGCTACATTGCAACATTGCATTGCTACATTGCAACATTGCATTGCTACATTGCAACATTGCATTGCTACATTGCATTGCTACATTGCAACATTGCATTGCTATATTGCAACATTGCATTGCTACATTGAAACGTTGCATTGCTACATTGCAACATTACATTGCTACATATTGCAACGTTACATTGCTACATATTGCAACATTGTATTTCTACATTGCAACATTGCATTGTTACATTACATTGCAATATTGCATTTATACATTGCTACATTGCTACATTGCGTTGCTACATTGCGTTGCTACATTGCTACATTGTATTGCTACATTGCTATATTGTATTGCTACATTGCATTGCTATATTGCTACATTGCTACATTGCATTGCTACATTGCAACATTGCATTGCTACATTGCAATGTTGCATTGCTACATTGCAACATTGCATTGCTACATATTGCAACATTGCATTGCTAAATTGCAACATTGCATTGCTAAATTGCAACATTGCATTGCTACATTGCAACGTTGTATTGCTACATTGCAACGTGCATTGCTACATTGCAACATTGCATTGAAACACTGCAACGTTGCATTGCTACATTGCAACATTGCATTGCTACATTGCAACGTTGCATTGCTACATTGCAACATTGCATTGCTACATTGCAACATTGCATTGCTACATTGCAACATTGCATTTTTACATTGTAACATTCCATTGCTACATTGCAACATTGCATTGCTACATTGCAACGTTGCATTGCTACGTTGCAACGTTGCATTGCTACATTGCAACGTTGCATTGCTACATTACATTGCTTTGCTACATTGTAGTGCATTGTTACATTACATTGCATTGCTACATTGCATTGCATTGCTACATTACATTGCTACATTGCATTGCTTTAATACATTACATTGCATTGCTACATTGCATTTAATTGCTATATTGCATTGCATTGCTACATTGCATTGCATTGCATTGCTACATTGCATTGCATTGCTACACTGCATTGCTACGTTGCTACATTGCATTGCTACATTGCATTGCTACAATTGCAACATTGCATTGCTACATTGCAATATTGCATTGCTACATTGCAACATTGCATTGCTAAATTGCAACATTGCATTGCTACATTGCATTGCTACATTGCATTGCTACATTGAAATATTGTATTGCTACATTGCAACATTACATTGTTACATTACATTGCTTTGCTACATTGCAATATTGCATTGCTACATTGCTACATTGCTACATTGCGTTGCTACATTGCGTTGCTACATTGCTACATAGTATTGCTACATTGCTATATTATATTGAAACATTGCATTGCTATATTGCTACATTGCTACATCGCATTGCTACATTGCAACATTGCATTGCTACATTGCAACATTGCATTGCTACATTGCAACATTGCATTGCTACATTGCATTGCTACATTGCAATATTGCATTGCTACATTGCAACATTGCATTGCTACATTGCAACGTTGCATTGCCACGTTGGAAAGTTGCATTGCTACATTACATTGCATTGCTACATTACATTGCATTGCTACATTGTATTGCATTGCTACATTGCATTGCATTACTACATTAGATTGCATTGCTACATTGCATTGCATTGCTACATTACATTGCTTTGCTACATTGTATTGCATTGCTACATTGCATTGCTACATTGCTATATTGCATTGCTACATTGCATTGCTACATATTGCAACATTGCATTGCTACATTGCAACATTGCATTGCTACATTTCAACATTGCATTGCTACATTGCAACATTGCCTTGCTACATTGAAACGTTGCATTGCTACATTGCAACATTACATTGCTACATATTGCAACGTTACATTGCTACATATTGCAACATTGTATTTCTACATTGCAACATTACATTGTTACATTACATTGCAATATTGCATTTATACATTGCTACATTGCTACATTGCGTTGCTACATTGCGTTGCTACATTGCTACATAGTATTGCTACATTGCTATATTATATTGCTACATTGCATTGCTATATTGCTACATTGCTACATTGCATTGCTACATTGCAACATTGCATTGCTACATTGCAATGTTGCATTGCTACATTGCAACATTGCATTGCATTACTACATTGCATTACATTGCAACATTGCATTGCTACATTGCAACATTGCATTGCTAAATTGCAACATTGCATTGCTTCATTGCAACGTTGTATTGCTACATTGCAACGTTGCATTGCTACATTGCAACATTGCATTGAAACACTGCAACGTTGCATTGCTACATTGCAACATTGCATTTTTACATTGCAACGTTGCATTGCTACATTGCAACATTTCATTGCTACATTGCAACATTGCATTGCTACATTGCAACATCGCATTTTTACATTGTAACATTCCATTGCTACATCGCAACATTGCATTGCTACATTGCAACGTTGCATTGCTACGTTGCAACGTTGCATTGCTACATTGCAACGTTGCATTGCTACATTACATTGCTTTGCTACATTGTAGTGCATTGTTACATTACATTGCATTGCTACATTGCATTGCATTGCTACATTACATTGCTACATTGCATTGCTTTAATACATTACATTGCATTGCTACATTGCATTTAATTGCTATATTGCATTGCATTGCTACATTGCATTGCATTGCATTGCTACATTGCATTGCATTGCTACACTGCATTGCTACGTTGCTACATTGCATTGCTACATTGCATTGCTACATATTGCAACATTGCATTGCTACATTGCAATATTGCATTGCTACATTGCAACATTGCATTGCTAAATTGCAACATTGCATTGCTACATTGCATTGCTACATTGCATTGCTACATTGCAAATATTGTATTGCTACATTGCAACATTACATTGCTACATTACATTGCTTTGCTACATTGCAATATTGCATTGCTACATTGCTACATTGCTACATTGCGTTGCTACATTGCGTTGCTACATTGCTACATAGTATTGCTACATTGCATATTATATTGAAACATTGCATTGCTATATTGCTACATTGCTACATTGCATTGCTACATTGCAACATTGCATTGCTACATTGCAACATTGCATTGCTTCATTGCAACATTGCATTGCTACATTGCATTGCTACATTGCAATATTGCATTGCTACATTGCAACATTGCATTGCTACATTGCAACGTTGCATTGCCACGTTGGAAAGTTGCATTGCTACATTACATTGCATTGCTACATTACATTGCATTGCTACATTGTATTGCATTGCTACATTGCATTGCATTACTACATTAGATTGCATTGCTACATTGCATTGCATTGCTACATTACATTGCTTTGCTACATTGTATTGCATTGCTACATTGCATTGCTACATTGCTATATTGCATTGCTACATTGCATTGCTACATATTGCAACATTGCATTGCTACATTGCAACATTGCATTGCTACATTTCAACATTGCATTGCTACATTGCAACATTGCATTGCTACATTCCAACATTGCATTGCTACATTGCTACATTGCAACATTGCATTGCTACATTGCAACATTGCATTGCTTCATTGCATTGCTACATTGCAATATTGCATTTCTACATTGCAATATTGCATTGCTACATTGCTACATTGCGTTGCTACATTGCTACATAGTATTGCTACATTGCTATATTATATTGATACATTGCATTGCTATATTAAATTGCTACATTGCTACATTTCATTGCTATATTAAATTGCTACATTGCTACATTGCATTGCTACATTGCAACATTGCATTGCTACATTGCAACATTGCATTGCTACATTGCAACATTGCATTGCTACATATTTCAACATTGCATTGCTACATTGCAACATTGCATTGCTACATTGCAACATTGCATTGCTACATTGCAACATTGCATTGCTACATTGCATTGCTACATTGCAACATTGCATTGCTATATTGCAACATTGCCTTGCTACAATGAAACGTTGCATTGCTACATTGCAACATTACATTGCTACATATTGCAACGTTACATTGCTACATATTGCAACATTGCATTGCTACATTGCAACATTGCATTGCTACATTGCAACATTGCATTGCTACATTGCAACATTGTATTGCTACATTGCAACATTGCATTGCTACATTGCAACATTGCATTGCTACATTGCAACATAGCATTGCTACATTGCAACATTGCATTGCTACATTGCAACATTGCATTGCTACATTGCAAGATTGCAATGCTACATTGAAACATTGCATTGCTACATTGCAAGATTGCATAGCTACATATTGCAAGATTGCATTGCTACATTGCAACACTGCATTGCTACATATTGCAACATTTCATTGCTAGATTGCAACATTGCATTGCTACATTGCAACATTGCATTGCTACATTGCAACATTGCAGTGCTACATTGCATTGCTACATTGCAATATTGCATTGCTACATTGCAACATTGCATTGCTACATTGCAACATTGCATTGCTACATTGCAACATTGCATTGCTACATATTGCAACATTGCATTGCTACATTGCAACATTGCATTGCTACATTGCAACATTGCATTGCTACATTGCATTGCTACATTGCTACATTGCATTGCTACATTGCAACATTACATTGCTACATTGCAATATTGCATTGCTACACTGCTACATTGCGTTGCTGCGTTGCTACATTGCTACATAGTATTGCTACATTGCTATATTATATTGATACATTGCATTGCTATATTGCTACATTGCAACATTGCATTGCTACATTGCTACATTGCTACATTGCTACATTGCTACATTGCATTGCTACATTGCTACATTGCTTTGCTACATTGCTACATTGCATTGCTACATTGCTACATTGCATTGCTACATTGCATTGCTACATTGATATATTGCATTGCTACATTGCTATATTGCATTGCTACATTGCATTGCTACATTTCCACATTACAACATTGCATTGCTACATTGCAACATTACATTGCTACATTGCAACATTACATTGCTAAATTGCAACATTGGATTGCTATTTTGCAACATTGCATTGCTACATTGCAACATTGCATTGCTACATTGCAACATTACATTTCCACATTACAACATTGCATTACTACATTGCAACATTACATTGCTACATCGCAACATTGCTTTGCTACATTGCAACATTGCATTGCTACATATTGCAACATTGCATTGCTACATTGCATTGCTACATTGCATTGCATTGCTACATTACATTGCATTGCTACATTGCATTGCTTTACTACATTACATTGCATTGCTACATTGCATTTCATTGCTATATTGCATTGCATTGCTACATTGCATTGCATTGCATTGCTTCATTGCATTGCATTGCTACACTGCATTGCTACATTGCTACACTGCATTGCTACATTGCATTGCTACAAATTGCAACATTGCATTGCTACATTGCAATATTGCATTGCTACATTGCAACATTGCATTTCTAAATTGCAACATTGCATTGCTACATTGCATTGCTACATTGAAATATTGTATTGCTACATTGCAACATTACATTGTTACATTACATTGCTTTGCTACATTGCAATATTGCATTTATACATTGCTACATTGCTACATTGCGTTGCTACATTGCGTTGCTACATTGCTACATAGTATTGCTACATTGCTATATTATATTGCTACATTGCATTGCTATATTGCTACATTGCTACATTGCATTGCTACATTGCAACATTGCATTGCTACATTGCAATGTTGCATTGCTACATATTGCAACATTGCATTGCTAAATTGCAACATTGCATTGCTTCATTGCAACGTTGTATTGCTACATTGCAACGTTGCATTGCTACATTGCTACATTGCATTGCTACATTGCAACATTGCATTGAAACACTGCAACGTTGCATTGCTACATTGCAACATTGCATTTTTACATTGCAACGTTGCATTGCTACATTGCAACATTTCATTGCTACATTGCAACATTGCATTGCTACATTGCAACATTGCATTGTTACATTGTAACATTCCATTGCTACATTGCAACATTGCATTGCTACATTGCAACGTTGCATTGCTACGTTGCAACGTTGCATTGCTACATTGCAACGTTGCATTGCTACATTACATTGCTTTGCTACATTGTAGTGCATTGTTACATTACATTGCATTGCTACATTGCATTGCATTGCTACATTACATTGCTACATTGCATTGCTTTACTACATTACATTGCATTGCTACATTGCATTTAATTATTGCTACATTGCATTGCATTGCATTGCTACATTGCATTGCATTGCTACACTGCATTGCTACATTGCTACATTGCATTGCTACATTGCATTGCTACATATTGCAACATTGCATTGCTACATTGCAATATTGCATTGCTACATTGCAACATTGCATTGCTAAATTGCAACATTGCATTGCTACATTGCATTGCTACATTGAAATATTGTATTGCTACATTGCAACATTACATTGCTTTGCTACATTGCAATATTGCATTTCTACATTGCTACATTGCTACATTGCGTTGCTACATTGCGTTGCTACATTGCTACATAGTATTGCTACATTGCTATATTATATTGAAACATTGCATTGCTATATTGCTACATTGCTACATCGCATTGCTACATTGCAACATTGCATTGCTACATTGCAACATTGCATTGCTACATTGCAACATTGCATTGCTATATTGCAAGATTGCATTGCTACATATTGCAAGATTGCATTGCTACATTGAAACATTGCATTGCTACATATTGCAACATTGCATTGCTAGATTGCAACATTGCATTGCTACATTGCAACATTGCATTGCTACATTGCAACATTGCATTGCTACATTGCATTGCTACATTGCAATATTGCATTGCTACATTGCAACATTGCATTGCTACATTGCAATATTGCATTGCTACATTGGTACACTGCTACATTGCGTTGTTACATTGCTACATAGTA
The DNA here is from genome assembly GCA_035772405.1 of Chrysogorgia sp. JL179-B06. NCBI lineage: Eukaryota > Metazoa > Cnidaria > Anthozoa > Scleralcyonacea > Chrysogorgiidae > Chrysogorgia > Chrysogorgia sp. JL179-B06. The sequence continues at coordinate 43,330 of JAYKKM010000200.1, forward strand.
TTGGTAAATTGCTATATTATATTGCTACATTGCGTTGCTATATTGCTACATTGCTACTTTGCATTGCTACATTTCAACATTGCATTGCTACATTGCAACATTGCATTGCTACATTGCAACATTGCATTGCAACATATTTCAAAACTGTATTGCTACAGTGCAACATTGCATTGCTACATATTGCAACATTGCATTGCTACATTGCAACATTGCATTGCTACATTGCAACATTGCATTGCTACATTGCAACATTGCATTGCTACATTGCAACATTGCATTGCTACATTGCAACGTTGCGTTGCCGCGTTGGAAAGTTGCATTGCTACATTACATTGCATTGCTACATTACATTGCATTGCTACATTGTATTGCATTGCTACATTGCATTGCATTACTACATTACATTGCATTGCTACATTGCATTGCATTGCTACATTACATTGCTTTGCTACATTGTATTGCATTGCTACATTGCATTGCTACATTGCTATATTGCATTGCTACATTGCATTGCTACATATGCAACATTGCATTGCTACATTGCAACATTGCATTGCTACATTCCAACATTGCATTGCTACATTGCTACATTGCAACATTGCATTGCTACATTGCAACATTGCATTGCTTCATTGCATTGCTACATTGCAATATTGCATTTCTACATTGCAATATTGCATTGCTACATTGCTACATTGCGTTGCTACATTGCTACATAGTATTGCTACATTGCTATATTATATTGATACATTGCATTGCTATATTAAATTGCTACATTGCTACATTTCATTGCTATATTAATTTGCTACATTGCTACATTGCATTGCTACATTGCAACATTGCATTGCTACATTGCAACATTGCATTGCTACATTGCAACATTGCATTGCTACATTGCAACATTGCATTGCTACATATTGCAACATTGCATTGCTACATCGCAACATTGCTTTGCTACATTGCAACATTGCATTGCTACATATTGCAACATTGCATTGCTACATTGCATTGCTACATTGCAACATTGCATTGCTATATTGCAACATTGCCTTGCTACATTGAAACGTTGCATTGCTACATTGCAACATTACATTGCTACATATTGAAACGTTACATTGCTACATATTGCAACATTGTATTGCTACATTGCAACATTACATTGTTACATTACATTGCAATATTGCATTTATACATTGCTACATTGCTACATTGCGTTGCTACATTGCGTTGCTACATTGCTACATAGTATTGCTACATTGCTATATTATATTGCTACATTGCATTGCTATATTGCTACATTGCTACATTGCATTGCTACATTGCAACATTGCATTGCTACATTGCAATGTTGCATTGCTACATTGCAACATTGCATTGCTACATATTGCAACATTGCATTGCTAAATTGCAACATTGCATTGCTAAATTGCAACATTGCATTGCTTCATTGCAACGTTGTATTGCTACATTGCAACGTTGCATTGCTACATTGCAACATTGCATTGAAACACTGCAACGTTGCATTGCTACATTGCAACATTGCATTTTTACATTGCAACGTTGCATTGCTACATTGCAACATTTCATTGCTACATTGCAACATTGCATTGCTACATTGCAACATCGCATTTTTACATTGTAACATTCCATTGCTACATTGCAACATTGCATTGCTACATTGCAACGTTGCATTGCTACGTTGCAACGTTGCATTGCTACATTGCAACGTTGCATTGCTACATTACATTGCTTTGCTACATTGTAGTGCATTGTTACATTACATTGCATTGCTACATTGCATTGCATTGCTACATTACATTGCTACATTGCATTGCTTTACTACATTACATTGCATTGCTACATTGCATTTAATTGCTATATTGCATTGCATTGCTACATTGCATTGCATTGCATTGCTACATTGCATTGCATTGCTACACTGCATTGCTACGTTGCTACATTGCATTGCTACATTGCATTGCTACATATTGCAACATTGCATTGCTACATTGCAATATTGCATTGCTACATTGCAACATTGCATTGCTAAATTGCAACATTGCATTGCTACATTGCATTGCTACATTGCATTGCTACATTGAAATATTGTATTGCTACATTGCAACATTACATTGTTACATTACATTGCTTTGCTACATTGCAATATTGCATTGCTACATTGCTACATTGCTACATTGCGTTGCTACATTGCGTTGCTACATTGCTACATAGTATTGCTACATTGCTATATTATATTGAAACATTGCATTGCTATATTGCTACATTGCTACATCGCATTGCTACATTGCAACATTGCATTGCTACATTGCAACATTGCATTGCTACATTGCAACATTGCATTGCTACATTGCATTGCTACATTGCAATATTGCATTGCTACATTGCAGCATTGCATTGCTACATTGCAACGTTGCATTGCCACGTTGGAAAGTTGCATTGCTACATTACATTGCATTGCTACATTACATTGCATTGCTACATTGTATTGCATTGCTACATTGCATTGCATTACTACATTAGATTGCATTGCTACATTGCATTGCATTGCTACATTACATTGCATTGCTTTGCTGCATTGTATTGCATTGCTACATTGCATTGCTACATTGCTATATTGCATTTCTACATTGCATTGCTACATTGCAACATTGCATTGCTACATTGCAACATTGCATTGCTACATTTCAACATTGCATTGCTACATTGCAACATTGCATTGCTACATTCCAACATTGCATTGCTACATTGCTACATTGCAACATTGCATTGCTACATTGCAACATTGCATTGCTTCATTGCATTGCTACATTGCAATATTGCATTTCTACATTGCAATATTGCATTGCTACATTGCTACATTGCGTTGCTACATTGCTACATAGTATTGCTACATTGCTATATTATATTGATACATTGCATTGCTATATTAAATTGCTACATTGCTACATTTCATTGCTATATTAAATTGCTACATTGCTACATTGCATTGCTACATTGCAACATTGCATTGCTACATTGCAACATTGCATTGCTACATTGCAACATTGCATTGCTACATATTTCAACATTGCATTGCTACATTGCAACATTGCTTTGCTACATTGCAACATTGCATTGCTACATATTGCAACATTGCATTGCTACATTGCATTGCTACATTGCAACATTGCATTGCTATATTGCAACATTGCCTTGCTACAATGAAACGTTGCATTGCTACATTGCAACATTACATTGCTACATATTGCAACGTTACATTGCTACATATTGCAACATTGCATTGCTACATTGCAACATTGCATTGCTACATTGCAACATTGCATTGCTACATTGCAACATTGCATTGCTACCTATTGCAACATTGCATTGCTACATATTGCAACATTGCATTGCTACATTGCAACATAGCATTGCTACATTGCAACATTGCATTGCTACATTGCAACATTGCATTGCTACATTGCAAGATTGCAATGCTACATTGAAACATTGCATTGCTACATTGCAAGATTGCATAGCTACATATTGCAAGATTGCATTGCTACATTGCAACACTGCATTGCTACATATTGCAACATTTCATTGCTAGATTGCAACATTGCATTGCTACATTGCAACATTGCATTGCTACATTGCAACATTGCAGTGCTACATTGCATTGCTACATTGCAATATTGCATTGCTACATTGCAACATTGCATTGCTACATTGCAACATTGCATTGCTACATTTGCAACATTGCATTGCTACATATTGCAACATTGCATTGCTACATTGCAACATTGCATTGCTACATTGCAACATTGCATTGCTACATTGCATTGCTACATTGCTACATTGCATTGCTACATTGCAACATTACATTGCTACATTGCAATATTGCATTGCTACACTGCTACATTGCGTTGCTGCGTTGCTACATTGCTACATAGTATTGCTACATTGCTATATTATATTGATACATTGCATTGCTATATTGCTACATTGCAACATTGCATTGCTACATTGCTACATTGCTACATTGCTACATTGCATTGCTACATTGCTACATTGCTTTGCTACATTGCTACATTGCATTGCTACATTGCTACATTGCATTGCTACATTGCATTGCTACATTGATATATTGCATTGCTACATTGCTATATTGCATTGCTACATTGCATTGCTACATTTCCACATTACAACATTGCATTGCTACATTGCAACATTAAATTGCTACATTGCAACATTACATTGCTAAATTGCAACATTGGATTGCTATTTTGCAACATTGCATTGCTACATTGCAACATTGCATTGCTACATTGCAACATTACATTTCCACATTACAACATTGCATTGCTACATTGCAACATTACATTGCTACATTGCAACATTACATTGCTAAATTGCAACATTGGATTGCTATTTTGCAACATTGCATTGCTACATTGCAACATTACATTGCTAAATTGCAACATTACATTGCTACATTGCAATATTGCATTGCTGCACTGCTACATTGCTACATTGCGTTGCTACATTGCTACATAGTATTGCTACATTGCTATATTATATTGATACATTGCATTGCTATATTGCTACATTGCAACATAGCATTGCTACATTGCTACATTGCTACATTGCTACATTGCTACATTGCTACATTGCTACATTGCATTGCTACATTGCTACATTGCATTGTTACATTGCATTGCTACATTGATATATTGCATTGCTTTATTGCTATATTGCATTGCTACATTGCATTGCTACATTTCCACATTACAACATTGCATTGCTACATTGCAACATTACATTGCTAAATTGCAACATTGGATTGCTATTTTGCAACATTGCATTGCTACATTGCAACATTGCATTGCTACATTGCATTGCTATATTGCAACATTACATTGCTAAATTGCAACATTACATTGCTACATTGCAACATTGCATTGCTACATTGCAGCATTGCATTGCTACATTGCAACATTGTATTGCTACCTTGCAACATTACATTGCTACATTGCAACATTGCATTGCTACATTGCAACATTGTATTGCTACATTGCAACATTGTATTGCTACATTGCTATATTGCATTGCTACATTGCTGCATTGCTACATTGCGTTGCTACATTGCATTGCTACATTGCATTGCTAAATTGCTAAATTGCATTGCTACATTGCTATATTGCATTGATACATTGCTACATTGCATTGCTGCATTGCAACGCTACATTGCCACATTGCAACATTGCATTGCTACATTGCCACATTGCAAAATTGCATTGCTACATTGCAACATTGCATTGTTACATTCAATATTATATTGCTACATGGCAACGTTATATTGCTACATTGCAACATTGCATTGCTACATTACAACATTGCATTGCTACATTGCTACATTTCTACATTGCTACACTGCATTGCTACATTGCTACATTGCATTGCTACATTGCATTGCTACATATTGCAACATTGCATTGCTACATTGCAACATTGCATTGCTACATTGCATTGCTACATTTCATTGCTATATCTCTACATTGCAACATTGCATTGCTAAATTGCAATATTGCATTGCTACATTGCTACATTGCTACATTGCGTTGCTACATTGCTACATTGCGTTGCTACATTGCTACATAGTATTGCTACATTGCTATATTATATTGCTACATTGCATTGCTATATCTCTACATTGCAACATTGCATTGCTACATATTGCAAGATTGCATTGCTACATTGAAGCATTGCATTGCTACATATTGCAACATTGCATTGCTACATTGCAACATTGCATTGCTACATTGCAAGATTGCATTGCTACATTGGTACATTGCTACATTGCGTTGTTACATTGCTACGTAGTATTGCTAGATTGCTATATTATATTGCTACATTGCATTGCTATATTGCTACATTGCAACGTTGCATTGCTACATTGCAACATTGCATTGCTACATTGCAACATTGCATTGCTACATTGCAACATTGTATTGCTACATATTGCAACATTGCATTGCTACATTGCAACATTGCATTGCTACATATTGCAACGTTACATTGCTACATTGCAACATTGCATCGCTACATTGTAACATCGCTTTGCTACATTGCAACGTATCATTGCTACATTGCAACGTTGCATTGCTACATTGCAACATTGCATTGCTACATTGCAACATTGCATTGCTACATATTTCAACCTTGCATTGCTACATATTTCAATCTTGCATTGCTAAATTGCAACGTTGCATTCCTTCATTGCAACATTGCATTGCTACATATTGCAACATTGCATTGCTAAATTGCAACATTGCATTGCTACATTGCAACGTTGCATTGCTACATTGCAACGTTGCATTGCTACATTGCAACATTGCATTGCTACATTGCAACGTTGCATTGCTACATTGCAACATTGCATTGCTAATATTGCAACATTGCATTGCTAAATATTGCAACATTGCATTGGTACATTGCAACATTGCATTGGTACATTGCAACATTGCATTGCAACATTGCAACATTGCATTGCAACATTGCATTGCTACATTGCAACGTTGCATTTTTACATTGCAACATTTCATTGCTACATTTCAACATTGCATTGCTACATTGCAACATTGCATTGCTACATTGCAACATTGTATTGCTACATATTGCAACATTGCATTGCTACATTGCAACATTGCATTGCTACATATTGCAACGTTACATTGCTACATTGCAACATTGCATCGCTACATTGTAACATCGCTTTGCTACATTGCAACGTATCATTGCTACATTGCAACGTTGCATTGCTACATTGCAACATTGCATTGCTACATTGCAACATTGCATTGCTACATATTTCAACCTTGCATTGCTACATATTTCAACCTTGCATTGCTAAATTGCAACGTTGCATTCCTTCATTGCAACATTGCATTGCTACATATTGCAACATTGCATTGCTAAATTGCAACATTGCATTGCTACATTGCAACGTTGCATTGCTACATTGCAACGTTGCATTGCTACATTGCAACATTGCATTGCTACATTGCAACGTTGCATTGCTACATTGCAACATTGCATTGCTAAATATTGCAACATTGCATTGCTAAATATTGCAACATTGCATTGGTACATTGCAACATTGCATTGGTACATTGCAACATTGCATTGCAACATTGCAACATTGCATTGCAACATTGCATTGCTACATTGCAACGTTGCATTTTTACATTGCAACATTTCATTGCTACATTTCAACATTGCATTTGCTACATTGCAACATTGCATTGCTACATTGCAACGTTGCATTGCTACGTTGCAACGTTGCATTGCTACATTGCAACGTTGCATTGCTACATTACATTGCTTTGCTACATTGTATTGCATTGCTACATTACATTGCATTGCTACATTGCATTGCATTGCTACATTACATTGCATTGCATTGCTACATTGCATTGCATTGCATTGCATTGCTACATTGCATTACATTGCTACAATGCATTGCTACATTGCTACAGTCAAGACAAGGCAACTTGTCAAGACAAGACAACTTGTCAAGACAAGACAACTTGTCAAGACAAGACAAGACAACTTGTCAAGACAAGACAAGACAACTTGTCAAGACAAGACAAGAAAAGACAAGACAAGACAAGAAAAGGCAAGAAAATCAAGACCAGACAACTTGTAAAGACAAGACAAGACAACTTGTCAAGACAAGACAAGACAAGGCAAGACAAGGCAAGACAAGACAAGGCAAGACAAGACAAGACAAGACAAGACAAGACAAGACAAGACAAGAAAAGAAAATACAAGACAAGACAAGACAAGACAAGGCAAGACAAGACAAGGCAAGACAATATAAGAAAATACAAGACAAGACAAGACAAGACAAGATAAGACAACTTGTCAAGTCAAGACAAGAAAAGACAAGACAAGACAAGACAAGACAAGACAAGACAAGACAAGACAAGACAAGACAAGACAAGACAAGACAAGATAAGAAAACTTGTCAAGACAAGACCAGACAACTTGTCAAAACAAGACAAGACAACTTGTGAAGACAAGACAAGACAAGGCAAGACAAGGCAAGACAAGGCAAGACAAGTCAAGACAAGACAAGACAAGACAAGACAAGACAAGAAAAGACAAGACGAGACAAGACAAAACAAGTCAAGACAAGACAAGACAAGACAAGGCAAGACAATATAAGAAAATACAAGACAAGACAAGACAAGACAAGATAAGACAACTTGTCAAGACAAGACAAGAAAAGACAAGACAAGACAAGGCAAGACAAGACAAGACAAGACAAGACAAGATAAGAAAACTTGTCAAGACAAGGCAACTTGTCAAGACAAGACAAGACAAGACAACTTGTCAAGACAAGACAACTTGTCAAGACAAGACAAGGCAACTTGTCAAGACCAGACTTGTCAAGACAAGACTAGACAAGAAAAGACAAGACAAGACAAGACAAGATAAGAAAACTTGTCAAGACAAGGCAACTTGTCAAGACAAGACAACTTGTCAAGACAAGACAACTTGTCAAGACAAGACAAGACAACTTGTCAAGACAAGACAAGACAACTTGTCAAGACAAGACAAGAAAAGACAAGACAAGACAAGACAAGAAAAGGCAAGAAAATCAAGACCAGACAACTTGTAAAGACAAGACAAGACAACTTGTCAAGACAAGACAAGACAAGGCAAGACAAGACAAGACAAGACAAGACAAGACAAGACAAGACAAGACAAGACAAGACAAGACAAGACAAGACAAGACAAGACAAGAAAAGAAAATACAAGACAAGACAAGACAAGACAAGAAAAGAAAAGACAAGACAAGACAAGGCAAGACAAGGCAAGGCAAGACAAGACGAGACAAGACGAGACGAGACGAGACGAGACGAGACAAGACAAGAAAAGAAAAGAAAAGACCAGACAAGACATGACAAGGCAAGGCAAGACAAGACAAGACAAGACAAGACAAGACAAGACAAGGAAAGGCAACGCAAGACAAGACAAGACAAGACAAGACAAGATAAGGCAAGACAAACAAGACAAGACAAGGCAAGACAAGAAAAGACAAGACAAGACAACTTGTCAAGACAAGACAAGACAAGACAAGATAAGACAACTTGTCAAGAAAAGTCAAGACAAGACAAGACAAGACAAGACAAGATACGAAAACTTGTCAAGGCAAGACAATACAACTTGTCAAGACAAGACAAGACAAGACAAGACAAGACAAGACAAGAAAAGACAAGACCAGACAACTTGTCAAGACAAGACAAGACAACTTGTCAAGACAAGACAAGACAAGGCAAGGCAAGACAAGGCAAGACAAAACAAGACAAGAAAAGACAAGACAATATAACTTGTCAAGTCAAGACAAGACAAGACAAGACAAGACAACTTGTCAAGACAAGACAAGACAACTTGTCAAGACAAGACAAGACAAGACAAGACACGAAAAGACAAGACAAGCCAAGACAAGACAGGACAAGACAAGACAACTTGTCAAGACAAGAAAACTTGTCAAGTCAAGACAATTTGTCAAGACAAGACAAGACGAGACAAGACAAGACAAGACAAGACAAGACAAGACAAGACAAGAAAAGATAAGAAAAGATAAGAAAACAAGATAACGTGTCAAGACAATATAACTTGTCAAGACAAGACAACTTGTCGAGACAAGACAAGACAAAACAACATATCAAGACAACACAAGTCAAGACAAGACAAGAACAAGACAAGACAAGACAAGACAAGACAAGACAAGACAAGGGAAGGCAATACAAGACCAGACAAGACAAGACAAGACAAGACAAGACAAGAAAAGACAAGACAAGACAAGACAAGACAAGATAAGAAAAATTGTCAAGACAAGACAATACAACTTGTCAAGACAAGACAAGACAAGACAAGACAAGACAAGACAAGACAAGACAAGATAAGATAAGAAAACTTGTCAAGACAAGACCAGACAACTTGTCAAAACAGCACAAGACAACTTGTGAAGACAAGACAAGACAAGACAAGACAAGGCAAGACAAGGCAAGACAAGTCAAGACAAGACAAGACAAGACAAGACAAGACAAGACAAGAAAAGACAAGACGAGACAAGACAAAACAAGTCAAGACAAGACAAGACAAGACAAGGCAAGACAATATAAGAAAATACAAGACAAGACAAGACAAGACAAGATAAGACAACTTGTCAAGACAAGACAAGAAAAGACAAGACAAGACAAGACAAGACAAGACAAGACAAGACAAGACAAGACAAGATAAGAAAACTTGTCAAGACAAGGCAACTTGTCAAGACAAGACAACTTGTCAAGACAAGACAACTTGTCAAGACAAGACAAGGCAACTTGTCAAGACCAGACTTGTCAAGACAAGACTAGACAAGACAAGACAAGACAAGACAAGACAAGACAAGAAAAGACAAGACAAGACAACTTGTCAAGACAAGACAAGACAACTTGTCAAGACAAGACAAGACAAGACAAGACAAGAAAAGACAAGACAAGACAAGACAAGACAAGACAAGACAAGGCAAGACAAGACAAGACAACTTGTCAAGACAAGATAAGACAAGACAAGACAAGACAAGGCAAGGCAAGACAAGACAAGACAAGACAAGACAAGACAAGACAAGACAAGACAAGACAAGACAAGACAAGACAAGACAAGACAAGACAAGACAAGAAAAGAAAAGACAAGACAAGACAAGACAAGACAAGACAAGAAAAGAAAAGACAAGACAAGACAAGGCAAGGCAAGGCAAGGCAAGGCAAGACGACACGAGACGAGACGAGACGAGACGAGACAAGACAACACAACACAACACAAGAAAAGAAAAGACCAGACAAGACATGACAAGGCAAGGCAAGACAAGACAAGACAAGACAAGACAAGACAAGGAAAGGCAACGCAAGACAAGACAAGACAAGACAAGACAAGGCAAGACAAACAAGACAAGACAAGGCAAGACAAGAAAAGACAAGACAAGACAACTTGTCAAGACAAGACAAGACAAGACAAGATAAGAAAACTTGTCAAGGCAAGACAATACAACTTGTCAAGACAAGACAAGACAAGACAAGACAAGACAAGGCAAGACAAGACAAGACAAGACAAGAAAAGACAAGACCAGACAAGACAAGACAAGACAAGACAACTTGTCAAGACAAGACAAGACAAGACAAGATAAGACAACTTGTCAAGACAAGTCAAGACAAGACAAGACAAGACAAGACAAGACAAGATACGAAAACTTGTCAAGGCAAGACAATACAACTTGTCAAGACAAGACAAGACAAGACAAGACAAGACAAGAAAAGACAAGACCAGACAACTTGTCAAGACAAGACAAGACAACTTGTCAAGACAAGACAAGACAAGGCAAGGCAAGACAAGGCAAGACAAAACAAGACAAGAAAAGACAAGACAATATAACTTGTCAAGTCAAGACAAGACAAGACAAGACAAGACAACTTGTCAAGACAAGACAAGACAACTTGTCAAGACAAGGCAAGACAAGACAAGACACGAAAAGACAAGACAAGCCAAGACAAGACAGGACAAGACAAGACAACTTGTCAAGACAAGACAACTTGTCAAGTCAAGACAATTTGTCAAGACAAGACAAGACGAGACAAGACAAGACAAGACAAGACAAGACAAGACAAGAAAAGATAAGAAAAGATAAGAAAACAAGATAACGTGTCAAGACAATATAACTTGTCAAGACAAGACAACTTGTCGAGACAAGACAAGACAAAACAACATATCAAGACAACACAAATTGTCAAGACAAGACAAGAACAAGACAAGACGAGAAAAGATAAGACAAGGCAAGACAAGGGAAGGCAATACAAGACCAGACAAGACAAGACAAGACAAGACAAGACAAGAAAAGACAAGACAAGACAAGACAAGATAAGATAAGAAAAATTGTCAAGACAAGACAATACAACTTGTCAAGACAAGACAAGACAAGACAAGACAAGACAAGACAAGACAAGACAAGACAAGACAAGACAAGACAAGACAAGACAAGACAAGACAAGACAAGATAAGATAATAAAACTTGTCAAGACAAGACCAGACAACTTGTCAAAACAGCACAAGACAACTTGTGAAGACAAGACAAGACAAGGCAAGACAAGGCAAGACAAGGCAAGACAAGTCAAGACAAGACAAGACAAGACAAGACAAGACAAGAAAAGACAAGACGAGACAAGACAAAACAAGTCAAGACAAGACAAGACAAGACAAGGCAAGACAATATAAGAAAATACAAGACAAGACAATACAAGACAAGATAAGACAACTTGTCAAGACAAGACAAGAAAAGACAAGACAAGACAAGACAAGACAAGACAAGACAAGACAAGACAAGATAAGAAAACTTGTCAAGACAAGGCAACTTGTCAAGACAAGACAACTTGTCAAGACAAGACAACTTGTCAAGACAAGACAAGGCAACTTGTCAAGACCAGACTTGTCAAGAGAAGACTAGACAAGACAAGACAAGACAAGACAAGACAAGACAACACAAGAAAAGTCAAGACAAGACAACTTGTCAAGACAAGACAAGACAACTTGTCAAGACAAGACAAGACAAGACAAGACAAGAAAAGACAAGACAAGATAAGACAAGACAAGACAAGACAAAGCAAGGCAAGACAAGACAACTTGTCAAGACAAGATAAGACAAGACAAGACAAGACAAGGCAAGGCAAGACAAGACAAGACAAGACAAGACAAGACAAGACAAGACAAGACAAGACAAGACAAGACAAGAAAAGAAAAGACAAGACAAGACAAGACAAGACAAGACAAGAAAAGAAAAGTCAAGACAAGACAAGACAAGGCAAGGCAAGGCAAGACGACACGAGACGAGACGAGACGAGACGAGACAAGACAACACAACACAAGAAAAGAAAAGACCAGACAAGACATGACAAGGCAAGGCAAGACAAGACAAGACAAGACAAGACAAGACAAGACAAGACAAGACAAGGAAAGGCAACGCAAGACAAGACAAGACAAGACAAGACAAGGCAAGACAAACAAGACAAGACAAGGCAAGACAAGAAAAGACAAGACAAGACAACTTGTCAAGACAAGACAAGACAAGACAAGATAAGAAAACTTGTCAAGGCAAGATAATACAACTTGTCAAGACAAGACAAGACAAGACAAGACAAGACAAGACAATGCAAGACAAGACAAGAAAAGACAAGAAAAGACAAGACCAGACAACTGGTCAAGACAAGACAAGACAACTTGTCAAGACAAGACAAGACAAGACAAGACAAGGCAAGACAAGGCAAGACAAAACAAGACAAGAAAAGACAAGACAATATAACTTGTCAAGTCAAGACAAGACAAGACAAGACAAAACAAGACAACTTGTCAAGACAAGACAAGACAAGACACGAAAAGACAAGACAAGACAAGCCAAGACAAGACAGGACAAGATAAGACAACTTGTCAAGACAAGACAACTTGTCAAGTCAAGACAATTTGTCAAGACAAGACAAGACGAGACAAGACAAGACAAGACAAGGCAAGACAAGACAAGACAAGAAAAGATAAGAAAACTTGAGAAGACAAGACAACGTGTCAAGACAAGATAACTTGTCAAGACAAGACAACTTGTCGAGACAAGACAAGACAAAACAACTTATCAAGACAACACAAATTGTCAAGACAAGACAAGACAAGACAAGACAAGACAAGACAAGACAAGACAAGACAAGACAAGACAAGACAAGACAAGACAAGACAAGACAAGACAAGACAAGACAAGACAAGACAAGACAAGACAAGACAAGACAAGACAAGACAAGACAAGACAAGACAAGACAAGACAAGACAAGACAAGACAAGACAAGACAAGACAAGACAAGACAAGACAAGACAAGACAAGACGACTTGTCAAGACAAGACAAGACAACTTGTCAAGACAAGGCAAGGCAATGCAAGGCAAGGCAAGGCAAGGCAAGACAAGACAAGACAAGACAAGACAAGACAAGACAAGACAAGACAAGACAAGACAAGACAAGACGAGACGAGACGAAACGAGACAAGACAAGACAAGACAAGACAAGACAAGACATGACAAGACACGAAAAGACAAGACAAGCCAAGACAAGACAGGACAAGACAAGACAACTTGTCAAGACAAGACAACTTGTCAAGTCAAGACAATTTGTCAAGACAAGACAACTTGTCGAGACAAGACAAGACAAAACAACTTATCAAGACAACACAAATTGTCAAGACAAGACAAGACAAGACAAGACAAGACAAGACAAGACAAGACAAGACAAGACAAGAAAAGAAAATACAAGACAAGACGAGACAAGACAAAACAAGTCAAGACAAGACAACACAAGACAAGACAAGGCAAGACAAGACAAGGCAAGACAATATAAGAAAATACAAGACAAGACAAGACAAGACAAGATAAGACAACTTGTCAAGTCAAGACAAGAAAAGACAAGACAAGACAAGACAAGACAAGACAAGACAAGACAAGACAAGACAAGACAAGACAAGTCAAGATAAGAAAACTTGTCAAGACAAGACCAGACAACTTGTCAAAACAAGACAAGACAACTTGTGAAGACAAGACAAGACAAGGCAAGACAAGACAAGACAAGGCAAGACAAGTCAAGACAAGACAAGACAAGACAAGACAAGAAAAGACAAGACGAGACAAGACAAAACAAGTCAAGACAAGACAAGACAAGACAAGGCAAGACAATATAAGAAAATACAAGACAAGACAAGACAAGATAAGACAACTTGTCAAGACAAGACAAGAAAAGACAAGACAAGACAAGACTAGACAAGACAAGACAAGATAAGAAAAATTGTCAAGACAAGGCAACTTGTCAAGACAAGACAAGACAAGACAACTTGTCAAGACAAGACAACTTGTCAAGACAAGACAAGGCAACTTGTCAAGACCAGACTTGTCAAGACAAGACAAGACAAGACAAGACAAGACAAGACAAGACAAGATAAGAAAACTTGTCAAGACAAGGCAACTTGTCAAGACAAGACAACTTGTCAAGACAAGACAACTTGTCAAGACAAGACAAGACAACTTGTCAAGACAAGACAAGACAACTTGTCAAGACAAGACAAGACAAGACAAGACAAGACAAGACAAGAAAAGGCAAGAAAATCAAGACCAGACAACTTGTAAAGACAAGACAAGACAACTTGTCAAGACAAGACAAGACAAGGCAAGACAAGACAAGACAAGACAAGACAAGACAAGACAAGACAAGACAAGACAAGAAAAGAAAAGACAAGACAAGACAAGACAAGACAAGAAAAGAAAAGACAAGACAAGACAAGGCAAGGCAAGGCAAGGCAAGGCAAGACGAGACAAGACGAGACAAGACAAGACAAGACAAGAAAAGAAAAGACCAGACCAGACAAGACATGACAAGGCAAGGCAAGGCAAGACAAGACAAGACAAGACAAGACAAGACAAGACAAGACAAGACAAGGAAAGGCAACGCAACGCAAGACAAGACAAGACAAGACAAGACAAGACAAGGCAAGACAAACAAGACAAGACAAGGCAAGACAAGAAAAGACAAGACAAGACAACTTGTCAAGACAAGACAAGACAAGACAAGATAAGACAACTTGTCAAGACAAGTCAAGACAAGACAAGACAAGACAAGACAAGATACGAAAACTTGTCAAGGCAAGACAATACAAATTGTCAAGACAAGACAAGACAAGACAAGACAAGACAAGAAAAGACAAGACCAGACAACTTGTCAAGACAAGACAAGACAACTTGTCAAGACAAGACAAGACAAGGCAAGGCAAGACAAGGCAAGACAAAACAAGACAAGAAAAGACAAGACAATATAACTTGTCAAGTCAAGACAAGACAAGACAAGACAAGACAACTTGTCAAGACAAGACAAGACAACTTGTTAAGACAAGACAAGACAAGACAAGACAAGACACGAAAAGACAAGACAAGCCAAGACAAGACAGGACAAGACAAGACAACTTGTCAAGACAAGACAACTTGTCAAGTCAAGACAATTTGTCAAGACAAGACAAGACGAGACAAGACAAGACAAGACAAGACAAGACAAGACAAGACAAGACAAGAAAAGATAAGAAAAGATAAGAAAACAAGATAACGTGTCAAGACAATATAACTTGTCAAGACAAGACAACTTGTCGAGACAAGACAAGACAAAACAACATATCAAGACAACACAAATTGTCAAGACAAGACAAGAACAAGACAAGACGAGAAAAGATAAGACAAGGCAAGACAAGGGAAGGCAATAAAAGACCAGACAAGACAAGACAAGACAAGACAAGACAAGAAAAGACAAGACAAGACAAGACAAGACAAGATAAGATAAGAAAAATTGTCAAGACAAGACAATACAACTTGTCAAGACAAGACAAGACAAGACAAGACAAGACAAGACAAGACAAGACAAGACAAGACAAGACAAGACAAGACAAGACAAGACAAGACAAGATAAGATAATAAAACTTGTCAAGACAAGACCAGACAACTTGTCAAAACAGCACAAGACAACTTGTGAAGACAAGACAAGACAAGGCAAGACAAGGCAAGACAAGGCAAGACAAGACAAGACAAGACAAGACAAGACAAGACAAGACAAGACAAGACAAGACAAGACAAGACAAGACAAGAAAAGGCAACGCAAGACAAGACAAGACAAGACAAGACAAGGCAAGACAAACAAGACAAGACAAGGCAAGACAAGAAAAGACAAGACAAGACAACTTGTCAAGACAAGACAAGACAAGACAAGATAAGAAAACTTGTCAAGGCAAGACAATACAACTTGTCAAGACAAGACAAGACAAGACAAGACAAGACAAGACAATGCAAGACAATACAAGAAAAGACAAGAAAAGACAAGACCAGACAACTTGTCAAGACAAGACAAGACAACTTGTCAAGACAAGACAAGACAAGACAAGGCAAGACAAGGCAAGACAAAACAAGACAAGAAAAGACAAGACAATATAACTTGTCAAGTCAAGACAAGACAAGACAAGACAAGACAAAACAAGACAACTTGTCAAGACAAGACAAGACAAGACACGAAAAGACAAGACAAGACAAGCCAAGACAAGACAGGACAAGACAAGACAACTTGTCAAGACAAGACAACTTGTCAAGTCAAGACAATTTGTCAAGACAATACAAGACGAGACAAGACAAGACAAGACAAGGCAAGACAAGACAAGACAAGAAAATATAAGAAAACTTGAGAAGACAAGACAACGTGTCAAGACAAGAAAACTTGTCAAGACAAGACAACTTGTCGAGACAAGACAAGACAAAACAACTTATCAAGACAACACAAATTGTCAAGACAAGACAAGAACAAGACAAGACAAGACAAGACAAGACAAGGCAAGACAAGGGAAGGCAATACAAGACCAGACAAGACAAGACAAGACAAGACAAGACAAGACAAGACAAGACAAGGGAAGGCAATACAAGACCAGACAAGACAAGACAAGACAAGACAAGACAAGACAAGGGAAGGCAATACAAGACAAGACAAGACAAGACAAGATAAGAAAACTTGTCAAGACAAGACAAGGCAACTTGTCAAGACAAGCCAACTTGTCAAGACAACTTGTCAAGACAACTTGTCAAGACAAGACAACTTGTCAAGTCTAGACAACTTGCAAGACAAGACAAGACAAGACAAGACAAGACAAGACCAGACAAGACAATACAAAACAAGACAAGACAAGACAAGATAAGAAAACTTTTCAAGACAAGACAAGACAAGACAACTTATCAAGACAAGACAAGACAAGACAAGAAAAGACAAGACAAGCCAACTTGTCAAGACAAGACAACTTGTCAAGACAAGACAACTTGTAAAGACAACTTATCAAGACAAGACAACTTATCAAGGCAAGACAAGACAAGTCAAGACAAGACAAGCAAGACAATACAAGACAAGACAAGACAAGACAATACAAGACAAGACAAGACAAGACAAGACAAGACAAGACAAGACAAGAAAAGACAAGACAAGACCAGACAAGACAAGATAAGAAAACTTGTCAAGACAAGACAACTTGTCAACACAAGACAAGATAAGACAAGAATAGACAAGAATAGACAACTTGTCAAGACAATACAATACAAGACAAGACAAAACAAAACAAGACAAGACAAGAAAAGAAAACACAATACAATACAAGACAACTTGTCAAGACAAGCCAACTTGTTAAGACAAGAAAACTTGTCAAGACAAGACAACTTGTAAAGACAAGACAATACAAGACAAGACAAGACAAGTCAAGACAAGACAAGACCAGAAAAGAAAACACAAGACAAGACAAGACAACTCGTCAAGACAAGATAGGACAACTTGTCGACAAGGCAACTTGTCAAGACAAGACAAGACAAGACAAGACAAGACAAAACAAGACAAGACAAGACAAGACAAGACAAGACAAGACAAGACAAGACAAGACAAGACAAGACAAGACAAGACAAGACAAGACAAGACAAGACAAGACAAGACAAGACTATACAAGACAAGACAAGACAAGACAAGACAAGACAAGACAAGACTAGACAAGACAAGGCAAGACAAGACATGATAAGACAAGACAAGACAAGACAAGACAAGACAAGGAAAGAAAAGAAAAGAAAAGAAAAGACAAGACAAGACAAGACGACTTGTCAAGACAAGACAAGACAACTTGTCAAGACAAGGCAAGGCAATTCAAGGCAAGGCAAGGCAAGACAAGACAAGACAAGACAAGACAAGACAAGACAAGACAAGACAAGACGAGACGAAACGAGACAAGACAAGACAAGATAATACATGGCATGGCAAGGCAAGGCAAGACAAGACAAGACAAGACAAGACAAGACAAGACAAGACAAGACAAGACAAGACAAGACAAGACAAGACAAGACAAGGCAAGAAAAGACAAGACAAGACAAAACAACGAAAGGCAATACAAGACAAGACAAGACAAGACAAGACAAGACAAGACAAGCCAAGACAAGACAGGACAAAACAAGGCAACTTATCAAGACAAGACAAGACAAGACAAGAGAAGACAAGGCAAGACAAGACAAGACAACTTTTCAAGACAAGACAACTTGTCAAGTCAAGACAATTTGTCAAGTCAAGACAAGACGAGACAAGACAAGACAAACAAGACAAGACAAGACTAGACAAGACAAGACAAGACAAGACAAGACAAGACAAGAATAGACAAGACAAGACAAGATAAGAAAACTTGTGAAGACAAGACAACGTGTCAAGATAAGATAACTTGTCAAGAGAAGACAACTTGTCGAGACAAGACAAGACAAGACAACTTATCAAGACAACACAAATTGTCAAGACAAGACAAGAACAAGACAAGACAAGACAAGGCAAGACAAGGGAAGGCAATACAAGACCAGACAAGACAAGACAAGACAAGGCAGGACAAGACAAGACAAGACAAGACAACTTGTCAAGACAAGACAAGAAAAGAAAAGACAAGACAAGACAAGACAAGACAAGATAAGAAAACTTGTCAAGACAAGACAAGACAACTTGTGAAGACAAGACAACTTGTCAAGCCAAGACAACTTATCAAGACAAGACAAGGCAACTTGTCAAGACCAGACTTGTCAAGATAAGACAAGACAACACAACACAAGAAAAGACAAGACAAGAAAAGGCAAGAAAAGACAAGACCAGACAACTTGTCAAGACAAGACAAGACAACTTGCCAAGACAAGACAAGACAAGACAAGACAAGACAAGGCAAGGCAAGACAAGACAAGACAAGATAACAAAACAAAACAAAACAAAACAACACAAAACATAAGAAAAAGGAAGACAAGACAACTTATCAAGACAAGACAAGACAACTTGTCAAGACAAGACAAGACAAGACAAGACAAGACAAGACAAGAAAAGACAAGACAAGACAACTTATCAAGACAAGACAACTTGTCAAGACAAGACAAGAACAAGACAAGACAAGACAAGACAAGACAACAAAACACAACACAACACAACACAACACAACACAACACAACACAAGACAAGACAAGACAAGACAAGACAAGACAACTTGTCAAGACAAGACAAGACAAGACAAAACAAGACAAGACAAGACAAGGCAAGACAAGACAAGACAATATAAGAAAAGACAAGACAAGTAAAGACAAGACAATATAACTTGTCAAGACAAGACAAGACAAGACAAGACAACTTGTCAAGACTAGACAAGACAACTTGTCAAGACTAGACAAGACAACTTGTCAAGACAAAACAAGAAAAGACAAGACAAGACAAGGCAAGGCAAGACAACACAACACAAGACAAGACAAGACAACTTGTCAAGTCAAGACAACTTCCCAAGACAAGACAAGACAAGACAAGACAAGACAAGACAAGACAAGACAAGATAAGATAAGATAAGATAAGATAAGAAAACTTGTCAAGACAAGGCAACTTGTCAATACAAGGCAACTTGTCAAGACAAGACAACTTGTCAAGACAATACAAGGCAACTTGTCAAGACCAGACTTGTCAAGACAAGACAAGACAAGACAAGACAAGACAAGAAAAGAAAAGAAAAGACAAGACAAGACAAGAAAAGACAAGACAAGACAATACAAGACAAGACAAGACAAGACAAAACAAGACAAGACAAAACAAGACAAGAAAAGGCAAGAAAAGACAAGACCAGACAACTTGTCAAGACAAGACAAGAAAAGACAAGACAAGACAAGACAAAACAAGGCAAGACAAGACAAGACAACACAAGACAAGACAAGACAACTTGTCAAGTCAAGACAAGAACAAGACAAGACAAGACAAGACAAGACAAGACAAGACAAGACAAGACAAGACAAGACAACAAAACACAACACAACACAACACAACACAACACAAGACAAGACAAGACAAGACAAGACAAGACAAGACAAGACAAGACAAGTTGTCAAGACAAGACAAGACAAGACAAAACAAGACAAGACAAGACAAGGCAAGACAAGACAAGACAATATAAGAAAAGACAAGACAAGTAAAGACAAGACAATATAACTTGTCAAGACAAGACAAGACAAGACAAGACAACTTGTCAAGACTAGACAAGACAACTTGTCAAGACTAGACAAGACAACTTGTCACGACAAAACAAGAAAAGACAAGACAAGACAAGGCAAGGCAAGACAACACAACACAACACAAGACAAGACAAGACAACTTGTCAAGTCAAGACAACTTCCCAAGACAAGACAAGACAAGACAAGACAAGACAAGACAAGACAAGACAAGACAAGACAAGACAAGACAAGACAAGACAAGACAAGACAAGACAAGACAAGACAAGACAAGATAAGATAAGATAAGAAAACTTGTCAAGACATGACAACTTGTCAAGACAATACATGATATTTACCAATCGTTCACGCCAGCAAGCTTGCAGCTCATCTCCTTATCAAATACTTGGAATCCATTTGGCAGAACATACATTTAGACCAGTCCATGCGATCAATTGAAGATCTCCTGGAGGCTCCTACATCAGCCGTGTTTTCTTCTGATTCGTTAGACACTCGGTTTTGGAGACGCTGAATAGTGAATATGACCTCCAGGAGATCTTCAATTGATCGCATGGACTGGTCTAAATGTATGTTCTGCCAAATGGATTCCAAAGGTTTAAGCCAAGTACAAACCATGGAAACATCAGCCAAAATACTCCGGAAAGCCGTATTTGCCACGATAAGGAGATGAGCTGCAAGCTTGCTGGCGTGAACGATTTGATAGCATCAGAAGGTAAATATCATCTGAAATGTTACACAAGGTTTCAAAGAAACACTGATAAGAACGCAACCGGCTTCAAAGAAGTGAACAGTGATCCTGGAGATACCTGCTTTGAAGAAATGATGTCCTCACCTGAAAAGGGACTATGTCGGGGCCGTATCTACTCGCTGAAAGCAGTGTGGACATCCTTTTCCCATCGGCTTGAGTCGCATTACCATCTAGATTCGGGCGTTTACAGGGGAAACAAGTTGAAAGAGAAGATTCAGATATTTCTTCAAGATAAAGTTACGTTTGTTCAACCGTTCAATCCGTCAGAGCCCCTCTTGTTAGTTTCATCACATCTAAACGAAGCCGCCATGCGTTCTTTATTAAAAGAGTCAAATGTGGAGGGAAATGTTGATGATGCTCAATATGATGAGGAGCTAAACAACGATGATATTGAAGCTGTAGATCTTGATGCAGAATTACTGGCTGTATAGAGTAGCTGTAAAGGTTCACCGCAATGTGGCCTGGGAACTAATCAATAAGCACAGGATCCGCAAATCGTACCTCCTGCAATATTCATATTTGAAATAAGTTTATTAAAATGCTAAATATCATAGTAATATGTTAAATTCCCGTTACAATCATCCATTTAGAATAATTTCTAGTTAATATTTTGAAGTTATTGAATAGTATTAAAAATATATAATTAACTAAGCACGTGACTAGTCACGTGACCAAGACAAGACAAGACAAGACAAGACAAGAAAAGACAAGAAAAGACAAGATGAGAGAAGCCAAGAAAATAAAAGACATGACAAGACAACGTGTCAAGACAAGACAAGACAACTTGTCAAGACAAGACAAGACAGACAGATAATACAAGACAAGACAAGACAAGACAAGACAAGACAAGACAAGACAAGACAAGACAAGACAAGACAAGATAGGACAAGACAAGACAAGACAAGACAAGACAAGACAAGACAAGACAAGACAAGACAAGACAAGAAAAGACAAGACAAGAAAATGAAAGACAAGACAACTTGTCAAGACAAGACAAGACAAGACAACTTGTCAAGACAAGACAAGACAACTTGTCAAGACAAGACAAGACAACTTGTCAAGACAAGACAAGACAACTTGTCAAGACAAGACAAGACAACTTGTCAAGACAAGACAAGACAAGACAAGACAAGGCAAGGCAAGACAAGGCAAGACAAGACAAAACAAGACAAGACAAGACAAGACAAGACAAGACAATATAAGAAAAGACAAGACAAGAAAAGACAAGACAATATAACTTGTCAAGACAAGACAAGACAAGACAAGACAACTTGTCAAGACAAGACAAGACAACTTGTCAAGACAAAACAAGAAAAGACAAGACAAGACAAGACAAGACAAGACAAGACAAGACAACACAAGACAAGACAAGACAACTTGTCAAGACAAGACAACTTGTCAAGACAAGACAAGACAAGACAAGACAAGACAAGACAAGACAAGACAAGACAAGGCAAAACAAGACAAGAAAAGACAAGACAAGACAAGACAAGACAATACAAGACAAGACAAGACAAGACAAGACAAGAGAAGATAAGATAAGATAAGATAAGAAAACTTGTCAAGACAAGACAACTTGTCAAGACAAGACAAGACAACTTGTCAAGACAAGACAAGACAAGACAAGACAAGACAAAACAAGACAAGACAAGACAAGACAAGACAAGAAAAGATAATACAAGACAAAACAACTTGTCAAGACAAGACAAGACAACTTGTCAAGACAAGACAAGATAAGAAAAGACAAGACTAGACAAGACAAGAAAAGGCAAGAAAAGACAAGACCAGACAACTTGTCAAGACAAGACAAGAAAAGACAAGACAAGACAAGGCAAGACAATACAACACAAGACAAGACAAGACAACTTGTCAAGTCAAGACAACTTGTCAAGACAAGACAAGACAATGCAAGGCAAGACAAGACAAGACAAGACAAGACAAGACAAGACAAGACAAGACAAGACAAGACAAGACAAGACAAGAAAAGACAAGAAAAGACAAGACAAGACAAGACAAGACAAGACAAGACAATACAAGAAAAGACAAGACAAGAAAAGAAAAGACAAGACAAGACAAGACAAGACAAGACAAGACAAGAAAATAAAAGACAAGACAAGACAAGACAACTTGTCAAGACAAGACAAGACAACTTGTCAAGACAAGACAAGACAGACAAGACAAGACAAGACAAGACAAGACAAGACAAGACAAGACAAAACAAGACAAGACAAGACAAGACAAGACAAGACAAGACAAGACAAGACAAGACAAGACAAGACAAGACAAGACAAGACAAGAAAAGAAAAGACAAGACAAGACAACTTGTCAAGACAAGACAAGACAACTTGTCAAGACAAGACAAGACAACTTGTCAAGACAAGACAAGACAACTTGTCAAGACAAGACAAGACAAGACAAGACAAGACAAGGCAAGACAAGACAAGACAAGACAAGGCAAGACAAGGCAAGGCAAGACAAGAAAAGACAAGACGAGGCAAGGCAAGGCAAGACAATATAAGAAAAGACAAGAAAAAACAAGACAAGACAATATAACTTGTCAAGACAAGACAAGACAAGACAAGACAAGACAAGACAAGACAAGACAAGACAAGACAAGACAAGACAAGACAAGACAAGACAAGACAAGACAAGACAAGACAAGACAAGACAAGACAAGACAAGACAAGACAAGACAAGACAAGACAAGAAAACTTGTCAAGACAAGACAAGACAACTTGTCAAAACAAGACAAGACAACTTGTCAAGACAAGACAAGACAAGACAAGACAAGGCAAGACAAGACAAGACAAGACAAGACAAGACAAGACAAGACAAGACAAGACAAGAAAAGACAAGACGAGACAAGACAAAACAAGCCAAGACAAGACAAGACAAGACAAGGCAAGACAATATAAGAAAAGACAAGACAAGACAAGACAAGACAAGACAAGACAACTTGTCAAGACAAGACAAGACAAGACAAGACTAACAAGACAAGACAAGACAAGACAAGACAAGACAAGACAAGACAAGACAAGACAAGACAAGACAAGACAAGATAAGAAAACTTGTCAAGACAAGGCAACTTGTCAAGACAAGACAACTTGTCAAGACAAGACAACTTGTCAAGACAAGACAACTTGTCAAGACAAGACAAGGCAACTTGTCAAGACAAGACTTGTCAAGACAAGACAAGACAAGACAAGACAAGACAAGACAAGAAAAGACAAGACAAGACAACTTGTCAAGACAAGACAAGACAACTTGTCAAGACAAGACAAGACAACTTGTCAAGACAAGACAAGAAAAGACAAGACAAGACAAGACAAGACAAGAAAAGGCAAGAAAATCAAGACCAGACAACTTGTAAAGACAAGACAAGACAACTTGTCAAGACAAGACAAGACAACTTGTCAAGACAAGACAAGACAAGACAAGACAAGACAAGACAAGACAATGCAAGACAAGACAAGAAAAGAAAAGACAAGACAAGACAAGACAAGAAAAGAAAAGACAAGAAAAGAAAAGAAAAGACAAGACAAGACAAGGCAAGGCAAGGCAAGACAAGACGAGACGAGACGAGACAAGACAAGACAAGACAACACAAGACAAGAAAAGAAAAGACCAGACAAGACAAGACAAGACAAGACAAGACAAGACAAGACAAGACAAGACAAGACAAGACAAGACAAGACAAGACAAGACAAGGAAAGGCAACGCAAGACAAGACAAGACAAGACAAGACAAGACAAGACAAGGCAAGACAAACAAGACAAGACAAGACAAGACAAGACAAGACAAGACAAGACAACTTGTCAAGACAAGACAAGACAAGACAAGATAAGACAACTTGTCAAGACAAGTCAAGACAAGACAAGACAAGACAAGACAAGACAAGATAAGAAAACTTGTCAAGACAAGACAATACAACTTGTCAAGACAAGACAAGACAAGACAAGACAAGACAAGACAAGACAAGACAAGAAAAGACAAGAAAAGACAAGACCAGACAACTTGTCAAGACAAGACAAGACAAGACAAGGCAAGACAAGACAAGACAAGACAAAAACAAGACAAGACAAGACAAGTCAAGACAACTTGTCAAGACAAGACAAGACAAGACAAGACAAGACAACTTGTCAAGACAAGACAAGACAACTTGTCAAGACAAGACAAGACAAGACAAGACAAGACGAGACAAGACAAGACAAGACAAGACAAGACAAGACAAGACAAGACAAGACAAGACAAGACAAGACAAGACAAGATAAGAAAACTTGTGAAGACAAGACAACGTGTCAAGACAAGATAACTTGTCAAGACAAGACAACTTGTCGAGACAAGACAAGACAAAACAAAACAACTTATCAAGACAACACAAATTGTCAAGACAAGACAAGAACAAGACAAGACAAGACAAGACAAGACAAGGAAAGACAAGACAAGGCAAGACAAGACCAAACAAGACAAGACAAGACAAGACAAGACAAGACAAGACAAGACAAGACAAAGACAAGACAAGACAAGACAAGATAAGATAAGAAAACTTGTCAAGACAAGACAATACAACTTGTCAAGACAAGACAAGACAAGACAAGACAAGACAAGACAAGACAAGACAAGACAAGACAAGACAAGATAAGATTAGAAAACTTGTCAAGACAAGACCAGACAACTTGTCAAGACAAGACCAGACAACTTGTCAAAACAAGACAAGACAACTTGTGAAGACAAGACAAGAGAATGCAAGACAAGGCAAGACAAGGCAAGACAAGTCAAGACAAGGCAAGACAAGACAAGACAAGACAAGACAAGACAAGACAAGACAAGACAAGACAAGACAAGACAAGACAAGACAAGACAAGACAAGACAAGACAAGACAAGACAAGAAAAGAAAAGACAAGACGAGACAAGACAAAACAAGTCAAGACAAGACAAGGCAAGACAAGGCAAGACAAGTCAAGACAAGACAAGACAAGACAAGACAAGACAAGACAAGACAAGACAAGACAAGACAAGACAAGAAAAGAAAAGACAAGACAAGACAAGAAAAGAAAAGACAAGACAAGACAAGACAAAACAAGTCAAGACAAGACAAGACAAGACAAGACAATATAAGAAAATACAAGACAAGACAAGACAAGACAAGATAAGACTACTTGCAAGACAAGACAAGAAAAGACAAGACAAGACAAGACAAGACAAGACAAGACAAGACAAGACAAGACAAGACAAGATAAGAAAACTTGTCAAGACAAGGCAACTTGTCAAGACAAGACAACTTGTCAAGACAAGACAACTTGTCAAGACAAGACAACTTGTCAAGACAAGACAAGGCAACTTGTCAAGACCAGACTTGTCAAGACAAGACAAGACAAGACAAGACAAGACAACACAAGAAAAGACAAGACAAGACAACTTGTCAAGACAAGACAAGACAACTTGTCAAGACAAGACAAGACAACTTGTCAAGACAAGACAAGACAAGACAAGACAAGACAAGACAAGACAAGACAAGACAAGACAAGACAAGAAAAGACAAGAAAATCAAGACAAGACAACTTGTCAAGACAAGACAAGACAAGACAAGACAAGACAAGACAAGACAAGGCAAGACAAGACAAGACAAGACAAGACAAGACAAGACAAGACAAGACAAGACAAGACAAGACAAGACAAGAAAAGACAAGACAAGACAAGACAAGACAAGACAAGACAAGAAAAGACAAGACAAGACAAGACAAGGCAAGACAAGACAAGACGAGACGAGACGAGACGAGACAAGACAAGACAACACAACACAAGACAAGAAAAGAAAAGACCAGACAAGACAAGACAAGACAAGGCAAGACAAACAAGACAAGACAAGACAAGACAAGACAAGACAAGACAAGACAAGACAAGACAAGACAAGACAACTTGTCAAGACAAGACAAGACAAGACAAGACAAGACAACTTGTCAAGACAAGACAAGACAAGACAAGACAAGACAAGACAAGACAAGACAAGAAAACTTGTAAGGCAAGACAAGACAATACAACTTGTCAAGACAAGACAAGACAAGACAAGACAAGACAAGAAAAGACAAGAAAAGACAAGACCAGACAACTTGTCAAGACAAGACAAGACAACTTGTCAAGACAAGACAAGACAAGGCAAGACAAGGCAAGACAAGACAAAACAAGACAAGGAAAGACAAGACAATATAACTTGTCAAGTCAAGACAAGACAAGACAAGACAAGACAAGACAAGACAAGACAACTTGTCAAGACAAGACAAGACAACTTGTCAAGACAAGACAAGACAAGACAAGACAAGACAAGACAAGACACGAAAAGACAAGACAAGACAAGCCAAGACAAGACAGGACAAGACAAGACAACTTGCCAAGACAAGACAACTTGTCAAGTCAAGACAATTTGTCAAGACAAGACAAGACGAGACAAGACAAGACAAGACAAGTTAAGACAAGACAAGAAAAGATAAGAAAACTTGTGAAGACAAGACAACGTGTCAAGACAAGATAACTTGTCAAGACAAGACAACTTGTCGAGACAAGACAAGACAAAACAACTTATCAAGACAACACAAATTGTCAAGACAAGACAAGAACAAGACAAGACAAGACAAGACAAGACAAGACAAGACAAGACAAGACAAGACAAGACAAGACAAGACAAGACAAGACAAGGGAAGGCAATACAAGACCAGACAAGACAAGACAAGACAAGACAAGACAAGACAAGGGAAGGCAATACAAGAACAGACAAGACAAGACAAGACAAGACAACTTGTCAAGACAAGACAAGACAAGACAAGACAAGACAATAGAAGACAAGACAAGACAAGACAAGACAAGACAAGACAAGACAAGATAAGAAAACTTGTCAAGACAAGACAAGGCAACTTGTCAAGACAAGCCAACTTGTCAAGACAACTTGTCAAGGCAAGACAACTTGTCAAGTCTAGACAACTTGCAAGACAAGACAAGACAAGACAAGACAAGACAAAACAATACAAGACAAGACAAGATAAGAAAACTTGTCAAGACAAGACAAGACAAGACAACTTATCAAGACAAGACAAGACAAGACAAGACAAAACAAGACAAGACAAGACAAGAAAAGACAAGACAAGCCAACTTGTCAAGACAAGACAACTTGTCAAGACAAGACAACTTGTAAAGACAACTTATCAAGACAAGACAACTTATCAAGGCAAGACAAGACAAGACAAGACAAGACAAGCAAGACAAGACAAGACAAGACAAGACAAGACAAGACAAGACAAGAAAAGACAAGACAAGACAAGACAAGACAAGACAAGATAAGAAAACTTGTCAAGACAAGACAACTTGTCAAGACAAGGCAACTTGTCAAGACAAGGCAACTTGTCAAGACAAGACAACTTGTCAAGACAAGACAAGGTAACTTGTCAAGACAAGACAAGATAAGATAAGACAAGAATAGACAACTTGTCAAGACAAGACAAGACAAGACAAGACAAAACAAAACAAGACAAGACAAGAAAAGAAAAGACAATACAAGACAAGACAACTTGTCAAGACAAGCCAACTTGTTAAGACAAGAAAACTTGTCAAGACAAGACAACTTGTCAAGACAAGACAACTTGTAAAGACAAGACAATACAAGACAAGACAAGACAAGACAAGACAAGACAAGACAAGAAAAGCACAAGACAAGACAAGACAAACTTGTCAAGACAAGACAAGACAACTTGTCAAGACAAGGCAACGTCAAGACAACACAAGACAAGACAAGACAAGACAAGACAAGACAAGACAAGACAAGACAAGACAAGACAAGACAAGACAAGACTAGACTAGACAAGACTAGACTAGACAAGACAAGACAAGACAAGACAACTTGTCAAGACAAGGAAAGAAAAGAAAGGAAAAGACAAGACAAGACAAGACGACTTGTCAAGACAAGTCAAGACAAGACAAGACAAGAGAAGACAAGGCAAGACAAGACAAGTCAAGACAAGACAACTTTACAAGACAAGACAACTTGTCAAGTCAAGACAAGACAAGACAAGACAAGACAAGACAAGACAAGACAAACAAGACAAGACAAGACTAGACTAGACAAGACAAGACAAGACAAGACAAGAATAGACAAGACAAGACAAGACAAGACAATAAAACTTGTGAAGACAAGACAACGACAAGACAAGACAACTTGTCAAGACAAGACAACTTGTCAAGACAAGACAAGACAAGACAACTTGTCAAGACAAGACAAATTGTCAAGACAAGATAAGAACAAGACAAGACAAGGCAAGACAAGGGAAGGCAATACAAGACCAGACAAGACAAGACAAGACAAGACAGGACAAGACAAGACAAGACAAGACAAGACAACTTGTCAAGAAAAGACAAGAAAAGACAAGACAAGACAAGACAAGACAAAACAAGACAAGACAAGATAAGAAAACTTGTCAAGACAAGACAAGACAACTTGTGAAGACAAGACAACTTGTCAAGCCAAGACAACTTATCAAGACAAGACAAGGCAACTTGTCAAGACCAGACTTGTCAAGACAAGACAAGACAACACAAGAAAAGGCAAGAAAAGAGAAGACCAGACAACTTGTCAAGACAAGACAAGACAACTTGTCAAGACAAGACAAGACAAGACAAGACAAGACAAGACAAGACAAGACAAGACAAGAAAACAAGACAAGACAAAACAAAACAAAACAAAAGAAAAAGCAAGACAAGACAACTTGTCAAGACAAGACAAGACAACTTGTCAAGACAAGACAAGACAAGACAAGACAAGACAAGAAAAGACAAGACAAGACAACTTGTCAAGACAAGACAACTTGTCAAGACAAGACAAGAACAAGACAAGACAAGACAAGACAAGACAAGACAAGATAAGATCAGAAAACTTGTCAAGACAAGGCAACTTATGAAGACAAGACAACTTGTGAAGACAAGACAAGACAACTTGTCAAGACAAGACTTGTCAAGACAAGACAAGACAAGACAAGACAAGACAAGACAAGACAAGACAAGACAAGACAAGACAAGACAAGACAAGACAAGACAAGACAAGACAAGACAAGACAAGACAAGACAAGACAAGACAAGACAAGACAAGACAAGACAAGACAACTTGTCAAGACAAGACAAGACAAGACAAAACAAGACAAGACAAGACAAGACAAGGCAAGACAAGACAAGACAATATAAGAAAAGACAAGACAAGACAAGAAAATACAAGACAATATAACTTGTCAAGACAAGACAAGACAAGACAAGACAACTTGTCAAGACAAGACAAGACAACTTGTCAAGACAAGACAAGACAACTTGTCAAGACAAGACAAGAAAAGACAAGACAAGACAAGGCAAGGCAAGACAACACAACACAAGACAAGACAAGACAACTTGTCAAGTCAAGACAACTTGTCAAGACAAGACAAGACAAGACAAGACAAGACAAGACAAGACAAGACAAGACAAGACAAGACAAGACAAGACAAGACAAGACAAGACAAGACAAGACAAGACAAGACAAGATAAGATAAGATAAGATAAGATAAGAAAACTTGTCAAGACAAGGCAACTTGTCAAGACAAGACAACTTGTCAAGACAAGACAACTTGTCAAGACAAGACAAGGCAACTTGTCAAGACCAGACTTGTCAAGACAAGACAAGACAAGACAAGACAGACAGGAAAAGAAAAGACAAGACAAGACAAGACAAGACAAAACAAGACAAGACAAGACAAGACAAGAAAAGATAATACAAGACAAGACAACTTGTCAAGACAAGACAAGACAACTTGTCAAGACAAGACAACTTGTCAAGACAAGACAACTTGTCAAGACAAGACAAATTGTCAAGACAATACAAGGCAACTTGTCAAGACCAGACGTGTCAAGACAAGACAAGACAAGACAAGACAAGACAAGACAAGACAAGAAAAGAAAAGACAAGACAAGACAAGACAAAACAAGACAACACAAGACAAGACAAGATAAGAAAAGACAAGACAAGACAAGAAAAGGCAAGAAAAGACAAGACCAGACAACTTGTCAAGACAAGACAAGAAAAGACAAGACAAGACAAGACAAGACAAAACAAGGCAAGACAAGACAATACAAGACAAGACAAGACAAGACAACTTGTCAAGACAAGACAACTTGTCAAGACAAGACAAGACAAGGCAAGACAAGGCAAGACAAGACAAGACAAGACAAGACAAGACAAGACAAGACAAGACAAGACAAGACAAGACAAGACAAGACAAGACAAGACAAGAAAAGACAAGAAAAGACAAGACAAGACAAGACAAGACAAGACAAGACAAGACAAGACAAGACAATACAAGACAAGACAAGACAAGAAAAGACAAGACAAGAAAAGACAAGATGTGAGAAGCCAAGAAAATAAAAGACAAGACAAGACAAGACAACTTGTCAAGACAAGACAAGACAACTTGTCAAGACAAGACAAGACAGTCAACAGACAAGACAAGACAAGACAAGACAAGACAAGACAAGACAAGACAAGACAAGACAAGACAAGACAAGACAAGACAAGAAAAGACAAGACAAGAAAAGACAAGACAAGAAAAGACAAGACAAGACAAGACAAGAAAATAAAAGACAAGACAAGACAACTTGTCAAGACAAGACAAGACAACTTGTCAAGACAAGACAAGACAGACAGACAAGACAAGACAAGACAAGACAAGACAAGACAAGACAAGACAAGACAAGACAAGACAAGACAAGACAAGACAAGACAAGACAAAACAAGACAAGACAAGAAAAGACAAGACAAGAAAATGAAAGACAAGACAACTTGTCAAGACAAGACAAGACAAGACAACTTGTCAAGACAAGACAAGACAACTTGTCAAGACAAGACAAGACAACTTGTCAAGACAAGACAAGACAACTTGTCAAGACAAGACAACCTGTCAAGACAAGACAAGACAAGACAAGACAAGACAAGACAAGACAAGACAAGACAAGACAAGACAAGACAAGACAAGACAACACAAGACAAGACAAGACAACTTGTCAAGACAAGACAACTTGTCAACACAAGACAATACAAGGCAAGACAAGACAAGACAAGACAAGACAAGAAAAGACAAGAAAAGACAAGACAAGACAAGACAAGACAAGACAATACAAGAAAAGACAAGACAAGAAAAGACAAGACAAGAAAAGACAAGATGTGAGAAGCCAAGAAAATAAAAGACAAGACAAGACAAGACAACGTGTCAAGACAAGACAAGACAACATGTCAAGACAAGACAAGACAGACAGACAAGACAAGAAAAGACAAGACAAGACAAGACAAGACAAGACAAGACAAGACAAGACAAGACAAGACAAGACAAGACAAGACAAGACAAGACAAGACAATACAAGAAAAGACAAGACAAGAAAAGACAAGACAAGAAAAGACAAGATGAGAGAAGACAAGAAAATAAAAGACAAGACAAGACAACTTGTCAAGACAAGACAAGACAACTTGTCAAGACAAGACAAGACAGACAGACAATACAAGACAAGACAAGACAAGACAAGACAAGACAAGACAAGACAAGACAAGACAAGACAAGACAACTTGTCAAGACAAGACCAAACAAGACAAGACAAGACAAGACAAGACAAGGCAAGACAAGACAAGACAATATAAGAAAAGACAAGACAAGTAAAGACAAGACAATATAACTTGTCAAGACAAGACAAGAGAAGACAAGACAGCTTGTCAAGACTAGACAAGACAACTTGTCAAGACTAGACAAGACAACTTGTCACGACAAAACAAGAAAAGACAAGACAAGACAAGGCAAGGCAAGACAACACAACACAAGACAAGACAAGACAACTTGTCAAGTCAAGACAACTTCCCAAGACAAGACAAGACAAGACAAGACAAGACAATACAAGACAAGACAAGACAAGACAAGACAAGATAAGATAAGATAAGATAAGAAAACTTGTCAAGACAAGGCAACTTGTCAAGACAAGACAACTTGTCAAGACAAGACAACTTGTCAAGACAAGACAAGGCAACTTGTCAAGACCAGACTTGTCAAGACAAGACAAGACAAGACAAGACAAGACAAGACAAGAAAAGAAAAGAAAAGACAAGACAAGACAAGACAAGACAAGACAAAACAAGACAAGACAAGACAAGAAAAGATAATACAAGACAAGACAACTTGTCAAGACAAGACAAGACAACTTGTCAAGACAAGACAAGATAAGAAAAGACAAGACAAGACAAGAAAAGGCAAGAAAAGACAAGACCAGACAACTTGTCAAGACAAGACAAGACAAGACAAGACAAGACAAGACAAGACAAGACAAGACAATACAACACAAGACAAGACAAGACAAGACAAGGCAAGACAATATAAGACAAGACAAGACAAGACAAGACAAGACAAGACAAGACAAGACAAGACAAGACAAGACAAGATAAGACAACTTGTCAAGACAAGACCAGACAACTTGTCAAAACAAGACAAGACAACTTGTCAAGACAAGACAAGACAAGGCAAGACAAGGCAAGACAAGGCAAGACAAGGCAAGACAAGACAAGACAAGACAAGACAAGACAAGACAAGACAAGAAAAGACAAGACGAGACAAGACAAAACAAATCAAGACAAGACAAGACAAGGCAAGACAATATAAGACAAGACAAGACAAGACAAGACAAGACAAGATAAGACAACTTGTCAAGACAAGACAAGAAAAGACAAGACAAACAAGACAAGACAAGACAAGACAAGACAAGACAAGACAAGACAAGACAAGACAAGATAAGAAAACTTGTCAAGACAAGGCAACTTGTCAAGACAAGACAACTTGTCAAGACAAGACAACTTGTCAAGACAAGACAACTTGTCAAGACAAGACAAGGCAACTTGTCAAGACAAGACTTGTCAAGACAAGACAAGACAAGACAAGACAAGACAAGACAACACAAGACAACACAAGAAAAGACAAGACAAGACAACTTGTCAAGACAAGACAAGACAACTTGTCAAGACAATACAAGACAACTTGTCAAGACAAGACAAGAAAAGACAAGACAAGACAAGACAAGACAAGAAAAGGCAAGAAAATCAAGACCAGACAACTTGTAAAGACAAGACAAGACAACTTGTCAAGACAAGACAAGACAAGACAAGACAAGGCAAGACAAGACAAGACAAGACAAGGCAAGGCAAGGCAAGGCGAGACGAGACGAGACGAGACGAGACGAGACGAGACAAGACAAGTCAACACAACACAAGACAAGAAAAGAAAAGACCAGACAAGACATGACAAGGCAAGGCAAGACAAGACAAGACAAGACAAGACAAGACAAGATAAGACAAGGAAAGGCAACGCAAGACAAGACAAGACAAGACAAGACAAGACAAGGCAAGACAAACAAACAAGACAAGACAAGGCAAGACAAGAAGAAGACAAGACAAGACAACTTGTCAAGACAAGACAAGACAAGACAAGACAAGACAACTTGTCAAGACAAGACAAGACAAGACAAGACAAGACAAGACAAGACAAGACAAGACAAGACAAGATAAGAAAACTTGTCAAGACAAGACAATACAACTTGTCAAGACAAGACAAGACAAGACAAGACAAGACAAGACAAGACAAGACAAGAAAAGACAAGACCAGACAACTTGTCAAGACAAGACAAGACAACTTGTCAAGACAAGACAAGACAAGACAAGACAAGACAAGACAACAAAAGACAAGAAAAGACAAGTCAAGACAACTTGTCAAGACAAGATAAGACAACTTGTCAAGACAAGACAAGACAAGACAAGACAAGACAAGATACGAAAAGACAAGACAAGACAAGCCAAGACAAGACAGGACAAGAAAAGACAACTTGTCAAGACAAGACAACTTGTCAAGTCAAGACAATTTGTAAAGACAAGACAAGTCGAGACAAGACAAGACAAGACAAGACAAGACAAGAAAAGATAAGACAACTTGTGAAGACAAGACAACGTCAAGACAAGACAACTTGTCAAGACAAGACAACTTGTCGAGACAAGACAAGACAAAACAACTTATCAAGACAACACAAATTGTCAAGACAAGACAAGAACAAGACAAGACAAGACAAGGCAAGACAAGGGAAGGCAATACAAGACAAGACAAGACAAGACAAGACAAGACAAGACAAGATAAGATAAGAAAACTTGTCAAGACAAGACAATACAACTTGTCAAGACAAGACAAGACAAGACAAGACAAGACAAGACAAGACAAGACAAGACAAGACAAGACAAGACAAGATAAGAAAACTTGTCAAGACAAGACCAGACAACTTGTCAAAACAAGACAAGACAACTTGTCAAGACAAGACAAGACAAGACAAGACAAGACAAGACAAGACAAGACAAGACAAGACAAGACAAGACAAGAAAAGACAAGACGAGACAAGACAAAACAAGTCAAGACAAGACAAGACAAGGCAAGACAATATAAGAAAATACAAGACAAGACAAGACAAGATAAGACAACTTGTCAAGACAAGACAAGACAAGAAAAGACAAGACAAACAAGACAAGACAAGACAAGACAAGACAAGATAAGAAAACTTGTCAAGACAAGGCAACTTGTCAAGACAAGACAACTTGTCAAGACAAGACAACTTGTCAAGACAAGACAACTTGTCAAGACAAGACAAGGCAACTTGTCAAGACCAGACTTGTCAAGACAAGACAAGACAAGACAAGACAAGACAAGACAACACAAGACAAGAAAAGACAAGACAAGACAACTTGTCAAGACAAGACAAGACAACTTGTCAAGACAAGACAAGACAACTTGTCAAGACAAGACAAGAAAAGACAAGACAAGACAAGACAAGAAAAGGCAAGAAAATCAAGACCAGACAACTTGTAAAGACAAGACAAGACAACTTGTCAAGACAAGACAAGACAAGACAAGACAAGGCAAGACAAGACAAGACAAGACAAGACAAGACAAGACAAGACAAGACAAGACAAGACAAGACAAGACAAGAAAAGACAAGACAAGACAAGACAAGACAAGAAAAGACAAGACAAGACAAGGCAAGACAAGGCAAGGCAAGGCAAGACAAGACGAGACAAGACGAGACAAGACAAGACAAGACAAGACAACACAAGACAAGACAAGACAAGAAAAGACAAGACAAGACATGACAAGGCAAGGCTAGACAAGACAAGACAAGACAAGACAAGACAAGACAAGACAAGACAAGGAAAGGCAACGCAAGACAAGACAAGACAAGACAAGACAAGACAAGACAAGACAAGACAAAACAAGACAAGACAAGACAAGACAAGACAAGGCAAGACAAACAAGACAAGACAAGGCAAGACAAGAAAAGACAAGACAAGACAACTTGTCAAGACAAGACAAGACAAGACAAGACAAGATAAGACAACTTGTCAAGACAAGTCAAGACAAGACAAGACAAGACAAGACAAGATAAGAAAACTTGTCAAGGCAAGACAATACAACTTGTCAAGACAAGACAAGACAAGACAAGACAAGACAAGACAAGACAAGAAAAGACAAGACAAGAAAAGACAAGACCAGACAACTTGTCAAGACAAGACAAGACAACTTGTCAAGACAAGACAAGACAAGACAAGACAAGACAAGACAAGGCAAGACAAAACAAGACAAGAAAAGACAAGACAAGACAACTTGTCAAGTCAAGACAAGACAAGACAAGACAAGACAAGACAACTTGTCAAGACAAGACAAGACAACTTGTCAAGACAAGACAAGACAAGACAAGACAAGACAAGAAAAGACAAGACAAGACAAGACAAGACAAGACAAGACAAGACAAGACAACTTGTCAAGACAAGACAACTTGTCAAGACAAGACAAGTCAAGACAAGACAAGTCGAGACAAGACAAGACAAGACAAGACAAGACAAGAAAAGATAAGAAAACTTGTGAAGACAAGACAACGTGTCAAGACAAGATAACTTGTCAAGACAAGACAACTTGTCGAGACAAGACAAGACAAGACAACTTATCAAGACAACACAAATTGTCAAGACAAGACAAGAACAAGACAAGACAAGGCAAGACAAGGGAATGCAATACAAGACCAGACAAGACAAGACAAGACAAGACAAGACAAGACAAGACAAGATAAGAAAACTTGTCAAGACAAGACAATACAACTTGTCAAGACAAGACAAGACAAGACAAGACAAGACAAGACAAGACAAGACAAGACAAGACAAGAAAACTTGTCAAGACAAGACCAGACAACTTGTCAAAACAAGACAAGACAACTTGTCAAGACAAGACAAGACAAGACAAGACAAGGCAAGACAAGACAAGACAAGTCAAGACAAGACAAGACAAGACAAGACAAGACAAGAAAAGACAAGACAAGACAAGACAAAACAAGTCAAGACAAGACAAGACAAGGCAAGACAATACAAGACAAGACAAGACAAGACAAGACAAGACAAGACAAGACAACTTGTCAAGACAAGACAAGAAAAGACAAGACAAGACAAGACAAGAAAACTTGTCAAGACAAGGCAACTTGTCAAGACAAGACAACTTGTCAAGACAAGACAACTTGTCAAGACAAGACAAGGCAACTTGTCAAGACCAGACTTGTCAAGACAAGACTAGACAAGACAAGACAAGACAACACAACACAAGTAAAGACAAGACAAGACAACTTGTCAAGACAAGACAACTTGTCAAGACAAGACAAGACAAGACAAGACAAGACAAGACAAGACAAGACAAGACAAGACAAGACAAGACAAGACAAGACAAGACAAGACAAGACAAGACAAGACAAGACAAGACAAGACAAGACAAGACAAGACAAGAAAAGACAAGACAAGACAAGACAAGACAAGGCAAGACAAGACAAGACAATATAAGAAAAGACAAGACAAGACAAGAAAAGACAAGACAATATAACTTGTCAAGACAAGACAAGAGAAGACAAGACAACTTGTCAAGACAAGACAAGACAACTTGTCAAGACAAGACAAGACAACTTGTCAAGACAAGACAAGAAAAGACAAGACAAGACAAGGCAAGGCAAGACAACACAACACAAGACAAGACAAGACAACTTGTCAAGTCAAGACAACTTCCCAAGACAAGACAAGGCAAGACAAGACAAGACAAGACAAGACAATACAAGACAAGACAAGACAAGACAAGACAAGACAAGACAAGACAAGACAAGATAAGATAAGATAAGATAAGATAAGAAAACTTGTCAAGACAAGGCAACTTGTCAAGACAAGACAACTTGTCAAGACAAGACAACTTGTCAAGACAATACAAGGCAACTTGTCAAGACCAGACTTGTCAAGACAAGACAAGACAAGACAAGACAAGACAAGAAAAGAAAAGACAAGACAAGACAAGACAAGACAAGACAAAACAAGACAAGACAAGACAAGACAAGAAAAGATAATACAAGACAAGACAACTTGTCAAGACAAGACAAGACAACTTGTCAAGACAAGACAACTTGTCAAGACAAGACAACTTGTCAAGACAAGACAAATTGTCAAGACAATACAAGGCAACTTGTCAAGACCAGACGTGTCAAGACAAGACAAAACAAGACAAGACAAGACAAGACAAGACAAGAAAAGAAAAGACAAGACAAGACAAGACAAAACAAGACAACACAAGACAAGACAAGATAAGAAAAGACAAGACAAGACAAGAAAAGGCAAGAAAAGACAAGACCAGACAACTTGCCAAGACAAGACAAGAAAAGACAAGACAAGACAAGACAAGACAAAACAAGGCAAGACAAGACAATACAAGACAAGACAAGACAAGACAACTTGTCAAGACAAGACAACTTGTCAAGACAAGACAAGACAAGGCAAGACAAGACAAGACAAGACAAGACAAGACAAGACAAGACAAGACAAGACAAGACAAGACAAGACAAGACAAGACAAGAAAAGACAAGAAAAGACAAGACAAGACAAGACAAGACAAGACAAGACAAGACAAGACAAGACAAGACAAGAAAAGACAAGACAAGAAAAGACAAGACAAGAAAAGACAAGATGTGAGAAGCCAAGAAAATAAAAGACAAGACAAGACAAGACAACGTGTCAAGACAAGACAAGACAACATGTCAAAACAAGACAAGACAGACAGACAGACAAGACAAGACAAGACAAGACAAGACAAGACAAGACAAGACAAGACAAGACAAGACAAGACAATACAATACAAGAAAAGACAAGACAAGAAAAGACAAGACAAGAAAAGACAAGATGAGAGAAGCCAAGAAAATAAAAGACAAGACAAGACAACGTGTCAAGACAAGACAAGACAACATGTCAAGACAAGACAAGACAGACAGACAATACAAGACAAGACAAGACAAGACAAGACAAGACAAGACAAGACAAGACAAGATAAGACAAGACAAGACAAGACAAAACAAGACATGACAAGAAAAGACAAGACAAGAAAATGAAAGACAAGACAACTTGTCAAGACAAGACAAGACAAGACAACTTGTCAAGACAAGACAAGACAACTTGTCAAGACAAGACAAGACAACTTGTCAAGACAAGACAAGACAACTTGTCAAGACAAGACAACCTGTCAAGACAAGACAAGACAAGACAAGACAAGGCAAGGCAAGACCAGGCAAGACAAAACAAGACAAGACAAGACAATACAACACAAGACAAGACAAGACAACTTGTCAAGTCAAGACAACTTGTCAACACAAGACAATACAAGGCAAGGCAAGACAAGACAAGACAAGACAAGAAAAGACAAGAAAAGACAAGACAAGACAAGACAAGACAAGACAAGACAATACAAGAAAAGACAAGACAAGAAAAGACAAGACAAGAAAAGACAAGATGTGAGAAGCCAAGAAAATAAAAGACAAGACAAGACAAGACAACGTGTCAAGACAAGACAAGACAACATGTCAAGACAAGACAAGACAGACAGACAATACAAGAAAAGACAAGACAAGACAAGACAAGACAAGACAAGACAAGACAAGACAAGACAAGACAAGACAAGACAAGACAAGACAAGACAAGACAAGACAATACAAGACAAGACAAGACAAGACAAGAAAAGACAAGACAAGAAAAGACAAGATGAGAGAAGCCAAGAAAATAAAAGACAAGACAAGACAACTTGTCAAGACAAGACAAGACAACTTGTCAAGACAAGACAAGACAGACAGACAAGACAAGACAAGACAAGACAAGACAAGACAAGACAAGACAAGACAAGACAAGACAAGACAAGACAACTTGTCAAGACAAGACCAGACAAAACAAGACAAGACAAGACAAGACAAGGCAAGACAAGACAAGACAATATAAGAAAAGACAAGACAAGTAAAGACAAGACAATATAACTTGTCAAGACAAGACAAGACAAGACAAGACAACTTGTCAAGACTAGACAAGACAACTTGTCAAGACAAGACAAGACAACTTGTCAAGACAAGACAAGAAAAGACAAGACAAGACAAGGCAAGGCAAGACAACACAACACAAGACAAGACAAGACAACTTGTCAAGTCAAGACAACTTCCCAAGACAAGACAAGACAAGACAAGACAAGACAATACAAGACAAGACAAGACAAGACAAGATAAGATAAGATAAGATAAGATAAGATAAGAAAACTTGTCAAGACAAGGCAACTTGTCAAGACAAGACAACTTGTCAAGACAAGACAACTTGTCAAGACAAGACAAGGCAACTTGTCAAGACCAGACTTGTCAAGACAAGACAAGACAAGACAAAACAAGACAAGACAAGACAAGACAAGACAAGAAAATGAAAGACAAGACAACTTGTCAAGACAAGACAAGACAAGACAACTTGTCAAGACAAGACAAGACAACTTGTCAAGACAAGACAAGACAACTTGTCAAGACAAGACAAGACAACTTGTCAAGACAAGACAAGACAAGACAAGACAAGACAAGACAAGACAAGGCAAGACAAGACCAGACAAGACAACACAAGACAAGACAAGACAATACAACACAAGACAAGACAAGACAACTTGTCAAGACAAGACAACTTGTCAAGACAAGACAAGACAAGACAAGACAAGACAAGACAAGACAAGACAAGAAAAGACAAGAAAAGACAAGACAAGACAAGACAAGACAAGACAAGACAAGACAAGAAAAGACAAGACAAGACAAGACAAGACAAGACAAGACAAGAAATGACAAGACAAGAAAATAAAAGACAAGACAAGACAAGACAACTTGTCAAGACAAGACAAGACAACTTGTCAAGACAAGACAAGACAACAGACAAGACAAGACAAGACAAGACAAGACAAGACAAGACAAGACAAGACAAGACAAGACAAGACAAGACAAGACAAGACAAGACAAGACAAGACAAGACAAGACAAGACAATACAAGAAAAGACAAGACAAGACAAGACAAGACAAGAAAAGACAAGACAAGACAAGACAAGAAAATAAAAGACAAGACAAGACAACTTGTCAAGACAAGACAAGACAACTTGTCAAGACAAGACAAGACAACAGACAAGACAAGACAAGACAAGACAAGACAAGACAAGACAAGACAAGACAAGACAAGACAAGACAAGACAAGACAACTTGTCAAGACAAGACAAGACAAGACAAGACAAGACAAGACAAGACAAGACAAGACAAGACAATATAAGAAAAGACAAGACAAGACAAGACAAGACAAGACAACTTGTCAAGACAAGACAAGACAAGACAAGACAACTTGTCAAGACAAGACAAGACAACTTGTCAAGACAAGACAAGACAACTTGTCAAGACAAGACAAGACAAGACAAGACAAGACAAGGCAAGACAAGACAAGACAACACAAGACAAGACAAGACAACTTGTCAAGACAAGACAACTTCCCAAGACAAGACAAGACAAGACAAGACAAGACAAGACAATACAAGACAAGACAAGACAAGACAAGACAAGACAAGACAAGACAAGACAAGAAAACTTGTCAAGACAAGGCAACTTGTCAAGACAAGACAACTTGTCAAGACAAGACAACTTGTCAAGACAAGACAAGGCAACTTGTCAAGACAAGACTTGTCAAGACAAGACAAGACAAGACAAGACAAGACAAGAAAAGACAAGACAAGACAAGACAAGACAAGACAAGACAAGACAAAACAAGACAAGACAAGACAAGAAAAGATAATACAAGACAAGACAACTTGTCAAGACAAGACAAGACAACTTGTCAAGACAAGACAAGACAAGAAAAGACAAGACAAGACAAGAAAAGACAAGACAAGACAAGACCAGACAACTTGTCAAGACAAGACAAGACAAGACAAGACAAGACAAGACAAGACAAGACAAGACAAGACAAGACAACACAAGACAAGACAAGACAAGACAAGGCAAGACAATATAAGACAAGACAAGACAAGACAAGACAAGACAAGATAAGACAACTTGTCAAGACAAGACCAGACAACTTGTCAAAACAAGACAAGACAACTTGTCAAGACAAGACAAGACAAGACAAGACAAGGCAAGACAAGGCAAGACAAGGCAAGACAAGACAAGACAAGACAAGAAAAGACAAGACAAGACAAGAAAAGACAAGACAAGACAAGACAAGACAAGACAAGACAAGACAAGACAAGGCAAGACAATATAAGACAAGACAAGACAAGACAAGACAAGACAAGATAAGACAACTTGTCAAGACAAGACAAGAAAAGACAAGACAAACAAGACAAGACAAGACAAGACAAGACAAGACAAGACAAGATAAGAAAACTTGTCAAGACAAGGCAACTTGTCAAGACAAGACAAC
The DNA here is from genome assembly GCA_035772405.1 of Chrysogorgia sp. JL179-B06. Taxonomy (NCBI): domain Eukaryota; kingdom Metazoa; phylum Cnidaria; class Anthozoa; order Scleralcyonacea; family Chrysogorgiidae; genus Chrysogorgia; species Chrysogorgia sp. JL179-B06. Next base: position 87,140 of record JAYKKM010000200.1, read on the forward strand.
TTGTCAAGACAAGACAACTTGTCAAGACAAGACAACTTGTCAAGACAAGACAAGGCAACTTGTCAAGACAAGACTTGTCAAGACAAGACAAGACAAGACAAGACAAGACAAGACAAGACAAGACAAGACAAGACAAGACAAGACAAGAAAAGACAAGACAAGACAACTTGTCAAGACAAGACAAGACAACTTGTCAAGACAAGACAAGACAACTTGTCAAGACAAGACAAGACAAGACAAGACAAGACAAGACAAGACAAGAAAAGGCAAGAAAATCAAGACCAGACAACTTGTAAAGACAAGACAAGACAACTTGTCAAGACAAGACAAGACAAGACAAGACAACAAGGCAAGACAAGACAAGACAAGACAAGACAAGACAAGACAAGACAAGACAAGACAAGACAAGACAAGACAAGACAAGACAAGACAAGACAAGACAAGACAAGACAAGAAAAGAAAAGACAAGACAAGACAAGACAAGACAAGACAAGACAAGACAAGACAAGGCAAGGCAAGACAAGACAAGACAAGACAAGACAAGACAAGACAAGACAAGACAAGACAACACAAGACAAGACAAGAAAAGAAAAGACAAGACAAGACAAGACAAGACAAGACAAGGCAAGACAAGACAAGACAAGACAAGACAAGACAAGACAAGACAAGGAAAGGCAACGCAAGACAAGACAAGACAAGACAAGACAAGACAAGACAAGACAAGACAAACAAACAAGACAAGACAAGGCAAGACAAGAAAAGACAAGACAAGACAACTTGTCAAGACAAGACAAGACAAGACAAGACAAGACAACTTGTCAAGACAAGACAAGACAAGACAAGACAAGACAAGACAAGACAAGACAAGACAAGACAAGACAAGACAAGACAAGAAAACTTGTCAAGACAAGACAAGACAACTTGTCAAGACAAGACAAGACAAGACAAGACAAGACAAGACAAGACAAGACAAGAAAAGACAAGAAAAGACAAGACCAGACAACTTGTCAAGACAAGACAAGACAACTTGTCAAGACAAGACAAGACAAGACAAGACAAGACAAGAATAGACAAGACAAGACAAGACAAGACAAGACAACTTGTCAAGACAAGACAAGACAACTTGTCAAGACAAGACAAGACAAGACAAGACAAGACAAGACACGAAAAGACAAGACAAGACAAGCCAAGACAAGACAAGACAAGACAAGACAACTTGTCAAGACAAGACAACTTGTCAAGTCAAGACAATTTGTCAAGACAAGACAAGACAAGACAAGACAAGACAAGACAAGACAAGACAAGAAAAGATAAGAAAACTTGTGAAGACAAGACAACTTGTCAAGACAAGACAACTTGTCAAGACAAGACAACTTGTCAAGACAAGACAAGACAAGACAACTTATCAAGACAAGACAAATTGTCAAGACAAGACAAGACAAGACAAGACAAGACAAGGCAAGACAAGGGAAGGCAATACAAGACAAGACAAGACAAGACAAGACAAGACAAGACAAGACAAGATAAGAAAACTTGTCAAGACAAGACAATACAACTTGTCAAGACAAGACAAGACAAGACAAGACAAGACAAGACAAGACAAGACAAGACAAGACAAGACAAGACAAGACAAGACAAGACAAGACAAGACAAGACAAGACAAGACAAGAAAACTTGTCAAGACAAGACAAGACAACTTGTCAAGACAAGACAAGACAAAGACAAGACAAGACAAGACAAGACAAGACAAGACAAGACAAGACAAGACAAGACAAGACAAGACAAGAAAAGACAAGACGAGACAAGACAAAACAAGTCAAGACAAGACAAGACAAGACAAGACAAGACAAGACAAGAAAATACAAGACAAGACAAGACAAGACAAGACAAGACAAGACAAGACAAGACAAGACAAGACAAGACAAGACAAGACAAGACAAGACAAGACAAGACAAGACAAGACAAGACAAGAAAACTTGTCAAGACAAGACAACTTGTCAAGACAAGACAAGGCAACTTGTCAAGACAAGACTTGTCAAGACAAGACAAGACAAGACAAGACAAGACAAGACAAGACAAGACAAGATAAGAAAACTTGTCAAGACAAGACAATACAACTTGTCAAGGCAAGACAAGACAAGACAACTTGTCAAGGCAAGACAAGATAAGACAAGACAAGAAAAGACAAGAAAAGACAAGACAAGACAAGACAAGACAAGACAACTTGTCAAGACAAGACAAGACAAGACAAGACAAGACAAGACAAGACAAGACAAGACAAGACAAGACAAGACAAGACAAGACAAGACAAGACAAGACAAGACAAGACAAGACAAGACAAGACAAGACAAGACAAGACAAGACAAGACAAGACAAGACAAGACAAGACAAGACAAGACAAGACAAGACAAGACAAGACAAGACAAGACAAGAAAAGACAAGACAAGACAAGACAAGACAAGAAAGAAAAGACAAGACAAGGCAAGGCAAGGCAAGGCAAGACAAGACAAGACAAGACAAGACAAGACAAGACAAGACAAGACAACACAAGACAAGAAAAGACAAGACAAGACAAGACAAGACAAGACAAGGCTAGACAAGACAAGACAAGACAAGACAAGACAAGACAAGACAAGGAAAGGCAACGCAAGACAAGACAAGACAAGACAAGACAAGACAAGACAAGACAAGACAAGACAAGACAAAACAAGACAAGACAAGACAAGACAAGACAAGACAAGACAAGGCAAGACAAAACAAGACAAGACAAGGCAAGACAAGAAAAGACAAGACAAGACAACTTGTCAAGACAAGACAAGACAAGACAAGATAAGACAACTTGTCAAGACAAGTCAAGACAAGACAAGACAAGACAAGACAAGATAAGAAAACTTGTCAAGACAAGACAATACAACTTGTCAAGACAAGACAAGACAAGACAAGACAAGACAAGACAAGACAAGACAAGACAAGACAAGACAAGAAAAGACAAGACAAGACAACTTGTCAAGACAAGACAAGACAACTTGTCAAGACAAGACAAGACAAGACAAGACAAGACAAGACAAGGCAAGACAAAACAAGACAAGAAAAGACAAGTCAATATAACTTGTCAAGACAAGACAAGACAAGACAAGACAAGACAAGACAACTTGTCAAGACAAGACAAGACAACTTGTCAAGACAAGACAAGACAAGACAAGACAAGACACGAAAAGACAAGACAAGACAAGCCAAGACAAGACAGGACAAGACAAGACAACTTGTCAAGACAAGACAACTTGTCAAGTCAAGACAATTTGTCAAGACAAGACAAGACGAGACAAGACAAGACAAGACAAGACAAGACAAGAAAAGATAAGAAAACTTGTGAAGACAAGACAACGTGTCAAGACAAGATAACTTGTCAAGACAAGACAACTTGTCGAGACAAGACAAGACAAAACAACTTATCAAGACAACACAAATTGTCAAGACAAGACAAGAACAAGACAAGACAAGGCAAGACAAGGGAAGGCAATACAATACCAGACAAGACAAGACAAGACAAGACAAGACAAGACAAGACAAGATAAGATAAGAAAACTTGTCAAGACAAGACAATACAACTTGTCAGGACAAGACAAGACAAGACAAGACAAGACAATGCAAGACAAGACAAGACAAGACAAGAAAACTTGTCAAGACAAGACCAGACAACTTGTCAAGACAAGACAAGACAACTTGTCAAGACAAGACAAGACAAGGCAAGACAAGGCAAGACAAGACAAGACAAGACAAGACAAGACAAGACAAGACAAGACAAGACAAGAAAAGACAAGACAAGACAAGACAAAACAAGACAAGACAAGACAAGACAAGACAAGACAAGACAAGAAAATACAAGACAAGACAAGACAAGACAAGACAAGACAACTTGTCAAGACAAGACAAGAAAAGACAAGACAAGACAAGATAAGAAAACTTGTCAAGACAAGGCAACTTGTCAAGACAAGACAACTTGTCAAGACAAGACAACTTGTCAAGACAAGACAAGGCAACTTGTCAAGACCAGACTTGTCAAGACAAGACAAGACAAGACAAGACAAGACAAGACAAGACAAGAAAAGACAAGACAAGACAACTTGTCAAGACAAGACAACTTGTCAAGACAACATAAGACAAGACAAGACAAGACAAGACAAGACAAGACAAGACAAGACAAGACAAGACAAGGCAAGACAAGACAAGACAAGACAAGACAAGACAAGACAAGACAAGACAAGACAAGACAAGACAAGACAAGACAAGACAAGAAAAGAAAAGACAAGACAAGACAAGACAAGACAAGACAAGACAAGAAAAGAAAAGACAAGACAAGACAAGACAAGACAAGGCAAGGCAAGGCAAGACAAGACAAGACAAGACAAGACAAGACAACACAAGACAAGACAAGACAAGAAAAGACAAGACAAGACAAGACAAGACAAGACAAGACAAGACAAGACAAGACAAGACAAGACAAGACAAGACAAGACAAGACAAGACAAGGAAAGGCAACGCAAGACAAGACAAGACAAGACAAGACAAGACAAGACAAGGCAAGGCAAGACAAACAAGACAAGACAAGACAAGGCAAGACAAGAAAAGACAAGACAAGACAACTTGTCAAGACAAGACAACTTGTCAAGACAAGACAAGACAAGACAAGATAAGACAACTTGTCAAGACAAGATAAGAAAACTTGTCAAGGCAAGACAATACAACTTGTCAAGACAAGACAAGACAAGACAAGACAAGACAAGACAAGAAAAGACAAGCAAAGACAAGACCAGACAACTTGTCAAGACAAGACAAGACAACTTGTCAAGACAAGACAACTTGTCAAGACAAGACAAGACAAGGCAAGACAAGGCAAGAGAAAACAAGACAAGAAAAGACAAGACAATATAACTTGCCAAGTCAAGACAAGACAAGACAAGACAAAACAAGACAACTTGTCAAGACAAGATAAGACAACTTGTCAAGACAAGTCAAGACAAGACAAGACAAGACAAGACAAGATAAGAAAACTTGTCAAGACAAGACAAGACAACTTGTCAAGACAAGACAAGACAAGACAAGACAAGAAAAGACAAGACAAGACAAGACAAGACAACTTGTCAAGACAAGACAAGACAACTTGTCAAGACAAGACAAGACAAGACAAGTCAATATAACTTGTCAAGTCAAGACAAAACAAGACAAGAAAAGACAAGTCAATATAACTTGTCAAGTCAAGACAAGACAAGACAAGACAAGACAAGACAAGACAACTTGTCAAGACAAGACAAGACAACTTGTCAAGACAAGACAAGACAAGACAAGACACGAAAAGACAAGACAAGACAAGACAAGACAAGACAAGACAAGACAAGACAACTTGTCAAGACAAGACAACTTGTCAAGACAAGACAAGTCAAGACAAGACAAGACAAGACAAGACAAGACAAGACAAGACAAGACAAGAAAAGACAAGAAAACTTGTGAAGACAAGACAACGTGTCAAGACAAGATAACTTGTCAAGACAAGACTACTTGTCGAGACAAGACAAGACAAAACAACTTATCAAGACAAAACAAATTGTCAAGACAAGACAAGAACAAGACAAGACAAGACAAGACAACTTGTCAAGACAAGACAACTTGTCAAGACAAGACAAGACAAGACAAGACAAGACAACTTGTCAAGACAAGACAAGAAAACTTGTCAAGACAAGACAAGACAACTTGTCAAGACAAGACAAGACAAGACAAGACAAGACAAGACAAGACAAGACAAGACAAGAAAAGACAAGACAAGACAAGACAAGACAACTTGTCAAGACAAGACAAGACAACTTGTCAAGACAAGACAAGACAAGACAAGACAAGACAAGACAAAACAAGACAAGAAAAGACAAGACAATATAACTTGTCAAGACAAGACAAGACAAGACAAGACAAGACAAGACAACTTGTCAAGACAAGACAAGACAACTTGTCAAGACAAGACAAGACAAGACAAGACAAGAAAAGACAAGACAAGACAAGACAAGACAAGACAAGACAAGACAAGACAACTTGTCAAGACAAGACAACTTGTCAAGACAAGACAAGACAAGACAAGAAAAGACAAGACAAGACAAGACAAGACAAGACAAGACAAGACAAGACAAGACAAGAAAACTTGTCAAGACAAGACAACTTGTCAAGACAAGACAACTTGTCAAGACAAGACAACTTGTCAAGACAAGACAAGACAAAACAACTTATCAAGACAAGACAAATTGTCAAGACAAGACAAGAACAAGACAAGACAAGACAAGACAAGACAAGACAAGACAAGACAAGGGAAGGCAATACAAGACAAGACAAGACAAGACAAGACAAGACAAGACAAGACAAGACAAGACAAGGGAAGGCAATACAAGACAAGACAAGACAAGACAAGACAAGACAACTTGTCAAGACAAGACAAGACAAGACAAGACAAGACAAGATAAGAAAACTTGTCAAGACAAGACAAGGCAACTTGTCAAGACAAGACAACTTGTCAAGACAACTTGTCAAGACAAGACAACTTGTCAAGTCTAGACAACTTGCAAGACAAGACAAGACAAGACAAGACAAGACAAGACAAGACAAGACCAGACAAGACAATACAAAACAAGACAAGACAAGATAAGAAAACTTGTCAAGACAAGGCAAGACAAGACAACTTATCAAGACAAGACAAGACAAGACAAAGAAAAGAAAAGAAAGGACAAGACAAGACAAGACAAGACGACTTGTCAAGACAAGACAAGACAACTTGTCAAGACAAGGCAAGGCAATGCAAGGCAAGGCAAGGCAAGGCAAGACAAGACAAGACAAGACAAGACAAGACAAGACAAGACAAGACAAGACGAAACGAGACGAAACGAGACAAGACAAGACAAGACAAGACAATACATGGCAAGGCAAGGCAAGACAAGACAAGACAAGACAAGACAAGACAAGACAAGACAAGACAAGACAAAACAACGAAAGACAAGACAAGACAAGACAAGACATGACAAGACAAGACAAGACAAGCCAAGACAAGACAGGACAAAACAAGGCAACTTATCAAGACAAGACAAGACAAGACAAGACAAGACAAGACAAGACAAGACAAGACAACTTGTCAAGACAAGACAAGACAACTTGTCAAGACAAGACAAGACAAGACAAGACACGAAAAGACAAGACAAGCCAAGACAAGACAGGACCAGACAAGACAACTTGTCAAGACAAGACAACTTGTCAAGTCAAGACAATTTGTCAAGACAAGACAAGACAAGACAAGACAAGACAAGACAAGACAAGACAAGAAAAGATAAGAAAACTTGTGAAGACAAGACAACGTGTCAAGACAAGATAACTTGTCAAGTCAAGACAATTTGTCAAGACAAGACAAGTCGAGACAAGACAAGACAAGAACAAGACAAGACAAGACAAGGCAAGACAAGGGAAGGCAATACAAGACAAGACAAGACAAGACAAGACAAGACAAGACAAGACAAGACAAGACAAGATAAGAAAACTTGTCAAGACAAGACAATACAACTTGTCAAGACAAGACAAGACAAGACAAGACAAGACAAGACAAGACAAGACAAGACAAGACAAGACAAGACAAGATAAGATAAGATAATAAAACTTGTCAAGACAAGACCAGACAACTTGTCAAAACAAGACAAGTCAACTTGTCAAGACAAGATAAGACAAGACAAGACAAGACAAGACAAGACAAGACAAGACAAGACAAGACAAGACAAGACAAGACAAGACAAGAAAAGACAAGACGAGACAAGACAAAACAAGTCAAGACAAGACAAGTCAAGACAATATAAGAAAAGACAAGACAAGACAAGACAAGACAAGACAAGACAACTTGTCAAGACAAGACAAGACAAGACAAGACAAGACAAGACAAGACAAGACAAGACAAGACAAGATAAGAAAACTTGTCAAGACAAGGCAACTTGTCAAGACAAGACAACTTGTCAAGACAAGACAACTTGTCAAGACAAGACAAGGCAACTTGTCAAGAACAGACTTGTCAAGACAAGACAAGACAAGACAAGACAAGACAAGACAAGACAAGAAAAGACAAGACAAGACAACTTGTCAAGACAAGACAAGACAACTTGTCAAGACAAGACAAGACAAGACAAGACAAGACAAGACAAGACAAGGCAAGACAAGACAAGACAAGACAAGACAAGACAAGACAAGACAAGACAAGACAAGACAAGACAAGACAAAAAAAAGAAAAGACAAGACAAGACAAGAAAAGAAAAGAAAAGACAAGACAAGGCAAGGCAAGGCAAGACAAGACAAGACAAGACGAGACGAGACGAGACGAGACAAGACAACACAAGACAAGACAAGAAAAGAAAAGACCAGACAAGACATGACAAGGCAAGACAAGACAAGACAAGACAAGACAAGACAAGACAAGGAAAGGCAACGCAAGACAAGACAAGACAAGACAAGACAAGGCAAGACAAACAAGACAAGACAAGGCAAGACAAGAAAAGACAAGACAAGACAACTTGTCAAGACAAGACAAGACAAGACAAGATAAGACAACTTGTCAAGACAAGTCAAGACAAGACAAGACAAGATAAGAAAACTTGTCAAGGCAAGACAATACAACTTGTCAAGACAAGACAAGACAAGACAAGACAAGACAAGACAAGAAAAGACAAGAAAAGACAAGACCAGACAACTTGTCAAGACAAGACAAGACAACTTGTCAAGACAAGACAAGACAAGACAAGGCAAGACAAGGCAAGACAAAACAAAACAAGACAAGAAAAGACAAGACAATATAACTTGTCAAGACAAGACAAGACAAGACAAGACAAGACAAGACAAGACAAGACAAGACAACTTGTCAAGACAAGACAAGACAACTTGTCAAGACAAGACAAGACAAGACAAGACAAGACACGAAAAGACAAGACAAGACAAGCCAAGACAAGACAGGACAAGACAAGACAAGACAACTTGTCAAGACAAGACAACTTGTCAAGTCAAGACAATTTGTCAAGACAAGACAAGACGAGACAAGACAAGACAAGACAAGACAAGACAAGACAAGAAAAGATAAGAAAACTTGTGAAGACAAGACAACGTGTCAAGACAAGATAACTTGTCAAGACAAGACAACTTGTCGAGACAAGACAAGACAAGACAACTTATCAAGACAACACAAATTGTCAAGACAAGACAAGAACAAGACAAGACAAGACAAGACAAGACAAGACAAGACAAGACAAGACAAGGCAAGACAAGGGAAGGCAATACAAGACAAGACAAGACAAGACAAGACAAGACAAGGGAAGGCAATACAAGACCAGACAAGATAAGAAAACTTGTCAAGACAAGACAAGACAAGACAACTTATCAAGACAAGACAAGACAAGACAAGAAAAGACAAGACAAGCCAACTTGTGAAGACAACACAACTTGTCAAGACAAGACAACTTGTAAAGACAACTTATCAAGACAAGACAACTTATCAAGGCCAGACAAGACAAGTCAAGACAAGACAAGCAATACAATACAAGACAAGACAAGACAAGACAAGACAAGACAAGACAAGACAAGAAAAGACAAGACAAGACCAGACAAGACAAGATAAGAAAACTTGTCAAGACAAGACAACTTGTCAAGACAAGGCAACTTGTCAAGACAAGGCAACTTGTCAAGACAAGACAACTTGTCAAGACAAGACAAGGCAACTTGTCAAGACAAGACAATTTGTCAACACAAGACAAGATAAGACAAGAATAGACAACTTGTCAAGACAATACAAGACAAGACAAGACAAAACAAAACAAGACAAGACAAGAAAAGAAAAGACAATACAAGACAAGACAACTTGTCAAGACAAGCCAACATGTTAAGACAAGAAAACTTGTCAAGACAAGACAACTTGTAAAGACAAGACAACTTGTAAAGACAAGACAACTTGTAAAGACAAGACAATACAAGACAAGACAAGACAAGACAAGACAAGACAAGACAAGAAAAGAAAACACAAGACAAGACAAGACAACTCGTCAAGACAAGACAAGACAACTTGTCGACAAGGCAACTTGTCAAGACAAGACAAGACAAGACAAGACAAGACAAGACAAGACAAGACAAGACAAGACAAGACAAGACAAGACAAGACAAGACAAGACAAGACAAGGAAATAAAAGAAAAGAAAAGACAAGACAAGACAAGACAACTTGTCAAGACAAGACAAGACAACTTGTCAAGACAAGACAAGACAATACAAGACAAGACAAGACAAGACAAGACAAGACAAGACAAGACAAGACAAGACAAGACAAGACAAGACAAGACAAGACAAGACAAGACAAGACAAGACAAGACGAAACAAGACAAGACAAGACAAGACAAGACAAGACAAGGCAAGACAAGACAAGACAAGACAAGACAAGACAAGACAAGACAAGACAAGACAAGACAAGACAAGACAAGACAAGACAACGAAAGACAATACAAGACAAGACAAGACAAGACAAGACAAGACAAGACAAGACAAGACAAGACAAGACAAAACAAGGCAACTTATCAAGACAAGACAAGACAAGAGAAGACAAGGCAAGACAAGACAAGACAAGACAACTTTTCAAGACAAGACAACTTGTCAAGTCAAGACAATTTGTCAAGTCAAGACAAGAAGAGACAAGACAAGACAAACAAGACAAGACAAGACTAGACAAGACAAGACAAGACAAGACAAGACAAGACAAGACAAGACAAGACAAGAATAGACAAGACAAGACAACTTGTCAAGAGAAGAAAACTTGTGAAGACAAGACAACGTGTCAAGATAAGACAACTTGTCAAGAGAAGACAACTTGTCGAGACAAGACAAGACAAGACAACTTATCAAGACAACACAAATTGTCAAGACAAGACAAGAACAAGACAAGACAAGACAAGACAAGACAAGGGAAGGCAATACAAGACCAGACAAGACAAGACAAGACAAGACAAGACAAGACAAGACAAGACAAGACAAGACAAGACAAGGGAAGGCAATACAAGACCAGACAAGACAACACAAGACAAGACAAGACAACTTGTCAAGACAAGACAAGAAAAGACAAGACAACACAAGACAAAACAAAACAAGACAACTTGTCAAGACAAGACAAGACAACTTGTCAAGACAAGACAAGACAAGACAAGAAAAGACAAGACAAGACAAGACAAGACAAGACAAGACAAGACAAGACAACTTGTCAAGACAAGACAAGACGAGACAAGACAAGACAAGACAAGGCAAGTCAAGACAAGACAAGACAAGTCAAGACAAGAAAAGATAAGAAAACTTGTGAAGACAAGACAACGTGTCAAGACAAGATAACTTGTCAAGACAAGACAACTTGTCGAGACAAGACAAGACAAGACAACTTAACAAGACAACACAAATTGTCAAGACAAGACAAGAACAAGACAAGACAAGACAAGACAAGACAAGACAAGACAAGGCAAGACAAGGGAAGGCAATACAAGACCAGACAAGACAAGACAAGACAAGACAACTTGTCAAGACAAGACAAGACAAGACAAGACAAGGCAAGACAAGACAAGACAAGACAAGACAAGACAAGATAAGAAAACTTGTCAAGACAAGACAAGGCAACTTGTCAAGACAAGACAACTTGTCAAGACAAGACAACTTGTCAAGACAAGACAACTTGCAAGACAAGACAAGACAAGACAAGACAAGACAAGACAAGACAAGACAAGACAACTTATCAAGACAAGACAAGACAAGACAAGACAAGACAAGAAAAGACAAGACAAGCCAACTTGTCAAGACAAGACAACTTGTCAAGAGAAGACAACTTATAAAGACAACTTATCAAGACAAGACAACTTATCAAGGCCAGACAAGACAAGTCAAGACAAGACAAGCAAGACAATACAAGACAATACAAGACAAGACAAGACAAGAAAAGACAAGACAAGACCAGACAAGATAAGATAAGAAAACTTGTCAAGACAAGACAACTTGTCAAGACAAGGCAAGTGTCAAGACAAGGCAACTTGTCAAGACAAGACAACTTGTCAAGACAAGACAAGGCAACTTGTCAAGACAAGACAACTTGTCAAGACAAGACAAGACAAGACAAGACAAGACAACTTGTCAAGACAAGACAAGACAAGACAAGACAAGACAAGACAAGACAAGAAAAGACAAGACAAGACAAGACAAGAAAAGGCAAGAAAATCAAGACAAGACAACTTGTCAAGACAAGATAAGACAAGACAAGACAAGACAAGGCAAGACAAGACAAGACAAGACAAGACAAGACAAGACAAGACAAGACAAGACAAGACAAGACAAGACAAGACAAGACAAGAAAAGACAAGACAAGACAAGACAAGGCAAGACAAGACAAGACAAGACGAGACAAGACAAGACGAGATGAGACAAGACAACACAACACAAGACAAGAAAAGAAAAGACAAGACAAGACAAGACAAGGCAAGACAAACAAGACAAGACAAGGCAAGACAAGAAAAGACAAGACAAGACAACTTGTCAAGACAAGACAAGACAAGACAAGACAAGACAACTTGTCAAGACAAGACAAGACAAGACAAGACAAGACAAGACAAGACAAGAAAACTTGTCAAGACAAGACAATACAACTTGTCAAGACAAGACAAGACAAGACAAGACAAGACAAGAAAAGACAAGAAAAGACAAGACAAGACAACTTGTCAAGACAAGACAAGACAACTTGTCAAGACAAGACAAGACAAGACAACTTGTCAAGACAAGACAAGACAAGACAAGACACGAAAAGACAAGACAAGACAAGCCAAGACAAGACAGGACAAGACAAGACAACTTGTCAAGACAAGACAACTTGTCAAGTCAAGACAATTTGTCAAGACAAGACAAGACAAGACAAGACAAGACAAGACAAGACAAGACAAGACAAGACAAGACAAGAAAACTTGTGAAGACAAGACAACGTGTCAAGACAAGATAACTTGTCAAGACAAGACAACTTGTCGAGACAAGACAAGACAAGACAACTTATCAAGACAACACAAATTGTCAAGACAAGACAAGAACAAGACAAGACAAGACAAGACAAGACAATGCAAGACAAGGGAAGGCAATACAAGACCAGACAAGACAAGACAAGACAAGACAAGACAAGACAAGACAAGGGAAGGCAATACAAGACCAGACAAGACAAGACAAGACAAGACAACTTGTCAAGACAAGACAAGACAAGACAAGGGAAGGCAATAGAAGACAAGACAAGACAAGACAAGACAAGACAAGACAAGATAAGAAAACTTGTCAAGACAAGACAAGGCAACTTGTCAAGACAAGCCAACTTGTCAAGACAACTTGTCAAGACAAGACAACTTGTCAAGTCTAGACAACTTGCAAGACAAGACAAGACAAGACCAGACAAGACAATACAAAACAAGACAAGACAAGATAAGAAAACTTGTCAAGACAAGACAAGACAAGACAACTTATCAAGACAAGACAAGACAAGACAAGACAAGACAAGAAAAGACAAGACAAGCCAACTTGTCAAGACAAGACAACTTGTCAAGACAAGACAACTTGTAAAGACAACTTATCAAGACAAGACAACTTATCAAGGCCAGACAAGACAAGTCAAGACAAGACAAGCAAGACAATACAAGACAAGACAAGACAAGACAAGACAAGACAAGACAAGACAAGACAAGACAAGACAAGACAAGACAAGAAAAGACAAGACAAGACAAGACAAGACAAGATAAGAAAACTTGTCAAGACAAGACAACTTGTCAAGACAAGACAACTTGTCAAGACAAGACAACTTGTCAAGACAAGACAACTTGTCAAGACAAGACAACTTGTCAAGACAAGACAATTTGTCAACACAAGACAAGATAAGACAAGAATAGACAACTTGTCAAGACAATACAAGACAAGACAAGACAAAACAAAACAAGACAAGACAAGAAAAGAAAAGACAAGACAAGACAAGACAAGACAACTTGTCAAGACAAGCCAACTTGTTAAGACAAGAAAACTTGTCAAGACAAGACAACTTGTCAAGACAAGACAACTTGTAAAGACAAGACAATACAAGACAAGACAAGACAAGACAAGACAAGACAAGAAAAGAAAACACAAGACAAGACAAGACAACTCGTCAAGACAAGACAAGACAACTTGTCGACAAGGCAACTTGTCAAGACAAGACAAGACAAGACAAGACAAGACAAGACAAGACAAGACAAGACAAGACAAGACAAGACTAGACTAGACAAGACAAGACAAGACAAGACAAGACAAGACAAGACAAGAAAAGAAAAGAAAAGACAAGACAAGACAAGACAACTTGTCAAGACAAGACAAGACAACTTGTCAAGACAAGGCAAGGCAATGCAAGGCAAGGCAAGGCAAGACAAGACAAGACAAGACAAGACAAGACAAGACAAGACAAGACAAGACAAGACAAGACAAGACAAGACGAGACGAGACGAAACGAGACAAGACAAGACAAGACAATACATGGCAAGTCAAGACAAGACAAGACAAGACAAGACAAGACAAGACAAAACAACGAAAGGCAATACAAGACAAGACAAGACAAGATATGACAAGACAAGACAAGACAAGCCAAGACAAGACAGGACAAAACAAGGCAACTTATCAAGACAAGACAAGACAAGACAAGACAAGGCAAGACAAGACAAGACAAGACAAGACAACTTTTCAAGACAAGACAACTTGTCAAGTCAAGACAATTTGTCAAGTCAAGACAAGACGAGACAAGACAAGACAAACAAGACAAGACAAGACTAGACAAGACAAGACAAGAATAGACAAGACAAGACAAGACAAGACAAGATAAGAAAACTTGTGAAGACAAGACAACGTGTCAAGATAAGATAACTTGTCAAGACAAGACAACTTGTCAAGACAAGACAACTTGTAAAGACAAGACAATACAAGACAAGACAAGACAAGACAAGTCAAGACAAGACAAGACCAGAAAAGAAAACACAAGACAAGACAAGACAACTCGTCAAGACAAGACAAGACAACTTGTCAGACAAGACAACTTGTCAAGACAAGACAAGACAAGACAAGACAAGACAAGACAAGACAAGACAAGACAAGACAAGACAAGACAAGACAAGACAAGACAAGACAAGACAAGACAAGGAAAGAAAAGAAAAGACAAGACAAGACAAGACAAGACAACTTGTCAAGACAAGACAAGACAACTTGTCAAGACAAGACAAGACAAGACAAGACAAGACAAGACAAGGCAAGACAAGACAAGACAAGACAAGACAAGACAAGACAAGACAAGACAAGACAAGACAAGACAAGACAAGACAAGACGAGACGAGGCGAAACAAGACAAGACAAGACAAGACAAGACAAGACAATACATGTCAAGACAAGACAAGACAAGACAAGACAAGACAAGACAAGACAAGACAAGACAAGACAAGACAAGACAAGACAACGAAAGGCAAGACAAGACAAGACAAGACATGACAAGACAAGACAAGACAAGACAAGACAAGACAAGACAAGACAAGACAACTTGTCAAGACAAGACAAGACAAGACAAGACAAGACAAGACAAGACAAGACAAGACAAGACAAGACAACTTGTCAAGACAAGACAACTTGTCAAGTCAAGACAAGTCAAGACAAGACAAGACGAGACAAGACAAGACAAACAAGACAAGACTAGACAAGACAAGACAAGACAAGACAAGACAAGACAAGACAAGAATAGTCAAGACAAGACAAGACAAGCTAATAAAACTTGTGAAGACAAGACAACGTGTCAAGACAAGATAACTTGTCAAGACAAGACAACTTGTCAAGACAAGACAAGACAAGACAACTTATCAAGACAACACAAATTGTCAAGACAAGACAAGAACAAGACAAGACAAGACAAGGCAAGACAAGGGAAGGCAATACAAGACAAGACAAGACAAGACAAGACAAGACAAGACAAGACAAGACAAGACAAGACAAGACAACTTGTCAAGACAAGACAAGAAAAGACAAGACAAGACAAGACAAGACAAGACAAGACAAGATAAGAAAACTTGTCAAGACCAGACTTGTCAAGACAAGACAAGACAACACAACACAACACAAGAAAAGGCAAGAAAAGACAAGACCAGACAACTTGTCAAGACAAGACAAGACAACTTGTCAAGACAAGACAAGACAAGACAAGACAAGACAATACAAGACAAGACAAGACAAGCTAAGAAAAGAAAAGACAAGACCAGACAAGAAAACAAAACAAAACAAAACAACACAAAACAAAAGAAAAAGCAAGACAAGACAACTTGTCAAGACAAGACAAGACAACTTGTCAAGACAAGACAAGACAAGACAAGACAAGACAAGACAAGACAAGACAAGACAAGACAAGAAAAGACAAGACAACTTATCAAGACAAGACAACTTGTCAAGACAAGACAAGAACAAGACAAGACAAGACAAGACAAGACAAGACAAGACAAGACAAGATAAGAAAAGAAAACTTGTCAAGACAAGACAACTTGTGAAGACAAGACAACTTGTGAAGACAAGATAAGGCAACTTGTCAAGACCAGACTTGTCAAGACAAGACAAGACAAGACAAGACAAGACAAGACAAGACAAGACAAGACAAGACAAGACAAGACAAGAAAAGACAAGACAAGACAAGACAAGACAAGACAAGACAATATAAGAAAAGACAAGACAAGTAAAGACAAGACAATATAACTTGTCAAGACAAGACAAGACAAGACAAGACAACTTGTCAAGACAAGACAAGACAACTTGTCAAGACAAGACAAGACAACTTGTCAAGACAAGACAAGAAAAGACAAGACAAGACAAGACAAGACAAGACAACACAACACAAGACAAGACAAGACAACTTGTCAAGACAAGACAACTTGTCAAGACAAGACAAGACAAGACAAGACAAGACAAGACAAGACAAGACAAGACAAGACAAGACAAGACAAGACAAGACAAGACAAGACAAGAAAAGACAAGACAAGACAAGACAAGACAAGACAAGACAAGACAAGACAAGACAAGACAAGACAAGACAAGACAAGACAAGACAAGACAAGACAAGAAAACTTGTCAAGACAAGGCAACTTGTCAAGACAAGACAACTTGTCAAGACAAGACAACTTGTCAAGACAAGACAAGACAACTTGTCAAGACAAGACTTGTCAAGACAAGACAAGACAAGACAAGACAAGACAAGACAAGACAAGACAAGACAAGACAAGACAAGACAAGACAAGACAAGACAAGACAAAACAAGACAAGACAAGACAAGACAACTTGTCAAGACAAGACAAGACAACTTGTCAAGACAAGACAAGACAACTTGTCAAGACAAGACAAGACAAGAAAAGACAAGACAAGACAAGAAAAGGCAAGAAAAGACAAGACAAGACAACTTGTCAAGACAAGACAAGACAAGACAAGACAAGACAAGACAAGACAAGACAAGACAAGACAAGACAAGACAAGACAATACAACACAAGACAAGACAAGACAACTTGTCAAGACAAGACAACTTGTCAAGACAAGACAAGACAAGACAAGGCAAGACAAGACAAGACAAGACAAGACAAGACAAGACAAGACAAGACAAGAAAAGACAAGAAAAAGACAAGACAAGACAAGACAAGACAAGACAAGACAAGACAAGACAAGACAAGACAAGACAAGAAAAGACAAGACAAGAAAAGACAAGACAAGACAAGACAAGATGTGACAAGACAAGAAAATAAAAGACAAGACAAGACAAGACAACGTGTCAAGACAAGACAAGACAACATGTCAAGACAAGACAAGACAGACAGACAATACAAGACAAGACAAGACAAGACAAGACAAGACAAGACAAGACAAGACAAGACAATGCAATACAAGAAAAGACAAGACAAGAAAAGACAAGACAAGAAAAGACAAGATGAGAGAAGCCAAGAAAATAAAAGACAAGACAAGACAAGACAACGTGTCAAGACAAGACAAGACAACTTGTCAAGACAAGACAAGACAGACAGACAATACAAGACAAGACAAGACAAGACAAGACAAGACAAGACAACTTGTCAAGACAAGACAAGACAAGACAACTTATGAAGACAAGACAACTTGTCAAGGCAAGACAAGACAAGACAAGACAAGACAATACAGGACAAGACAAGACAAGACAAGACTAGAGTAGACAAGACAAGACAAGACAAGACAAGACAAGGCAAGGCAAGACAAGTCAAAGCAATACAAGACAAGACAAGACAAGACAAGACAACTTGTCAAGACAAGACAAGAAAAGACAAGACAAGACAAGACAAGACAAGACAAGACAAGACAAGACAAGACAAGACAAGACAAGACAAGACAAGACAAGACAATTTGTCAAGACAAGACAAGACAAGGCAAGACAAGGAAAGGCAATACAAGACAAGACAAGACAAGGCAACTTGTCAAGACAAGACAACTGGTCAAGACAATACAACTTGTCAAGACAAGACAACTTGTCAAGACAAGACAAGAACAAGACAAGACAAGACAAGACAAGACAAGACAAATCAAGACAAGACAAGACAAGACAAGACAAGGCAAGACAAGACAAGACAAGACAAGACAAGACAAGACAAGACAAGACAAGACAATTTCTCAAAACAAGACAAGACAAGACAAGGCAAGACAAGGAAACGCAATACAAGACAAGACAAGACCAGGCAACTTGTCAAGACAAGACAACTGGTCAAGACAAGACAACTTGTCATGACAAGACAACTTGTCAAGACAAGACAAGAACAAGACAAGACAAGACAAGACAAGACAAGACAAGACATTACAAGACAAGACAAGACAAGACAAGGCAATTCAAGACAAGACAAGACATCTTTAATTGTCAAGACAAGAC
This sequence comes from Chrysogorgia sp. JL179-B06, assembly GCA_035772405.1. Classification (NCBI taxonomy): domain Eukaryota; kingdom Metazoa; phylum Cnidaria; class Anthozoa; order Scleralcyonacea; family Chrysogorgiidae; genus Chrysogorgia; species Chrysogorgia sp. JL179-B06. The sequence goes on from JAYKKM010000200.1 coordinate 106,160, forward strand.
AATAAAAGATAATACAAGACAAGACAAGACAAGACAACTTGTCAAAATAAGAAAACTTGTCAAGACAAGACAATTCAAGGCAACTTGTCAAGACAAGACAACTTGTCAAGACAAGACAACTTGTCAAGACAAGACAACTTGTCAAGACAAGACAAGACAAGACAATTCAAGAAAAGAAAAGACAAGACAACTTGTCAAGACAAGACAAGACAATTTGTCAAGACAAGATAAGACAAGACTAGACAAGACAAGACAAGATAAGGAAAGGCAATACCTGACAAGACAAGACAAGACAAGACAAGACAAGACAAGACAAGACAATACAAGACAAGACAAGACAAGACAAGAAAAGAAAAGACAAGACAAGACAACTTGTCAAGACAAGACAAGACAACTTGTCAAGACAAGACAAGACAAGACAACTCGGCAAGACAAGACAAGACAACTTGTCAAGACAAGACAAGATACGACAAGACAAGACAAGACAACTTATTAAGACAAGACAACTTGTCAAGACAAGACAACTTGTAAAGACAAGAAAACTTGTCAAGACAAGACAAGACAAGGCAAGACAAGAAAATACAAGACAAGACAAGACAAGACAAGAAAACAAACGACAAGACAAGAAAAGACAACTTGTCAAGACAAGACAAGACAACTTGTCAAGACAAGACAAGACAAGACAAGACAAGACAAGACAAGAAAAGACAAGACAAGACAACTTGTCAAGACAAGACATGACAAGTTGTCAAGACAAGACAAGACAAGACAAGACAACTCGTCAAGACAAGACAAGTAAACTTGTCAAGACAAGACAAGACAACTTGTCAAGATAAGACAAGAAAAGACAAGACAAGACAAGACAATTTGTCAAGACAAGACAAGACAAGACAAGACAAGACAAGACAAGACAAGATAAGAAAACTTGTCAAGACAACTTGTCAAGACAAGACAACTTGTCAAGACAAGACAACTTGTCAAGACAAGACAAGACAACTTATGAAGACAAGACACCTTGTCAAGGCAAGACAAGACAAGACAAGACAAGACAAGACAAGACAAGACAAGACAAGACAAGACAAGACAAGACAAGACAAGACAAGGCAAGACAAGGAAAGGCAATACAAGACAAGACAAGACAAGACAAGGCAACTTGTCAAGACAAGACAACTTGTGAAGACAAGAGAAGAACAAGACAAGACAAGACAAGACTAGACAAGACAAGACAAGAAAAGAAACGATAAGACAAGACAAGTCAAGACAAGACAAGACAAGACAAGACAAGACAAGACAAGACAAGACAAGACAAGACAAGAAAAGAAAAGACAAGACAACTTGTCAAGACAAGACAATTTGTCAAGACAAGATAAGACAAGACTAGACAAGACAAGACAAGCTAAGGAAAGGCAATACCTGACAAGACAAGACAAGACAAGACAAGACAAGACAAGAACAAGAAAAGACAAGAATAGACAAGACAAGAAAGACAAGACAAGACAAGACAAGACAAGAAAACAAACGACAAGACAAGAAAAGACAACTTGTCAAGACAAGACAAGACAAGACAAGACAAGACAAGACAAGACAAGACAAGACAAGACAAGAAAAGAAAAGACAAGACAAGACAACTTGTCAAGACAAGACAAGACAACTTGTCAAGACAAGACAAGACAAGACAAGACAACTCGTCAAGACAAGACAAGTAAACTTGTCAAGACAAGACAAGACAACTTGTCAAGACAAGACAAGACAAGATAACTTCTCAAGAAAAGACAAGAAAAGACAAGACAAGACAAATTGTCAAGACAAGACAAGACAAGACAAGACAAGACAAGACAAGACAAGACAAGACAAGACAAGACAAGACAAGACAAGACAAGACAAGACAAGACAAGATAAGAAAACTTGTCAAGACAACTTGTCAAGACAAGACAACTTGTCAAGACAAGACACGACAACTTATGAAGACAAGACACTTGTCAAGGCAAGACAAGACAAGACAAGACAAGACAAGACAAGACAAGACAAGACAAGACAAGACAAGACAAGACAAGACAAGACAATTTCTCAAAACAAGACAAGACAAGACAAGACAAGACAAGACAAGACAAGACAAGACAAGACAAGACAAGACAAGACAAGACATGACAAGACAAGACAAGACAAGACAAGACAAGACATGGCAAGGCAATACAAGACAAGACAACTTGTCAAGACAAGACAAGACAAGACAAGACAAGACAAGACAAGACAAGACAAGACAAGACAAGACAAGACAAGACAATACAAGACAAGACAACTTGTCAAGACAAGAGAAGAAAAGACAAGACAAGACAAGACAAGACAAGACAAGACAAGACAAGACAAGACAAAGCAAAACAAGACAAGACAAGACAATTTGTCAAGACAAGACAAGACAAGGCAAGACAAGACAAGGAAAGGCAATACAAGACAAGACAAGACAAGGCAACTTGTCAAGACAAGACAACTGGTTAAGACAAGACAACTTGTCAAGACAAGACAACTTGTCAAGACAAGACAAGATACGACAAGACAAGACAAGACAACTTATTAAGACAAGACAACTTGTCAAGACAAGACAACTTGTCAAGAAAAGACAACTTGTCAAGACAAGACAAGACTAGACAAGGCAAGACAAGGCAAGACAAGACAAGACAAGACAAGACAAGACAAGACAAGACAAGACAAGACAAGACAAGACAAGACAAGACAAGACAAGACAAGACAAGAAAAGAAAAGAAAAGACAAGACAAAACAAAACAAGACAACTTGTCAAGACATGACAAGACATGACAACTTGTCAAGTCATGACAAGACATGACAAGACAAGACAAGACAAGACAAGACAACTTGTCAAGACATGACAAGACAAGACAAGACAAGACAAGGCAAGACAAGACAAGACAAGAAAAGACAATACAAGACAAGACAAGACAATAAAAGACAAGACAAGAAAAGAAACAACAAGACAAGACAACTTGTCAAGACAAGACAAGACAACTTGTCAAGACAAGACAAGACAACTTCTCAAGACAATACAAGACAAGACAAGACAAGGCAATACAAGGCAAGGCAACGCAAGACAAGACAAGACAAGACAAGACAATACAAGACAAGACAACTTGTCAAGACAAGACAAGACAACTTGTCAAGACAAGACAAGACAAGACAAGACAAGACAAGACAAGACAAGACAAGACAAGACAAGACAATTTCTCAAAACAAGACAAGACAAGACAAGACAAGACAAGGAAAGGCAATACAAGACAAGACAAGACAAGGCAACTTGTCAAGACAAGACAACTGGTCAAGACAAGACAACTTGTCAAGACAAGACAAGACAAGACAAGACAAGACAAGACAAGACAAGACAGACAAGACAAGACAAGACAAGACAAGACAAGACAAGACAGGACAAGACAAGACAAGACAAGACAAGACAAGACAAGACAAGACATGACAAGACAAGACAAGACAAGACAAGACAAGACAAGACAAGACAAGACAAGACAAGACAAGACAAAACAAGACAAGACAAGGAAAGGAAAGACAAGACAAGACAAGACAAGACAAGACAAGACAACTTGTCAAGAAAAGACAAGAAAAGACAAGACAAGACAATTTGTCAAGACAAGACAAGACAAGACAGGATAAGAAAACTTGTCAAGACAAGACAACTTGTCAAGACAAGACAACTTGTCAAGACAAGACAACTTGTCAAGACAAGACTTGTCAAGACAAGACAACTTGTCAAGACAAGACAACTTGTCAAGACAAGACAACTTGTCAAGACAAGACAACTTGTCAAGACAAGACAAGACAAGACAACTTATGAAGACAAGACAACTTGTCAAGGCAAGACAAGACAAGACAAGACAAGACAAGACAGGACAAGACAAGACAAGACAAGACTAGAGTAGACAAGACAAGACATGACAAGACAAGACAAGACAAGGCAAGGCAAGACAAGTCAAAGCAATGCAAGACAAGACAAGACAAGACAACTTGTCAAGACAAGACAAGAAAAGACAAGACAAGACAAGACAAGACAAGACAAGACAAGACAAGACAAGACAAGACAAGACAAGACAAGACAAGACAAGACAAGACAACTTGTCAAGACAAGACAACTTGTCAAGACAATACAACTTGTCAAGACAAGACAACTTGTCAAGACAAGACAAGAACAAGACAAGACAAGACAAGACAAGTCAAGACAAGACAAGACAAGACAAGACAAGACAAGACAAGACAAGACAAGACAAGACAAGACAAGACAATTTCTCAAAACAAGACAAGACAAGACAAGACAAGACAAGACAAGACAAGGCAAGACAAGGAAACGCAATACAAGACAAGACAAGACCAGGCAACTTGTCAAGACAAGACAACTGGTCAAGACAAGACAACTTGTCATGACAAGACAACTTGTCAAGACAAGACAAGAACAAGACAAGACAAGACAAGACAAGACAAGACAAGACAAGACAAGACAAGACAAGACAAGACAAGACAAGGCAATTCAAGACAAGACAAGACAACTTTAATTGTCAAGACAAGACAATAAAAGATAATACAAGACAAGACAAGACAACTTGTCAAAATAAGACAACTTGTCAAGACAAGACAATTCAAGGCAACTTGTCAAGACAAGACAACTTGTCAAGACAAGACAACTTGTCAAGACAAGACAAGACAAGACAATTCAAGAAAAGAAAAGACAAGACAACTTGTCAAGACAAGAAAAGACAATTTGTCAAGACAAGATAAGACAAGACTAGACAAGACAAGACAAGATAAGACAAGACAAGACAAGACAAGATAAGAAAAGAAAAGACAAGACAAGACAACTTGTCAAGACAAGACAAGACAACTTGTCAAGACAAGACAAGACAAGACAACTCGGCAAGACAAGACAAGACAACTTGTCAAGACAAGACAAGATACGACAAGACAAGACAAGACAACTTATTAAGACAAGACAACTTGTCAAGACAAGACAACTTGTCAAGAAAAGACAACTTGTAAAGACAAGACAACTTGTCAAGACAAGACAAGACAAGACAAGGCAAGACAAGAAAATACAAGACAAGACAAGTCAAGACAAGAAAACAAACGACAAGACAAGAAAAGACAACTTGTCAAGACGAGACAAGACAACTTGTCAAGACAAGACAAGACAAGACAAGAAAAGAAAAGACAAGACAAGACAACTTGTCAAGACAAGACATGACAAGTTGTCAAGACAAGACAAGACAAGACAAGACAAGACAACTCGTCAAGACAAGACAAGTAAACTTGTCAAGACAAGACAAGACAACTTGTCAAGATAAGACAAGACAAGATAACTTGTCAAGAAAAGACAAGAAAAGACAAGACAAGACAAGACAATTTGTCAAGACAAGACAAGACAAGACAAGACAAGACAAGACAAGACAAGATAAGAAAACTTGTCAAGACAACTTGTCAAGACAAGACAACTTGTCAAGACAAGACAACTTGTCAAGACAAGACAACTTGTCAAGACAAGACAACTTGTCAAGACAAGACAAGACAAGACAACTTATGAAGACAAGACACCTTGTCAAGGCAAGACAAGACAAGACAAGACAAGACAAAACAAGACAAGACAAGACAAGGCAAGACAAGGAAAGGCAATACAAGACAAGACAAGACAAGGCAACTTGTCAAGACAAGACAACTTGTGAAGACAAGACAAGAACAAGACAAGACAAGACAAGACAAGACAAGACAAGACAAGACAAGACAAGAAAAGACAAGACAAGACAAGACAAGTCAAGACAAGACAAGACAAGACAAGACAAGACAAGACAAGACAAGACAAGACAAGACAAGAAAAGAAAAGACAAGACAACTTGTCAAGACAAGACAAGACAATTTGTCAAGACAAGATAAGACAAGACTAGACAAGACAAGACAAGCTAAGGAAAGGCAATACCTGACAAGACAAGACAAGACAAGACAAGAAAAGAAAAGACAAGAATAGACAAGACAAGACAAGACAAGACAAGAAAACAAACGACAAGACAAGAAAAGACAACTTGTCAAGACAAGACAAGACAACTTGTCAAGACAAGACAAGACAAGACAAGACAAGACAAGACAAGACAAGAAAATAAAAGACAAGACAAGACAACTTGTCAAGACAAGACAAGACAACTTGTCAAGACAAGACAAGACAAGACAACTCGTCAAGACAAGACAAGTAAACTTGTCAAGACAAGACAAGACAACTTGTCAAGACAAGACAAGACAAGATAACTTCTCAAGAAATGACAAGAAAAGACAAGACAAGGCAATTTGTCAAGACAAGACAAGACAAGACAAGACAAGACAAGACAAGACAAGACAAGAAAAGAAAAGACAAGACAAGACAAGTCAAGACAAGACAAGACAAGACAAGACATGACAAGACAAGACAAGACAAGACAGGACAAGAAAAGAAAAGACAAGACAACTTGTCAAGACAAGACAAGACAATTTGTCAAGACAAGATAAGACAAGACTAGACAAGACAAGACAAGCTAAGGAAAGGCAATACCTGACAAGACAAGACAAGACAAGACAAGACAAGACAAGAAAAGACAAGACAAGACAAGACAAGACAAGACAAGACAAGAAAACAAACGACAAGACAAGAAAAGACAACTTGTCAAGACAAGACAAGACAACTTGTCAAGACAAGACAAGACAAGACAAGACAAGAAAATAAAAGACAAGACAAGACAACTTGTCAAGACAAGACAAGACAACTTGTCAAGACAAGACAAGACAACTCGTCAAGACAAGACAAGTAAACTTGTCAAGACAAGACAAGACAACTTGTCAAGACAAGACAAGACAAGATAACTTCTCAAGAAATGACAAGAAAAGACAAGACAAGACAACTTGTCAAGACAAGACAAGACACGACAACTTATGAAGACAAGACACTTGTCAAGGCAAGACAAGACAAGACAAGACAAGACAAGACAAGACAAGACAAGACAAGACAAGACAAGACAAGACAAGACAAGACATGACAAGTCAAGACAAGACAAGACAAGACAATTTCTCTAAAAAAGACAAGACAAGACAAGACAAGACAAGACAAGACAAGTCAAGACAAGACAAGACAAGACATGACAAGACAAGACAAGGCAAGACAAGGCAAAGCAATACAAGACAAGACAACTTGTCAAGACAAGAGAAGAAAAGACAAGACAAGACAAGACAAGACAAGACAAGACAAGACAAGACAAGACAAGACAAGACAAGAACAAGACAAGACAAGACAAGACAAGACAAGACAAGACAAGACAAGACAAGACAAGACAAGACAAGACAAGACAAGACAAGACAAGACAAGACAAGACAAGACAAGACAAGACAAGACAAGACAAGGCAAGACAAGACAAGGCAAGACAAGACAACTTGTCAAGACAAGACAAGAAAAGACAAGACAAGACAAGACAAGACAAGACAAGACAAGACAAGACAAGACAAGACAAGACAAAACAAGACAAGACAAGACAACTTGTCAAGACAAGACAAGACAAGACAAGACAAGGAAAGACAACACAAGACAAGACAAGACAAGACAACTTGTCAAGACAAGACAACTTGTCAAGACAAGACAACTTGTCAAGACAAGACAACTTGTCAAGACAAGACAACTTGTCAAGACAAGACAAGAACAAGACAAGACAAGACAAGACAAGACAAGACAAGACAAGACAAGACAAGAAAAGACAAGACAAGACAAGACAAGACAAGACAAGACAAGACAAGACAAGACAAGACAAGACAAGACAAGACAAGACAAGACAAGACATGACAAGACAAGACAAGACAAGACAAGGCAAGACAAGACAAGGCAAGACAATACAAGACAACTTGTCAAGACAAGAGAAGAAAAGACAAGACAAGACAAGACAAGACAAGACAGGACAGGACAAGACAAGACAAGACAAAACAAAACAAGACAAGACAATACAATTTCTCAAAACAAGACAAGACAAGACAAGACAAGGAAAGGCAACACAAGACAAGACAAGACAAGGCAACTTGTCAAGACAAGACAACTGGTTAAGACAAGACAACTTGTCAAGACAAGACAACTTGTCAAGACAAGACAACTTGTCAAGACAAGACAAGAACAAGACAAGACAAGACAAGACAAGACAAGACAAGACAAGACAAGACAAGAAAAGACAAGACAAGACAAGACAAGACAAGACAAGACAAGACAAGACAAGACAAGACAAGACAAGACAAGACATGACAAGACAAGACAAGACAAGACAAGGCAATACAAGACAAGGCAAGACAAGGAAATACAAGACAAGACAAGACAAGACAAGGAAAGGCAATACAAGACAAGACAAGACAACTTGTCAAGAAAAGACAAGAAAAGACAAGACAAGACCAGACAAGACAAGGCAAGACAATACAAGACAAGACAAGACAACTTGTCAAGACAAGACAAGACAACTTGTCAAGACAAGTCAAGACAAGACAAGAAAAGACAAGACAAGACAAGACAACTTGTCAAGACAAGACAAGACAACTTGTCAAGACAAGACAAGACAACTTGTCAAGACAACTTGTCCAGACAAGACAAGACACGACAAGACAAGACAGGACAAGACAACTTGTCAAGACAAGACAAGATACGACAAGACAAGACAACTTATTAAGACAAGACAACTTGTCAAGACAAGACAACTTGTCAAGACAAGACAACTTGTCAAGAAAAGACAACTTGTCAAGACAAGACAACTTGTCAAGACAGGACAACTTGTCAAGACAAGACAAGACAAGACAAGACAAGACAAGACAAGACAAGACAAGACAAGACAAGACAACTTGTCAAGACAAGACAAGATCCGACAAGACAAGACAACTTATTAAGACAAGACAACTTGTCAAGACAAGACAACTTGTCAAGAAAAGACAACTTGTCAAGACAAGACAACTTGTCAAGACAAGACAACTTGTCAAGACAAGACAACTTGTCAAGACAAGACAAGACAAGACAAGACAAGACAAGACAAGACAAGACAAGACAAGACAAGACAATACAAGACAAGACAATACAAGAAAAGAAACGACAAGACAAGACAAGACAACTTGTCAAGACAAGACAAGACAAGACAACTCGTCAAGACAAGACAAGACAACTTGTCAAGACAAGACAAGACAACTCGTCAAGACAAGACAAGACAACTTATTAAGACAAGACAACTTGTCAAGACAAGACAACTTGCCAAGAAAAGACAACTTGTCAAGACAAGACAAGACTAGACAAGGCAAGACAAGACAAGACAAGACAAGACAAGAAAAGAAAAGACAAGACAAAACAAACAAGACAACTTGTCAAGACATGACAAGACATGACAAGACAAGACAAGACAAGACAAGACAAGACAAGACAAGACAAGACAAGACAAGACAAGACAAGACAAGACAAGACATGACAAGACAAGACAAGACAAGGCAAGGCAAGACAAGGCAAGGCAATACAAGACAAGACAACTTGTCAAGACAAGAGAAGAAAAGACAGGATAAGACAAGACAAGACAAGACAGGATAAGACAAGACAAGACAAAACAAAACAAGACAAGACAATACAATTTCTCAAAACAAGACAAGACAAGGCAAGACAAGACAAGGAAAGGCAATACAAGACAAGACAAGACAAGGCAACTTGTCAAGACAAGACAACTGGTTAAGACAAGACAACTTGTCAAGACAAGACAACTTGTCAAGACAAGACAAGAACAAGACAAGACAATACAAGACAAGACAAGACAAGACAAGACATGACAAGACAAGACAAGACAAGACAAGGCAATACAAGACAAGGCAAGGCAATACAAGACAAGACAAGATAAGACAAGGAAAGGCAATACAAGACAAGACAAGACAACTTGTCAAGAAAAGACAAGAAAAGACAAGACAAGACCAGACAAGACAAGGCAAGACAATACAAGACAAGACAAGACAACTTGTCAAGACAAGACAAGACAACTTGTCAAGACAAGTCAAGACAAGACAAGAAAAGAAAAGACAAGACAAGACAACTTGTCAAGACAAGACAAGACAACTTGTCAAGACAAGACAAGACAACTTGTCAAGACAACTTTTCCAGACAAGACAAGACACAACAAGACAAGACAGGACAAGACAACTTGTCAAGACAAGACAACTTGTCAAGACAAGACAACTTGTCAAGACAAGACAACTTGTCAAGAAAAGACAACTTGTCAAGACAAGACAACTTGTCAAGACAGGACAACTTGTCAAGACAAGACAATACAAGACAAGACATGACAAGACAAGACAAGACAAGACAATACAAGAAAAGAAGCGACAAGACAAGACAACTTGTCAAGACAAGACAAGACAACTCGTCATGACAAGACAAGACAACTTGTCAACACAAGACAAGATACGACAAGACAAGACAATACAACTTATTAAGACAAGACAACTTGTCAAGACAAGACAACTTGTCAAGAAAAGACAACTTGTCAAGACAAGACAAGACTAGACAAGGCAAGACAAGACAAGACAAGACAAGGCAAGACAAGGCAAGGCAAGACAAGACAAGACAAGACAAGACAAGACAAGACAACTTATCAAGAAAATACAAGAAAAGACAAGACAAGACAATTTGTCAAGTCAAGACAAGACAAGACAAGACAAGACAAGATAAGAAAACTTGTCAAGACAACTTGTCAAGACAAGACAACTTGTCAAGACAAGACAACTTGTCAAGACAAGACAAGACAAGACAACTTATGAAGACAAGACACCTTGTCAAGGCAAGACAAGACAAGACAAGACAAGACAAGACAAGACAAGACAAGACAAGACAAGGCAAGACAAGACAAGACAAGACAAGACAAGACAAGACAAGACAAGACAAGACAAGACAAGACAAGACAAGACAAGACAAGACAAGACAAGACAAGACAATTTCTCAAAACAAGACAAGACAAGACAAGGCAAGACAAGGAAAGGCAATACAATACAAGACAAGACAAGACAAGACAATTTCTCAAAACAAGACAAGACAAGACAAGGCAAGACAAGGAAAGGCAATACAATACAAGACAAGACAAGACAACTTATTAAGACAAGACAACTTGTCAAGACAAGACAACTTGTCAAGACAAGACAACTTGTCAAGACAAGACAACTTGTCAAGACAAGACAACTTGTCAAGACAAGACAACTTGTCAAGAAAAGACAACTTGTCAAGAAAAGACAACTTGTCAAGACAAGACAACTTGTCAAGACAAGACAACTTGTCAAGAAAAGACAACTCGTCAAGAAAAGACAACTTGTCAAGAAAAGACAACTTGTCAAGGAAAGACAACTTGTCAAGAAAAGACAACTTGTCAAGAAAAGACAACTTGTCAAGAAAAGACAACTTGTCAAGACAAGACAACTTGTCAAGACAAGACAACTTGTCAAGACAAGACAACTTGTCAAGACAAGACAACTTGTCAAGACAAGACAAGTGTCAAGACAAGACAACTTGTCAAGACAAGACAACTTGTCAAGACAAGACAACTTGTCAAGACAAGACAACTTGTCAAGACAAGACAACTTGTCAAGACAAGACAACTTGTCAAGACAAGACAAGACAAGACAAGACAACTTGTCAAGACAAGACAAGACAAGACAAGACAAGACAAGACAAGACAAGACAAGGCAAGACAAGACAAGACAAGACAAGACAAGACAAGACAAGACAAGACAAGACAAGACAAGACAAGACAAGACAAGACAAGAATAGACAAGACAAGACAAGACAAGACAAGACAAGACAAGACAAGACAACTCGTCAAGACAAGACAAGTAAACTTGTCAAGACAAGACAAGACAACTTGTCAAGACAAGACAAGACAAGATAACTTCTCAAGAAAAGACAAGAAAAGACAAGACAAGACAAGACAATTTGTCAAGTCAAGACAAGACAAGACAAGATAAGAAAACTTGTCAAGACAACTTGTCAAGACAAGACAACTTGTCAAGACAAGACAACTTGTCAAGACAAGACAAGACAAGACAACTTATGAAGACAAGACAAGACAAGACATGACATGACAAGTCAAGTCAAGACAAGACAAAACAAAACAAGACAAGACAATTTCTCAAAACAAGACAAGACAAGACAAGACAGGACAAGACAAGACAAAACAAAACAAGACAAGACAATACAATTTCTCAAAACAAGACAAGACAAGGCAAGACAAGACAAGGAAAGGCAACACAAGACAAGACAAGACAACTTGTCAAGACAAGACAAGACAAGACAAGACAAGACAAGACAAGACAAGACAAGACAAGACAGGACAGGACAAGACAAGACAAAACAAAACAAGACAAGACAATACAATTTCTCAAAACAAGACAAGACAAGGCAAGACAAGACAAGGAAAGGCAACACAAGACAAGACAAGACAAGGCAACTTGTCAAGACAAGACAACTGGTTAAGACAAGACAACTTGTCAAGACAAGACAACTTGTCAAGACAAGACAAGAACAAGACAAGACAAGACAAGACAAGACAAGACAAGACAAGACAAGACAAGACAAGACAAGACAAGACAAGACAAGACAAGACAAGACAAGACAAGACAAGACAAGACAAGACATGACAAGACAAGACAAGACAATACAAGGCAATACAAGACAAGGCAAGGCAAGGAAATACAAGACAAGACAAGACAAGACAAGCAAAGGCAATACAAGACAAGACAAGACAACTTGTCAAGAAAAGACAAGAAAAGACAAGACAAGACCAGACTAGACAAGGCAAGACAATACAAGACAAGACAAGACAACTTGTCAAGACAAGACAAGACAACTTGTCAAGACAAGTCAAGACAAGACAAGAAAAGACAAGACAAGACAAGACAACTTGTCAAGACAAGACAAGACAAGACAACTTGTCAAGACAAGACAAGACAACTTGTCAAGACAACTTGTCCAGACAAGACAAGACACGACAAGACAAGACAGGACAAGACAACTTGTCAAGACAAGACAAGATACGACAAGACAAGACAACTTATTAAGACAAGACAACTTGTCAAGACAAGACAACTTGTCAAGACAAGACAACTTGTCAATAAAAGACAACTTGTCAAGACAAGACAACTTGTCAAGACAGGACAACTTGTCAAGACAAGACAATACAAGACAAGACAAGACAAGACAAGACAAGACAAGACAAGACAAGAAAAGAAAAGACAAGACAAAACAAGACAACTTGTCAAGACATGACAAGACATGACAAGACAAGACAAGACAAGACAAGACAATACAAGAAAAGAAGCGACAAGACAAGACAACTTGTCAAGACAAGACAAGACAACTCGTCAAGACAACTTGTCCAGACAAGACAAGACAAGACAAGACAACTTGTCAAGACAAGACAAGATCCGACAAGACAAGACAACTTATTAAGACAAGACAACTTGTCAATACAAGACAACTTGTCAAGACAAGACAACTTGTCAAGACAAGACAAGACAAGACAACTTGTCAAGACAAGACAACTTGTCAAGACAAGACAAGACAAGACAAGACAAGACAAGACAAGACAAGACAAGACAAGACAAGACAAGACAAGACAAGACAAGACAAGACAAGACAAGACAAGACAAGACAAGACAAGACAAGACAAGACAAGACAAGACAAGACAAGACATGACAAGTCAAGACAAGACAAGACAAGACAAGACAAGACAATTTCTCAAAACAAGACAAGACAAGACAAGGCAAGACAAGGAAAGGCAATACAATACAAGACAAGACAAGACAAGACAATTTCTCAAAACAAGACAAGACAAGACAAGGCAAGACAAGGAAAGGCAATACAATACAAGACAAGACAAGACAACTTATTAAGACAAGACAACTTGTCAAGACAAGACAACTTGTCAAGACAAGACAACTTGTCAAGACAAGACAACGACAAGACAAGACAAGACAAGACAAGACAAGACAAGACAAGACAAGACAAGACAAGACAACTTGTCAAGACAAGACAACTTGTCAAGACAAGACAACTTGTCAAGACAAGACAAGACAAGACAAGACAACTTGTCAAGACAAGACAACTTGTCAAGAAAAGACAACTTGTCAAGACAAGACAACTTGTCAAGACAAGACAACTTGTCAAGACAAGACAACTTGTCAAGAAAAGACAACTTGTCAAGACAAGACAACTTGTCAAGACAAGACAACTTGTCAAGACAAGACAACTTGTCAAGACAAGACAAGTTGTCAAGACAAGACAACTTGTCAAGACAAGACAACTTGTCAAGACAAGACAACTTGTCAAGACAAGACAACTTGTCAAGACAAGACAACTTGTCAAGACAAGACAACTTGTCAAGACAAGACAAGACAAGACAAGACAAGACAACTTGTCAAGACAAGACAAGACAAGACAAGACAAGACAAGACAAGACAAGACAAGACAAGACAAGACAAGACAAGGCAAGGCAAGGCAAGACAAGACAAGACAAGACAAGACAAGACAAGAAAAGACAAGACAAGACAAGACAAGACAAGACAAGACAAGACAAGACAAGACAACTCGTCAAGACAAGACAAGTAAACTTGTCAAGACAAGACAAGACAACTTGTCAAGACAAGACAAGACAAGACAACTTGTCAAGACAAGACAAGAAAAGACAAGACAAGACAAGACAAGTCAAGACAAGACAAGACAAGACAAGATAAGAAAACTTGTCAAGACAACTTGTCAAGACAAGACAACTTGTCAAGACAAGACAACTTGTCAAGACAAGACAAGACAAGACAACTTATGAAGACAAGACAAGACAAGACATGACATGACAAGTCAAGTCAAGACAAGACAAAACAAAACAAGACAAGACAATTTCTCAAAACAAGACAAGACAAGACAAGACAAGGCAAGACAAGGAAAGGCAATACAATACAAGACAAGACAAGGCAACTTGTCAAGACAAGACAACTTGTGAAGACAAGAGAAGAACAAGACAAGACAAGACAAGACAAGACAAGACAAGACAAGACAAGACAAGACATGTCAAGACAAGACAAGACAAGACAAGACAAGACAAGACAAGACAAGACAAGACAAGACAAGACAAGACAAGACAAGACAAGACAAGACAAGACAAGACAAAACAAGACAAGACAAGACAACTTGTCAAGACAAGACAAGACAAGACAAGACAAGACAAGACAAGGAAAGGCAAGACAAGACAAGACAAGACAAGGCAACTTGTCAAGACAAGACAACTTGTCAAGACAAGACAAGACAAGACAACTTGTCAAGACAAGACAAGACAACTTGTCAAGACAAGACAAGACAAGACAATACAACTCGTCAAGACAAGACAAGTAAACTTGTCAAGACAAGACAAGATAACTTCTCAAGAAAAGACAAGAAAAGACAAGACAAGACAAGACAATTTGTCAAGTCAAGACAAGACAAGACAAGACAAGATAAGAAAACTTGTCAAGACAACTTGTCAAGACAAGACAACTTGTCAAGACAAGACAACTTGTCAAGACAAGACAAGACAAGACAACTTATGAAGACAAGACACTTGTCAAGGCAAGACAAGACAAGACAAGACAAGACAAGACAAGACAAGACAAGACAAGACAAGACAAGACAAGACAAGACAAGACAAGACAAGACAAGACAAGACAAGTCAAGACAAGACAAGACAAAACAAGACAAGACAAGACAATTTCTCAAAACAAGACAAGACAAGACAAGACAAGACAAGACAAGGAAAGGCAATACAAGACAAGACAAGACAAGGCAACTTGTCAAGACAAGACAACTTGTGAAGACAAGACAAGAACAAGACAAGACAAGACAAGACAAGACAAGACAAGACAAGACAAGACAAGACAAGACAAGACAAGACAAGACAAGACAAGACAAGACAAGACAAGACAAGACAAGACAAGACAAGACAAGACAAGACAAGACAAGACAAGACAAGACAAGACAAGACAAGACAAGACAAGACAAGACAAGACAAGACAAGACAAGACAAGACAAGACAAGACAAGACAAGACAAGACAAGACAAGACAAGACAACTTGTCAAGACAAGACAAGACAAGACAAGACAAGACAAGAACAAGACAAGACAAGACAAGACAAGACAAGACAAGACAAGACAACTTGTCAAGACAAGACAAGACAAGACAACTTGTCAAGACAAGACAACTTGTCAAGACAAGACAACTTGTCAAGACAAGACAACTTGTCAAGACAAGACAACTTGTCAAGACAAGACAACTTGTCAAGACAAGACAACTTGTCAAGACAAGACAACTTGTCAAGACAAGACAACTTGTCAAGACAAGACAACTTGTCAAGACAAGACAACTTGTCAAGACAAGACAACTTGTCAAGACAAGACAAGACAAGTCAAGACAAGACAAGACAAGACAAGACAAGACAAGACAAGACAAGACAAGACAAGACAAGACAAGACAAGACAAGACAATGTCAAGACAAGACAAGACAAGACAACTTGTCAAGACAAGACAACTTGTCAAGACAAGACAAGACAAGACAAGACAAGACAAGACAAGACAACTTGTCAAGACAAGACAAGACAACACAAGACAAGACAACTTGTCAAGACAAGACAACTTGTCAAGACAAGACAACTTGTCAAGACAAGACAACTTGTCAAGACAAGACAACTTGTCAAGACAAGACAACTTGTCAAGACAAGACAACTTGTCAAGACAAGACAACTTGTCAAGACAAGACAACTTGTCAAGACAAGACAACTTGTCAAGACAAGACAACTTGTCAAGACAAGACAAGACAACTTGTCAAGACAAGACAAGACAAGACAAGACAAGACAAGACAAGACAAGACAAGACAAGACAAGACAAGACAAGACAAGACAACTTGTCAAGACAAGACAAGACAAGACAACTTGTCAAGACAAGACAAGAACAAGACAAGACAAGACAAGACAAGACAACTTGTCAAGACAAGACAAGACAAGACAAGACAAGAAAACTTGTCAAGACAAGACAACTTGTCAAGACAAGACAACTTGTCAAGACAAGACAACTTGTCAAGACAAGACAACTTGTCAAGACAAGACAAGTCAAGACAAGACAACTTGTCAAGACAAGACAACTTGTCAAGACAAGACAAGACAAGACAACTTGTCAAGACAAGACAACTTGTCAAGACAAGACAACTTGTCAAGACAAGACAACTTGTCAAGACAAGACAACTTGTCAAGACAAGACAACTTGTCAAGACAAGACAAGACAAGACAAGACAAGACAAGACAAGACAAGACAAGACAAGACAAGACAAGACAAGACAAGACAAGACAAGACAAGACAAGACAAGACAAGACAAGACAAGACAAGACAAGACAAGACAAGACAAGACAAGACAAGGCAAGGCAAGACAAGACAAGACAACTTGTCAAGACAAGACAAGACAAGACAAGACAAGACAAGACAAGACAAGACAAGACAAGACAAGACAAAACAAAACAAGACAAGACAATACAATTTCTCAAAACAAGACAAGACAAGACAAGACAAGACAAGACAAGACAAGGAAAGGCAACACAAGACAAGACAAGACAAGGCAACTTGTCAAGACAAGACAACTTGTCAAGACAAGACAACTTGTCAAGACAAGACAACTTGTCAAGACAAGACAAGAACAAGACAAGACAAGACAAGACAAGACAAGACAAGACAAGACAAGACAAGACAATACAAGACAAGACAAGACAAGACAAGACAAGGAAAGGCAATACAAGACAAGACAAGACAAGACAAGACAACTTGTCAAGACAAGACAAGAAAAGACAAGACAAGACAAGACAAGACAAGACAAGACAAGACAAGACAAGACAACTTGTCAAGACAAGACAAGACAAGACAACTTGTCAAGACAAGACAAGACAACTTATTAAGACAAGACAAGACAAGACAAGACAAGACAAGACAAGACAAGACAACTTGTCAAGACAAGACAAGACAAGACAAGACAAGACAAGACAAGACAAGACAAGACAAGACAAGACAAGACAAGACAAGACAAGACAAGACAAGACAAGACAAGACAAGACAAGACAACTTGTCAAGACAAGACAAGACATGACAAGACAAGACAAGACAAGACAAGACAAGACAAGACAAGACAAGACAAGACAAGACAAGACATGACAAGACAAGACAAGACAAGACAAGACAAGACAAGACAAGACAAGACAACTTGTCAAGACAAGACAAGACAAGACAACTTGTCAAGACAAGACAAGACAACTTGTCAAGACAAGACAAGACAACTCGTCAAGACAAGACAAGACAACTTATTAAGACAAGACAACTTGTCAAGACAAGACAACTTGTCAAGAAAAGACAACTTGTCAAGACAAGACAAGACAAGACAACTCGTCAAGACAAGACAAGACAACTTGTCAAGACAAGACAAGACAACTCGTCAAGACAAGACAAGACAACTTATTAAGACAAGACAAGACAAGACAAGACAAGACAAGAAAAGAAAAGACAACTTGTCAAGACAAGACAAGACTAGACAAGACAAGACAAGACAAGACAAGACAAGACAAGACAAGACAAGACAAGACAAGACAAGACAAGAAAAGAAAAGACAAGACAAAACAAGACAACTTGTCAAGACATGACAAGACATGACAAGACAAGACAAGACAAGACAAGACAAGACAAGACAAGACAAGACAAGACAAGACAAGACATGACAAGACAAGACAAGACAAGACAAGGCAAGGCAAGGCAAGACAAGGCAAGGCAATACAAGACAAGACAACTTGTCAAGACAAGAGAAGAAAAGACAAGATAAGACAAGACAAGACAAGACAGGACAAGACAAGACAAGACAAAACAAAACAAAACAAGACAAGACAATACAATTTCTCAAAACAAGACAAGACAAGGCAAGACAAGACAAGGAAAGGCAATACAAGACAAGACAAGACAAGGCAACTTGTCAAGACAAGACAACTGGTTAAGACAAGACAACTTGTCAAGACAAGACAACTTGTCAAGACAAGACAAGAACAAGACAAGACAAGACAAGACAAGACAAGACAAGACAAGACAAGACAAGACAAGACAAGACAAGACAAGACAAGACAAGACAAGACAAGACAAGACAAGACAAGACAAGACATGGCAAGACAAGACAAGACAAGGCAATACAAGACAAGGCAAGGCAATACAAGACAAGACAAGACAAGACAAGACAAGACAAGGAAAGGCAATACAATACAAGACAAGACAAGACAACTTGTCAAGAAAAGACAAGAAAAGACAAGACAAGACAAGACAAGACAAGGCAAGACAATACAAGACAAGACAAGACAACTTGTCAAGACAAGACAAGACAACTTGTCAAGACAAGTCAAGACAAGACAAGAAAAGAAAAGACAAGACAAGACAACTTGTCAAGACAAGACAAGACAACATGTCAAGACAAGACAAGACAACTTGTCAAGACAACTTGTCCAGACAAGACAAGACACGACAAGACAAGACAAGACAAGACAACTTGTCAAGACAAGACAAGACAAGACAAGACAAGACAAGACAAGACAAGACAACTTGTCAAGACAAGACAACTTGTCAAGACAAGACAACTTGTCAAGACAAGACAACTTGTCAAGACAAGACAACTTGTCAAGACAAGACAACTTGTCAAGACAAGACAACTTGTCAAGACAGGACAACTTGTCAAGACAAGACAAGACAAGACAAGACAAGACAAGAAAAGAAAAGAAAAGACAAGACAAAACAAGACAACTTGTCAAGACATGACAAGACATGACAAGACAAGACAAGACAAGACAAGACAAGACAATACAAGAAAAGAAGCGACAAGACAAGACAACTTGTCAAGACAAGACAAGACAAGACAAGACAAGACAACTCGTCAAGACAAGACAAGACAACTTGTCAACACAAGACAAGATACGACAAGACAAGACAAGACAACTTATTAAGACAAGACAACTTGTCAAGACAAGACAACTTGTCAAGAAAAGACAACTTGTCAAGACAAGACAAGACTAGACAAGGCAAGACAAGACAAGACAAGACAAGACAAGACAAGACAAGACAAGACAAGAAAAGACAAGACAAGACAAGACAAGACAACTTGTCAAGACAAGACAAGACATGACAAGACAAGACAAGACAAGACAAGACAAGACAAGAAAAGACAAGACAATACAAGAAAAGAAGCGACAAGACAAGACAACTTGTCAAGACAAGACAAGACAACTCGTCAAGACAAGACAAGACAACTTGTCAACACAAGACAAGATACGACAAGACAAGACAAGACAACTTATTAAGACAAGACAACTTGTCAAGACAAGACAACTTGTCAAGAAAAGACAACTTGTCAAGACAAGACAACTTGTCAAGACAAGACAAGACAACTTGTCAAGACAAGACAAGACAAGGCAAGACAAGACAAGACAAGACAAGACAAGACAAGACAAGACAAGACAAGACAAGACAAGACAAGACAAGACAAGACAAGACAACTTGTCAAGACAAGACAAGACAAGACAAGACAAGACAAGACAAGACAAGAAAACTTGTCAAGACAAGACAAGACAACTTGTCAAGACAAGACAAGACAAGACAAGACAAGACAAGACAAGAAAAGACAAGAAAAGACAAGACAAGACAACTTGTCAAGACAAGACAAGACAACTTGTCAAGACAAGACAAGACAAGACAAGACAAGACAAGGCAAGACAAGGCAAGACAAAACAAGACAAGACAAGACAAGACAAGACAAGACAAGACAAGACAATATAAGAAAAGACAAGACAAGAAAAGAAAAGACAAGACAATATAACTTGTCAAGACAAGACAAGACAAGACAAGACAAGACAACTTGTCAAGACAAGACAAGACAACTTGTCAAGACAAGACAAGACAAGACAAGACACGAAAAGACAAGAAAAGACAAGACAAGACAAGACAGGACAAGACAAGACAACTTGTCAAGACAAGACAACTTGTCAAGACAAGACAACTTGTCAAGACAAGACAAGACAAGACAAGACAGACAAGACAAGACAAGACAAGACAAGACAAGACAAGACAAGACAAGACAAGACAAGACAAGATAAGAAAACTTGTGAAGACAAGACAACGTGTCAAGACAAGATAACTTGTCAAGACAAGACAACTTGTCGAGACAAGACAAGACAAGACAAGACAACTTATCAAGACAACACAAATTGTCAAGACAAGACAAGAACAAGACAAGACAAGACAAGACAAGGCAAGACAAGGGAAGACAATACAAGACAAGACAAGACAAGACAAGACAAGACAAGACAAGACAAGACAAGACAAGACAAGACAAGGGAAGGCAATACAAGACCAGACAAGACAAGACAACTTGTCAAGACAAGACAAGACAAGACAAGATAAGTAAACTTGTCAAGACAAGACAAGGCAACTTGTCAAGACAAGCCAACTTGTCAAGACAACTTGTCAAGACAAGACAACTTGTCAAGACAAGACAACTTGCAAGACAAGACAAGACAAGACAAGACAAGACAAGACAAGACAAGACAAGACAAGACAAGACAACTTGTCAAGACAAGACAAGACAAGACAAGACAAGACAAGACAAGACAAGACAAGACAAGACAACTTGTCAAGACAAGACAACTTGTCAAGACAAGACAACTTGTCAAGACAACTTATCAAGACAAGACAACTTGTCAAGACAAGACAAGACAAGACAAGCAAGACAAGACAAGACAAGACAAGACAAGACAAGACAAGACAAGAAAAGACAAGACAAGACAAGACAAGACAAGATAAGAATACTTGTCAAGACAAGACAACTTGTCAAGACAAGACAACTTGTCAAGACAAGACAACTTGTCAAGACAAGACAACTTGTCAAGACAAGACAAGGCAACTTGTCAAGACAAGACAACTTGTCAAGACAAGACACGACAAGGCAAGACAAGACAACTTGTCAAGACAAGACAAGACAAGACAAGACAAGACAAGACAAGACAAGACAAGACAAGAAAAGAAAAGACAAGACAAGACAAGACAACTTGTAAAGACAAGACAACTTGTCAAGACAAGACAAGACAAGACAAGACAAGACAAGACAAGACAAGACAAGACAAGACAAGAAAAGACAAGACAAGACAAGACAACTCGTCAAGACAAGACAAGACAACTTGTCAAGACAACTTGTCAAGACAAGACAAGACAAGACAAGACAAGACAAGAAAAGACAAGACAAGACAAGACAAGACAAGACAAGACAAGACAAGACTAGACAAGACAAGACAAGACAAGAAAAGACAAGAAAAGAAAAGACAAGACAAGACAAGACAACTTGTCAAGACAAGACAAGACAAGACAACTTGTCAAGACAAGACAAGACAATGCAAGACAAGACAAGACAAGACAAGACAAGACAAGACAAGACAAGACAAGACAAGACAAGACAAGACAAGACAAGACAAGACAAGACAAAACAAGACAAGACAAGACAAGACAATACAAGTCAAGACAAGGCAAGACAAGACAAGACAAGACAAGACAAGACAAGACAAGACAAGACAAGACAAGACAAGACAAGACAAGACAAGACAAGGCAAGACAAGACAAGACAAGACAAGACAACTTGTCAAGAAAAGACAAGAAAAGACAAGACAAGACAAGACAAGACAAGACAAGACAAGACAAGACAAGACAAGACAAGACAACTTGTCAAGACAAGACAACTTGGACAGACAAGAAAAGACAAGACAAGACAAGACAACTTGTCAAGACAAGACAAGACAACTTGTCAAGACAAGACAAGACAACTCGTCAAGACAAGACAAGACAACATATTAAGACAAGACAACTTGTCAAGACAAGACAACTTGTCAAGAAAAGACAACTTGTCAAGACAAGACAAGACAAGACAACTTGTCAAGACAAGACAAGACAACTTGTCAAGACAAGACAAGACAACTTGTCAAGACAAGACAAGACAACTTGTCAAGACAAGACAAGACAAGACAAGACAAGACAAGACAAGAAAAGACAACTTGTCAAGACAAGACAAGACAAGACAAGACAAGACAAGACAACTTGTCAAGACAAGACAAGACAACTTGTCAAGACAAGACAAGACAAGACAAGACAAGACAAGAAAAGACAAGACAACTTGTCAAGACAAGACAAGACAAGACAAGGCAAGACAAGACAAGACAAGACAAGACAAGACAAGACAAGACAAGACAACTTGTCAAGACAAGACAAGACAACTTGTCAAGACAAGACAAGACAAGACACGAAAAGACAAGACAAGACAAGACAAGACAAGACAAGACAAGACAAGACAACTTGTCAAGACAAGACAACTTGTCAAGACAAGACAATTTGTCAAGACAAGACAAGACAAGACAAGACAGACAAGACAAGACAAGACAAGACAAGACAAGACAAGACAAGACAAGAAAAGATAATAAAACTTGTGAAGACAAGACAACGTGTCAAGACAAGATAACTTGTCAAGACAAGACAACTTGTCGAGACAAGACAAGACAAGACAAAACAACTTATCAAGACAACACAAATTGTCAAGACAAGACAAGAACAAGACAAGACAAGACAAGACAAGACAAGACAAGGCAAGACAAGGGAAGGCAATACAAGACAAGACAAGACAAGACAAGACAAGACAAGACAAGACAAGACAAGACCAGACAAGACAAGACAACTTGTCAAGACAAGACAAGACAAGACAAGACAAGATAAGAAAACTTGTCAAGACAAGACAAGGCAACTTGTCAAGACAAGCCAACTTGTCAAGACAACTTGTCAAGACAAGACAACTTGTCAAGACAAGACAACTTGCAAGACAAGACAAGACAAGACAAGACAAGACAAGACAAGACAAGACAAGACAAGACAAGACAAGACAAGACAAGAAAACTTGTCAAGACAAGACAAGACAAGACAAGACAAGACAAGAAAAGACAAGACAAGCCAACTTGTCAAGACAAGACAACTTGTCAAGACAAGACAACTTGTAAAGACAACTTATCAAGACAAGACAACTTATCAAGACAAGACAAGACAAGACAAGCAAGACAATACAAGACAAGACAAAACAAGACAAGACAAGACAAGAAAAGACAAGACAAGACCAGACAAGACAAGATAAGAAAACTTGTCAAGACAAGACAACTTGTCAAGACAAGGCAACTTGTCAAGACAAGGCAACTTGTCAAGACAAGACAACTTGTCAAGACAAGACAAGGCAACTTGTCAAGACAAGACAACTTGTCAACACAAGACAAGATAAGACAAGAATAGACAACTTGTCAAGACAATACAAGACAAGACAAGACAAAACAAAACAAGACAAGACAAGAAAAGAAAAGACAATACAAGACAAGACAACTTGTAAAGACAAGACAACTTGTAAAGACAAGACAATACAAGACAAGACAAGTCAAGACAAGACAAGACCACAAAAGAAAACACAAGACAAGACAAGACAACTCGTCAAGACAAGACAAGACAACTTGTCGACAAGGCAACTTGTCAAGACAAGACAATACAAGACAAGACAAGACAAGAAAAGACAAGACAAGATTAGACAAGACAAGACAAGACAAGACAAGACAAGACTAGACAAGACAAGACAAGACAAGGAAAGAAAAGAAAAGAAAAGACAAGACAAGACAAGACGACTTGTCAAGACAAGACAAGACAACTTGTCAAGACAAGGCAAGGCAATGCAAGGCAAGGCAAGACAAGACAAGACAAGACAAGACAAGACAAGACAAGACAAGACAAGACAAGACAAGACAAGACAAGACAAGACAAGACAAGACGAGACGAGACGAAACGAGACAAGACAAGACAAGACAATACATGGCAAGGCAAGGCAAGACAAGACAAGACAAGACAAGACAAGACATGACAAGACAAGACAAGACAAGACAAGGCAAGGCAAGGCAAGACAAGACAAGGCAAGGCAATACAACTTGTCAAGAAAAGACAAGAAAAGACAAGACAAGACAAGACAAGGCAAGACAATACAATACAAGACAAGACAAGACAAGACAACTTGTCAAGACAAGTCAAGACAGACAAGAAAAGACAAGACAAGACAAGACAACTTGTCAAGACAAGACAAGACAACTTGTCAAGACAAGACAAGACAACTCGTCAAGACAAGACAAGACAACTTATTAAGACAAGACAACTTGTCAAGACAAGACAACTTGCCAAGAAAAGACAACTTGTCAAGACAATACAAGACAAGATAACTCGTCAGGACAAGACAAGACAACTTGTCAAGACAAGACAAGACAACTCGTCAAGACAAGACAAGACAACTTATTAAGGCAAGACAAGACAAGACAAGACAAGACAAGAAAAGAAAAGACAACTTGTCAAGACAAGACAAGACTAGACAAGCCAAGACAAGACAAGACAAGACAAGACATGACAAGACAAGACAAGACAAGACAAGACAAGACAAGACAAGACAAGACAAGACATGACAAGACAAGACAAGACAAGGCAAGGCAAGGCAAGACAAGACAACTTGTCAAGACAAGACAAGACAAGATAACTCGTCAAGACAAGACAAGACAACTTGTCAAGACAAGACAAGACAACTCGTCAAGACAAGACAAGACAACTTATTAAGACAAGACAACTTGTCAAGACAAGACAACTTGCCAAGAAAACACAACTTGTCAAGACAAGACAAGACAAGATAACTCGTCAAGACAAGACAAGACAACTTATTAAGGCAAGACAAGACAAGACAAGACAAGACAAGACAAGAAAAGAAAAGACAACTTGTCAAGACAAGACAAGACAAGACAAGGCAAGACAAGACAAGACAAGACAAGACAAGACAAGACAAGACAAGACAAGACAAGAAAAGAAAAGACAAGACAAAACAAGACAACTTGTCAAGACAAGACAAGACATGACAAGACAAGACAAGACAAGACAAGACAAGACAAGACAAGACAAGACAAGACAAGACAAGACAAGACAAGACAAGACAAGACAAGACAAGACAAGACAAGACAAGACAAGGCAAGGCAAGACAAGACAACTTGTCAAGACAAGACAAGACAAGACAACTCGTCAAGACAAGACAAGACAACTTGTCAAGACAAGACAAGACAACTCGTCAAGACAAGACAAGACAACTTATTAAGACAAGACAACTTGTCAAGACAAGACAACTTGCCAAGAACACACAACTTGTCAAGACAAGACAAGACAAGATAACTCGTCAAGACAAGACAAGACAACTTGTCAAGACAAGACAAGACAACTCGTCAAGACAAGACAAGACAACTTATTAAGGCAAGACAAGACAATACAAGACAAGACAAGAAAAGAAAATACAACTTGTCAAGACAAGACAAGACTAGACAAGGCAAGACAAGACAAGACAAGACAAGACAAGACAAGACAAGACAAGACAAGACAAGAAAAGAAAAGACAAGACAAAACAAGACAACTTGTCAAGACATGACAAGACATGACAAGACAAGACAAGACAAGACAAGACAAGACAAGACAAGACAAGACAAGACAAGACAAGACAAGACAAGACAAGACATGACAAGACAAGACAAGGCAAGGCAAGGCAAGGCAAGACAAGACACGGCAAGGCAATACAAGACAAGACAACTTGTCAACACAAGACAAGATAAGACAAGAATAGACAACTTGTCAAGACAATACAAGACAAGACAAGACAAAACAAAACAAGACAAGACAAGAAAAGAAAAGACAATACAAGACAAGACAACTTGTAAAGACAAGACAACTTGTAAAGACAAGACAACTTGTAAAGACAAGACAATACAAGACAAGACAAGACAAGTCAAGACAAGACAAGACCACAAAAGAAAACACAAGACAAGACAAGACAACTCGTCAAGACAAGACAAGACAACTTGTCGACAAGGCAACTTGTCAAGACAAGACAATACAAGACAAGACAAGACAAGAAAAGACAAGACAAGATTAGACAAGACAAGACAAGATTAGACAAGACAAGACAAGACAAGACAAGACAAGACAAGACTAGACAAGACAAGAAAAGACAAGGAAAGAAAAGAAAAGAAAAGACAAGACAAGACGACTTGTCAAGACAAGACAAGACAACTTGTCAAGACAAGACAAGACAATGCAAGACAAGGCAAGACAAGACAAGACAAGACAAGACAAGACAAGACAAGACAAGACAAGACAAGACAAGACAAGACAAGACAAGACGAAACGAGACAAGACAAGACAAGACAATACATGTCAAGACAAGGCAAGACAAGACAAGACAAGACAAGACAAGACAAGACAAGACAAGACAAGACAAGACAAGACAAGAACAAGACAAGACAAGACAAGACAAGACAAGGCAAGACAAGACAACTTGTCAAGACAAGACAAGAAAAGACAAGACAAGACAAGACAAGGCAAGACAATACAATACAAGACAAGACAAGACAAGACAACTTGTCAAGACAAGACAAGACAGACAATACAAGACAAGACAAGACAAGACAACTTGTCAAGACAAGACAAGACAACTTGTCAAGACAAGACAAGACAACTCGTCAAGACAAGACAAGACAACTTATTAAGACAAGACAACTTGTCAAGACAAGACAACTTGCCTAGAAAAGACAACTTGTCAAGACAATACAAGACAAGATAACTTGTCAGGACAAGACAAGACAACTTGTCAAGACAAGACAAGACAACTCGTCAAGACAAGACAAGACAACTTATTAAGACAAGACAAGACAAGACAAGACAAGACAAGACAAGACAAGACAACTTGTCAAGACAAGACAAGACTAGACAAGGCAAGACAAGACAAGACAAGACAAGACATGACAAGACAAGACAAGACAAGACAAGACAAGACAAGACAAGACAAGACATGACAAGACAAGACAAGACAAGACAAGACAAGGCAAGACAAGACAACTTGTCAAGACAAGACAAGACAAGATAACTTGTCAAGACAAGACAAGACAACTTGTCAAGACAAGACAAGACAACTCGTCAAGACAAGACAAGACAACTTATTAAGACAAGACAACTTGTCAAGACAAGACAAGACAAGACAAGAAAAGAAAATACAACTTGTCAAGACAAGACAAGACTAGACAAGGCAAGACAAGACAAGACAAGACAAGACAAGACAAGACAAGAAAAGACAAGACAAGACAAAACAAGACAACTTGTCAAGACATGACAAGACATGACAAGACAAGACAAGACAAGACAAGACAAGACAAGACAAGACAAGACAAGACAAGACAAGACAAGACAAGACAAGACAAGACAAGGCAAGACAAGACAAGACAACTTGTCAAGACAAGACAAGACAAGATAACTCGTCAAGACAAGACAAGACAACTTGTCAAGACAAGACAAGACAACTCGTCAAGACAAGACAAGACAACTTATTAAGACAAGACAACTTGTCAAGACAAGACAACTTGCCAAGAACACACAACTTGTCAAGACAAGACAAGACAAGATAACTCGTCAAGACAAGACAAGACAACTTGTCAAGACAAGACAAGACAACTCGTCAAGACAAGACAAGACAACTTATTAAGACAAGACAAGACAAGACAAGACAAGACAAGACAAGAAAAGACAAGACAACTTGTCAAGACAAGACAAGACTAGACAAGGCAAGACAAGACAAGACAAGACAAGACAAGACAAGACAAGACAAGACAAGAAAAGAAAAGACAGGACAAAACAAGACAACTTGTCAAGACATGACAAGACATGACAAGACAAGACAAGACAAGACAAGACAAGACAAGACAAGACAAGACAAGACAAGACAAGACAAGACAAGACAAGACAAGACATGACAAGACAAGACAAGGCAAGGCAAGGCAAGGCAAGGCAAGACACGGCAAGGCAATACAAGACAAGACAACTTGTCAAGACAAGAGAAGATAAGACAAGAATAGACAACTTGTCAAGACAAGACAAGACAAGACAAGACAAAACAAGACAAGACAAGACAAGAAAAGAAAAGACAAGACAAGACAAGACAACTTGTCAAGACAAGACAACTTGTAAAGACAAGACAATACAAGACAAGACAAGACAAGTCAAGACAAGACAAGACCACAAAAGAAAACACAAGACAAGACAAGACAACTCGTCAAGACAAGACAAGACAACTTGTCGACAAGGCAACTTGTCAAGACAAGACAATACAAGACAAGACAAGACAAGAAAAGACAAGACAAGATTAGACAAGACAAGACAAGACAAGACAAGACAAGACAAGACAAGACAAGACAAGGAAAGAAAAGAAAAGAAAAGACAAGACAAGACAAGACGACTTGTCAAGACAAGACAAGACAACTTGTCAAGACAAGGCAAGGCAATGCAAGGCAAGGCAAGACAAGACAAGACAAGACAAGACAAGACAAGACAAGACAAGACAAGACAAGACAAGACAAGACGAGACGAGACGAGACGAAACGAGACAAGACAAGACAAGACAATACATGGCAAGGCAAGGCAAGACAAGACAAGACAAGACAAGACAAGACAAGACAAGACAAGACAAGACAAGACAAGACAAGACAAGACAAGGCAAGGCAAGACAAGACAAGGCAAGGCAATACAACTTGTCAAGAAAAGACAAGAAAAGACAAGACAAGACAAGACAAGGCAAGACAATACAAGACAAGACAAGACAAGACAAGACAACTTGTCAAGACAAGTCAAGACAGACAAGAAAAGAAAAGACAAGACAAGACAACTTGTCAAGACAAGACAAGACAACTTGTCAAGACAAGACAAGACAACTCGTCAAGACAAGACAAGACAACTTATTAAGACAAGACAACTTGTCAAGACAAGACAACTTGCCTAGAAAAGACAACTTGTCAAGACAATACAAGACAAGATAACTCGTCAGGACAAGACAAGACAACTTGTCAAGACAAGACAAGACAACTCGTCAAGACAAGACAAGACAACTTATTAAGGCAAGACAAGACAAGACAAGACAAGACAAGAAAAGAAAAGACAACTTGTCAAGACAAGACAAGACTAGACAAGGCAAGACAAGACAAGACAAGACAAGACATGACAAGACAAGACAAGACAAGACAAGACAAGACAAGACAAGACAAGACAAGACAAGACATGACAAGACAAGACAAGACAAGACAAGGCAAGGCAAGGCAAGACAAGACAACTTGTCAAGACAAGACAAGACAAGATAACTCGTCAAGACAAGACAAGACAACTTGTCAAGACAAGACAAGACAACTCGTCAAGACAAGACAAGACAACTTATTAAGACAAGACAACTTGTCAAGACAAGACAACTTGCCAAGAAAACACAACTTGTCAAGACAAGACAAGACAAGATAACTCGTCAAGACAAGACAAGACAACTTGTCAAGACAAGACAAGACAACTCGTCAAGACAAGACAAGACAACTTATTAAGGCAAGACAAGACAAGACAAGACAAGACAAGACAAGAAAAGAAAATACAACTTGTCAAGACAAGACAAGACTAGACAAGGCAAGACAAGACAAGACAAGACAAGACAAGACAAGACAAGACAAGACAAGACAAGAAAAGAAAAGACAGGACAAAACAAGACAACTTGTCAAGACATGACAAGACATGACAAGACAAGACAAGACAAGACAAGACAAGACAAGACAAGACAAGACAAGACAAGACAAGACAAGACAAGACAAGACAAGACAAGACATGACAAGACAAGACAAGGCAAGGCAAGGCAAGACAAGGCAAGGCAATACAAGACAAGACAACTTGTCAAGACAAGAGAAGAAAAGACAAGATAAGACAAGACAAGACAAGACAGGACAAGACAAGACAAAACAAAACATAAGAAAACAAGACAAGACAATACAATTTCTCATAACAAGACAAGACAAGACAAGGCAAGACAAGACAAGGAAAGGCAATACAAGACAAGACAAGACAAGGCAACTTGTCAAGACAAGACAACTGGTTAAGACAAGACAACTTGTCAAGACAAGACAACTTGTCAAGACAAGACAAGAACAAGACAAGGCAAGACAAGACAAGACAAGACAAGACAAGACAAGACAAGACAAGACAAGACAAGACAAGACAAGACAAGACAAGACAAGACAAGACAAGACAAGACAAGACAAGACAAGACATGACAAGACAAGACAAGACAAGACAAGGTAATACAAGACAAGGCAAGGCAATACAAGACAAGACAAGACAAGACAAGACAAGGAAAGGCAATACAATACAAGACAAGACAAGACAACTTGTCGAGAAATGACAAGAAAAGACAAGACAAGACAAGACAAGGCAAGACAATACAAGACAAGACAAGACAAGACAACTTGTCAAGACAAGACAAGACAACTTGTCAAGACAAGTCACGACAAGACAAGAAAAGAAAAGACAAGACAAGAAACTTGTCAAGACAAGACAAGACAACATGTCAAGACAAGACAAGACAACTTGTCAAGACAACTTGTCCAGACAAGACAAGACACGACAAGACAAGACAGGACAAGACAACTTGTCAAGACAAGACAACTTATTAAGACAAGACAACTTGTCAAGACAAGACAACTTGTCAAGAAAAGACAACTTGTCAAGACAAGACAACTTGTCAAGACAGGACAACTTGTCAAGACAAGACAATACAAGACAAGACAAGACAAGACAAGACAAGACAAGACAAGAAAAGAAAAGACAAGACAAGACAAAACAAGACAACTTGTCAAGACATGACAAGACATGACAAGACAAGACAAGACAAGACAAGACAAGACAATACAAGAAAAGAAGCGACAAGACAAGACAACTTGTCAAGACAAGACAAGACAAGACAAGACAACTCGTCAAGACAAGACAAGACAACTTGTCAACACAAGACAAGATACGACAAGAAAAGACAAGACAACTTATTAAGACAAGACAACTTGTCAAGACAAGACAACTTGTCAAGAAAAGACAACTTGTCAAGACAAGACAAGAATAGACAAGGCAAGACAAGACAAGACAAGACAAGACAAGACAAGACAAGACAAGACAAGACAAGACAAGACAAGACAAGACAAGAAAAGACAAGACAAGACAAAACAAAACAAGACAACTTGTCAAGACATGACAAGACATGACAAGACAAGACAAGACAAGACAAGACAATACAAGAAAAGAAGCGACAATACAATACAACTTGTCAAGACAAGACAAGACAACTCGTCAAGACAAGACAAGACAACTTGTCAACACCGGACAAGATACGACAAGACAAGACAAGACAACTTATTAAGACAAGACAACTTGTCAAGACAAGACAACTTGTCAAGAAAAGACAACTTGTCAAGACAAGACAACTTGTCAAGATAAGACAAGACAACTTGTCAAGATAAGACAAGACAAGGCAAGACAAGACAAGACAAGACAAGACAAGACAAGACAAGACAAGACAAGACAAGATAAGAAAACTTGTCAAGACAAGACAAGACAACTTGTCAAGACAAGACAAGACAAGACAAGACAAGAAAAGACAAGAAAAGACAAGACCAGACAACTTGTCAAGACAAGACAAGACAACTTGTTAAGACAAGACAAGACAAGACAAGACAAGGCAAGGCAAGACAAGGCAAGACAAGACAAGACAAGACAAGACAAGACAAGACAAGACAAGGCAACACAAGACAATATAAGAAAAGACAAGGCAAGAAAAGAAAAGACAAGACAATATAACTTGTCAAGACAAGACAAGACAAGACAAGACAACTTGTCAAGACAAGACAAGACAACTTGTCAAGACAAGACAAGACAAGACAAGACAAGACAAGACAAGACACGAAAAGACAAGAAAAGTCAAGCCAAGACAAGACAGGACAAGACAAGACAACTTGTCAAGACAAGACAACTTGTCAAGTCAAGACAATTTGTCAAGACAAGACAAGACGAGACAAGACAGACAAGACAAGACAAGACAAGACAAGACAAGACAAGAAAAGATAAGAAAACTTGTGAAGACAAGACAACGTGTCAAGACAAGATAACTTGTCAAGACAAGACAACTTGTCGAGACAAGACAAGACAAGACAAAACAAAACAACTTATCAAGACAACACAAATTGTCAAGACAAGACAAGAACAAGACAAGACAAGACAAGACAAGACAAGGCAAGACAAGGGAAGGCAATACAAGACCAGACAAGGCAAGACAAGACAAGACAAGACAAGACAAGACAAGACAAGACAAGACAAGACAAGGGAAGGCAATACAAGACCAGACAAGACAAGACAACTTGTCAAGACAAGACAAGACAAGACAAGAAAAGGGAAGGCAATACAAGACAAGACAATACAAGACAAGACAAGATAAGAAAACTTGTCAAGACAAGACAAGGCAACTTGTCAAGACAAGCCAACTTGTCAAGACAACTTGTCAAGACAAGACAACTTGTCAAGTCTAGACAACTTGCAAGACAAGACAAGACAAGACAAGACAAGACAAGACAAGACAAGACAATACAATACAAGACAATACAAGATA
Organism: Chrysogorgia sp. JL179-B06; assembly: GCA_035772405.1. Taxonomy (NCBI): domain Eukaryota; kingdom Metazoa; phylum Cnidaria; class Anthozoa; order Scleralcyonacea; family Chrysogorgiidae; genus Chrysogorgia; species Chrysogorgia sp. JL179-B06. Next base: position 139,882 of record JAYKKM010000200.1, read on the forward strand.
AGAAAACTTGTCAAGACAAGACAAGACAAGACAAGACAAGACAAGAAAAGACAAGACAAGCCAACTTGTCAAGACAAGACAACTTGTAAAGACAACTTATCAAGACAAGACAACTTATCAAGGCAAGACAAGACAAGACAAGCAAGACAATACAAGACAAGACAAGACAAAACAAGACAAGACAAGACAAGAAAAGACAAGACAAGACCAGACAAGACAAGATAAGAAAACTTGTCAAGACAAGACAACTTGTCAAGACAAGGCAACTTGTCAAGACAAGGCAACTTGTCAAGACAAGACAACTTGTCAAGACAAGACAAGGCAACTTGTCAAGACAAGACAACTTGTCAACACAAGACAAGATAAGACAAGAATAGACAACTTGTCAAGACAATACAAGACAAGTAAGACAAAACAAAACAAGACAAGACAAGAAAAGAAAAGACAATACAAGACAAGACAACTTGTAAAGACAAGACAACTTGTAAAGACAAGACAATACAAGACAAGACAAGACAAGTCAAGACAAGACAAGACCACAAAAGAAAACACAAGACAAGACAAGACAACTCGTCAAGACAAGACAAGACAACTTGTCGCCAAGGCAACTTGTCAAGACAAGACAATACAAGACAAGACAAGACAAGAAAAGACAAGACAAGATTAGACAAGACAAGACAAGACAAGACAAGACTAGACAAGACAAGACAAGACAAGGAAAGAAAAGAAAAGAAAAGACAAGACAAGACAAGACGACTTGTCAAGACAAGACAAGACAAGACAACTTGTCAAGACAAGGCAAGGCAATGCAAGGCAAGGCAAGACAAGACAAGACAAGACAAGACAAGACAAGACAAGACAAGACAAGACAAGACAAGACAAGACGAGACGAGACGAAACGAGACAAGACAAGACAAGACAATACATGGCAAGGCAAGGCAAGACAAGACAAGACAAGACAAGACAAGACATGACAAGACAAGACAAGGAAAGAAAAGAAAAGACAAGACAAGACAAGACAAGACGACTTGTCAAGACAAGACAAGACAACTTGTCAAGACAAGGCAAGGCAATGCAAGGCAAGGCAAGGCAAGACAAGACAAGACAAGACAAGACAAGACAAGACAAGACAAGACGAGACGAGACGAGACGAAACGAGACAAGACAAGACAAGACAATACATGGCAAGGCAAGGCTAGACAAGACAAGACAAGACAAGACAAGACAAGACAAGACAAGACATGACAAGACAAGACAAGACAAGACAAGGCAAGGCAAGGCAAGACAAGGCAAGGCAATACAACTTGTCAAGAAAAGACAAGAAAAGACAAGACAAGACAAGGCAAGACAATACAATACAATACAAGACAAGACAAGACAAGACAACTTGTCAAGACAAGTCAAGACAAGACAAGAAAAGAAAAGACAAGACAAGACAACTTGTCAAGACAAGACAAGACAACTTGTCAAGACAACTTGTCCAGACAAGACAAGACACGACAAGACAAGACAGGACAAGACAACTTGTCAAGACAAGACAAGATACAACAAGACAAGAAAAGAAAAGACAAGACAAAACAAGACAACTTGTCAAGACATGACAAGACATGACAAGACAAGACAAGACAAGACAAGACAAGACAAGACAAGACAAGACAAGACAAGGCAAGGCAAGGCAAGGCAAGACAAGGGAAGGCAATACAAGACAAGACAACTTGTCAAGACAAGAGAAGAAAAGACAAGATAAGACAAGACAAGACAAGACAGGACAAAACAAGACAAAACAAAACAAGACAAAAGAAAACAAGACAAGACAATACAATTTCTCATAACAAGACAAGACAAGACAAGCCAATACAAGACAAGGAAAGGCAATACAAGACAAGACAAGACAAGGCAACTTGTCAAGACAAGACAACTGGTTAAGACAAGACAACTTGTCAAGACAAGACAACTTGTCAAGACAAGACAAGAACAAGACAAGGCAAGACAAGACAAGACAAGACAAGACAAGACAAGACAAGACAAGACAAGACAAGACAAGACAAGAAAAGACAAGACAAGACAAGACAAGACATGACAAGACAAGACAAGACAAGGCAATACAAGACAAGGCAATGCAATACAAGACAAGACAAGGAAAGGCAATACAATACAAGACAAGACAAGACAACTTCTCAAGAAATGACAAGAAAAGACAAGACAAGACAAGACAAGACAAGGCAAGACAATACAAGACAAGACAAGACAAGACAACTTGTCAAGACAAGACAAGACAACTTGTCAAGACAAGTCAAGACAAGACAAGAAAAGACAAGACAAGACAAGACAACTTGTCAAGACAAGACAAGACAACTTGTCAAGACAAGACAAGACAAGATAACTCGTCAAGACAAGACAAGACAACTTGTCAAGACAAGACAAGACAACTCGTCAAGACAAGACACGACAACTTATTAAGACAAGACAACTTGTCAAGACAAGACAACTTGTCAAGACAAGACAACTTGCCAAGAAAAGACAACTTGTCAAGACAAGACAAGACAAGATAACTCGTCAAGACAAGACAAGACAACTTGTCAAGACAAGACAACACAACTCGTCAAGACAAGACAACTTATTAAGGCAAGACAAGACAAGACAAGACAAGAAAAGAAAAGACAACTTGTCAAGACAAGACAAGACTAGACAAGGCAAGACAAGACAAGACAAGACAAGACAAGACAAGACAAGACAAGACAAGACAAGACAAGAAAATAAAGACAGGACAAAACAAGACAACTTGTCAAGACATGACAAGACATAGAATAGAATAATTTATTTAATGTCGAATGACACAGAGTGTGGTTGCCCAATCACTCGAGCCAGGGGCTCATGATAGAAGTGCTCGACAATATTACCTATTTACCAATATAAAAAAATATTTACATGGTATTAATTAATTAATAATCTGTATACTAATACTAAATGCATGCATAACATTGACAGCCAAGTAAATCAGATTGGTGAATCTGGTTTCTAAATTCGAATAATGAGGTAGATGACTTGGCAGAAAGTGGTAACTGATTCCAGATATGGGAAATAATATACTTATAGGAATTATGCAAATAACGACTGTTATACACATCCTGTACCACATTATGCCCACTACCTCTTAAAGCATATGGAGTATTACGAAGTTTAAATAAATTAGAAATATAGGTAGGGCCATTTTGCTTGAAACTTTTATAGAATATTATTAATGACTGCTCGACTCTCCTATGTTCAAGCGAGCGCATAGTTGCTAAATTCAAAACCGATTCATAACTCACATTTCTTCCTAATTTCATCAATGTACGTAAGCCATAATAATTAGCGTTTTCTAATTTATTTTTAAGTGTTTTACTAATGCCTAAAAGCAATGGGCTACAGTATTCAAGATGCGGTAAAACATAAGCCTTATATAGCTTAATTAATGTTTCTTTTGGCACCATACGTTTCAGTCGTCGTAGGGCAGCAATCTTGGCAAACGCTTTCCTAAGAGTATCCTTGATATAAGGTTTAAAATTCAGCTCTTCGTCTAATGTTACTCCCAGAATTTTCAGAGTATCTTCGGTTTTGATAGTTTGATTGTCAACTTTCAAATCATAACTATATTGAGACTTTCCCAGTATCATTGCTTGAGTTTTTTCACCATTAATATGGAGATAGTTAGCATTAAACCAGGCAGATAGTGTACAAATATCCTGATTAAGGGTATATTCAAGAATAGCTGGGCTAGTATCATGGGCATATTGGGTGGTACCGTCAGCATACAATCGAAGGGATGAATTTCCAACTGTATAATTCACATCGTTTACAAAGATGTTAAATAATAATGGTCCCAGTAGGCTTCCTTGTGGAACACCGCAACGAATAGGTAGCCAGTCAGAGTATACGCCATTACATTTTACTCTTTGTTTACGATGTTGCAAGTATGAACGCATCAATTGCAGGGCCGAGTCTTGAAGGCCGTATGCTTTTAATTTTGCCAGTAATAAATTGTGGCATATAGAATCAAATGCCTTTGATAAGTCGATTGCCACTACACCAACATCATTCTTTTTATCAAGGGCATCACGCCAATCATCTGTCAACTTAACTAGAGCTGTGGCACACGAATGACCGCGGAGAAAACCCGACATGTTTTCCGAGAATGTTGGGGCAAATTTTTCATATAGCTGGTCAAATTTAACTTTCTCAAATAGTTTTGGTATTGCGGACAAAATTGTAATTGGCCTGTAATTCTTCTTGTTGGTCACCTCTTCTTTCTTATGAGCCGGAGTAACATCACCACACTTCCATTCCCTTGGCCATGCACATTTTGTGATACAATAGTTAAACAAGTTTGCTAACGGATCGGCGATAACAGAAGCAGATATTCTCAGAAGCTTGGGAGAAATTCCATCAGGACCAGTGGATTTTCTTTCATTCAGATTTGAGAGTAGATCAGTAATATAAACAGTGTTAACTTGTTGGAAAGAGAAGTCAAAGTCATAACAACGATTCGTGATCGACTTTACACTCATATGATTCATGAAATCCTGCTCAGACATATTCAGTATAGAGTCCACAACAACTGGTTTAGAGAAATAATCATTAAAAACAGCACTAGGCTCAGTTACGACTTTGCCCTCTTCCAATAGACTCATTACTGAAGTGTCAACACTAGATTTGCTTGTCGGTAGCAGAGGTTTCATTTTTTTCCAAAATTGGCCGACAGAACGAGACGATTTGCATAAAGCCGCATCGGAACAGTAGTTTTTAACTGCATCCCTTTTTAACGATGTTACTTTATTACGTTGTACTTTGTAATTTAACCAGTTCGCTTCAGTAGAAAATCGACGAAACTTCTTATACAAACGATTCCTAAGGCGCATTTGTTTCTGAATATTTGGATTTATCCAAGGTAACTGATTAGTTCTCAAGCGTATTTTCTGCACTGGTGCATGTTTGTCAAGCACAGATGAATATAAGCTTGCCCAATGATGCCAAACGTCATCCACATTATCAAATATATATGAGCTATCCCAAGGGATTGTCCCAAGATCGGTTTTGAAAGCAGCATGATTTAAATTCTTTATTGAACGGAATTCAATAGATTTAGCCTTTGTTTTCGGAAGTTTTTGTTTTCTAACAACGTATATTAAGTCATGGTCACTTATTCCCAAATGCAAATTACCATTTGTAATAAACCTGTCTGGATGAGACACTAATATGACATCAAGCAGGCTCTTGGTAGATTTTGTCACTCTAGTAGGGTTCGTTATAAGATTTGTTAGACAAAGCTGCTCCATAAAGTTAGAAAGATCTTGATTGGGACGTTGAGGGTTATTTTGTCCAATTAGCATGTCCATATTAAAATCACCAATAAATATAATTTCTTTACGTTTGGCATACATACGCTCAGCTGCATCAGCACACGATGGAATAAAATCCGAAATTTTACATTTTCCAGGTGAACGATAGCAAGCACACACTATAAACCAACTGTTTCCACAGCCCTTGATATCAAGACATATAGATTCTACACCTTCCGGTTCAAGGTTTACTCGCCGAACTGCGGTGATAGTTGACCGTATGTAAACAAGTATTCCCCCAGCGCCTCTTTTCCTATCCCGTCGTATGATACGATATTCTGGGTGTTGAAGTAATGAGCTTGATACCGAGTTGTCAATTTTACTTTCGCTAATAGCGAGCACATCAAACTCACAAGCATTTAACAAGTCAATAACTTCATCAATCTTCCCGTAAATGCTATTAATATTTAGATGAGCGATCTTTAAGTTGTTCTTGTAATAGCTATTAATATTTGTGTTAAACCATTCAGAGGCTGTGAACTCTGCTGAATTAGAGTCACTCTTATTAATTAGCTGGGAATAATCGATCTCTGAGTTCGATCCCGTTTTGTCTGAAAACAAGTTATTAAACATTTCGTCTGACAAGGTCGAAAACGGCAAGCTAGCCAAACTAGCCAAAGCACACGCCGGGCAAGTCCATTTAACAATTGATACTGCTGATGTTAATACTCTGTATTGCTTACTTGTTATTTCACCACATTTGATATGAAATATTTTCTTACACGAATCACAGGTAGCTGCACGATGATTCACAGCAATAGTTCGTTGACAAGTCGGGCATTTTGGCTTTTCCTTCACTGACGGACCAGGATTGATATGCACATCCCCTGATAAAGCTAAACGTTGTAATTGGAAAGTACCCATTGATTTACTTGAATATGGAATTCTAGTTGACAAATATGCTTTACCACGACCATGACCAGAAATTCGATCAATATATGCAATTTTCGGAATTATTCCAGGAGTTAGTTCTGAAATATAATGCTCACAGTACTCTATGACAGTATCACCAATTGTAAATTGATTAAACTGTAAAGCAAAGGCACCAATAAATACAAAAATAAAAAATCTCGATGAGCTCAGTTTCAAACAACCGGCCGCCATCTTGGCAACGTCTTGCGATGACATGACAAGACAAGACAAGACAAGACAAGACAAGACAAGACAAGACAATACAAGACAAGACAATAGAAGTAAAGAAACGACAAGACAAGACAAGACAACTTGTCAAGACAAGACAAGACAAGATAACTCGTCAAGACAAGACAAGACAACTTGTCAAGACAAGACAAGACAACTCGTCAAGACAAGACAAGACAACTTATTAAGACAAGACAACTTGTCAAGACAAGACAACTTGCCAAGAAAAGACAACTTGTCAAGACAATACAAGACAAGATAACTCGTCAAGACAAGACAAGACAACTTGTCAAGACAAGACAAGACAACCCGTCAAGACAAGACAAGACCTATATTAAGGCAAGACAAGACAAGACAAGACAAGACAAGACAAGAAAAGAAAAGACAACTTGTCAAGACAAGACAAGACTAGACAAGGCAAGACAAGACAAGACAAGACAAGAAAAGAAAAGACAAGACAAAACAAGACAACTTGTCAAGACATGACAAGACATGACAAGACAAGACAAGACAAGACAAGACAAGACAAGACAAGACAAGACAAGACAAGACAAGGCAAGGCAAGGCAAGACAAGGGAAGGCAATACAAGACAAGACAACTTGTCAAGACAAGAGAAGAAAAGACAAGATAAGACAAGACAAGACAAGACAGGACAAGACAAGACAAAACAAAACAAAAGAAAACAAGACAAGACAATACAATTTCTCATAACAAGACAAGACAAGACAAGGCAATACAAGACAAGGAAAGGCAATACAAGACAAGACAAGACAAGGCAACTTGTCAAGACAAGACAACTGGTTAAGACAAGACAACTTGTCAAGACAAGACAACTTGTCAAGACAAGACAAGACAAGAACAAGACAGGGCAAGACAAGACAAGACAAGACAAGACAAGACAAGACAAGACAAGACAAGACAAGACAAGACAAGACAAGACAAGACATGACAAGACAAGACAAGACAAGGCAATATAAGACAAGGCAATGCAATACAAGACAAGACAAGACAAGGAAAGGCAATACAATAGAAGACAAGACAAGACAACTTGTCAATAAATGACAAGAAAAGACAAGACAAGACAAGACAACTTGTCAAGACAAGTCAAGACAAGACAAGAAAAGAAAAGACAAGACAAGACAACTTGTCAAGACAAGACAAGACAACTTGTCAAGACAACTTGTCCAGACAAGACAAGACACGACAAGACAAGACAGGACAAGACAACTTGTCAAGACAAGACAAGATACGACAAGACAAGAAAAGAAAAGACAAGACAAAACAAGACAACTTGTCAAGACATGACAAGACATGACAAGACAAGACAAGACAAGACAAGACAAGACAAGACAAGACAAGACAAGACAAGACAAGACAAGACAAGACAAGACAAGACAAGACAAGGCAAGGCAAGGCAAGACAAGGGAAGGCAATACAAGACAAGACAACTTGTCAAGACAAGAGAAGAAAAGACAAGATAAGACAAGACAAGACAAGACAGGACAAAACAAGACAAAACAAAACAAAACAAAAGAAAACAAGACAAGACAATACAATTTCTCATAACAAGACAAGACAAGACAAGGCAATACAAGACAAGGAAAGGCAATACAAGACAAGACAAGACAAGGCAACTTGTCAAGACAAGACAACTGGTTAAGACAAGACAACTTGTCAAGACAAGACAACTTGTCAAGACAAGACAAGAACAAGACAAGGCAAGACAAGACAAGACAAGACAAGACAAGACAAGACAAGACAAGACAAGACAAGAAAAGACAAGACAAGACAAGACAAGACATGACAAGACAAGACAAGACAAGACAAGACAAGACAAGGCAATACAAGACAAGGCAATGCAATACAAGACAAGACAAGGAAAGGCAATACAATACAAGACAAGACAAGACAACTTCTCAATAAATGACAAGAAAAGACAAGACAAGACAAGACAAGACAAGACAAGACAATACAAGACAAGACAAGACAAGACAACTTGTCAAGACAAGACAAGACAACTTGTCAAGACAAGTCAAGACAAGACAAGAAAAGAAAAGACAAGACAAGACAACTTGTCAAGACAAGACAAGACAACTTGTCAAGACAAGACAAGACAAGATAACTCGTCAAGACAAGACAAGACAACTTGTCAAGACAAGACAAGACAACTCGTCAAGACAAGACACGACAACTTATTAAGACAAGACAACTTGTCAAGACAAGACAACTTGCCAAGAAAAGACAACTTGTCAAGACAAGACAAGACAAGATAACTCGTCAAGACAAGACAAGACAACTTGTCAAGACAAGACAACACAACTCGTCAAGACAAGACAACTTATTAAGGCAAGACAAGACAAGACAAGACAAGAAAAGAAAAGACAACTTGTCAAGACAAGACAAGACTAGACAAGGCAAGAGAAGACAAGACAAGACAAGACAAGACAAGACAAGACAAGACAAGACAAGACAAGACAAGAAAATAAAGACAGGACAAAACAAGACAACTTGTCAAGACATGACAAGACATGACAAGACAAGACAAGACAAGACAAGACAAGACAAGACAAGGCAAGACAATACAAGACAAGACAATACAAGTAAAGAAACGACAAGACAAGACAAGACAACTTGTCAAGACAAGACAAGACAAGATAACTCGTCAAGACAAGACAACTTGTCAAGACAAGACAAGACAACTCGTCAAGACAAGACAAGACAACTTATTAAGACAAGACAACTTGTCAAGACAAGACAACTTGCCAAGAAAAGACAACTTGTCAAGACAATACAAGACAAGATAACTCGTCAAGACAAGACAAGACAACTTGTCAAGACAAGACAAGACAACCCGTCAAGACAAGACAAGACCTATATTAAGGCAAGACAAGACAAGACAAGACAAGACAAGACAAGAAAAGAAAAGACAACTTGTCAAGACAAGACAAGACTAGACAAGGCAAGACAAGACAAGACAAGACAAGAAAAGAAAAGACAAGACAAAACAAGACAACTTGTCAAGACATGACAAGACATGACAAGACAAGACAAGACAAGACAAGACAAGACAAGACAAGACAAGGCAAGGCAAGGCAAGACAAGGGAAGGCAATACAAGACAAGACAACTTGTCAAGACAAGAGAAGAAAAGACAAGATAAGACAAGACAAGACAAGACAGGACAAGACAAGACAAAACAAAAGAAAACAAGACAAGACAATACAATTTCTCATAACAAGACAAGACAAGACAAGGCAATACAAGACAAGGAAAGGCAATACAAGACAAGACAAGGCAACTTGTCAAGACAAGACAACTGGTTAAGACAAGACAACTTGTCAAGACAAGACAACTTGTCAAGACAAGACAAGACAAGAACAAGACAGGGCAAGACAAGACAAGACAAGACAAGACAAGACAAGACAAGACAAGACAAGACAAGACAAGACAAGACATGACAAGACAAGACAATACAAGGCAATATAAGACAAGGCAATGCAATACAAGACAAGACAAGACAAGGAAAGGCAATACAATAGAAGACAAGACAAGACAACTTGTCAATAAATGACAAGAAAAGACAAGACAAGACAAGACAAGACAAGACAAGACAAGGCAAGACAATACAAGACAAGACAAGACAAGACAACTTGTCAAGACAAGACAAGACAACTTGTCAAGACAAGTCAAGACAAGACAAGAAAAGAAAAGACAAGACAAGACAACTTGTCAAGACAAGACAAGACAACTTGTCAAGACAAGACAAGACAAGATAACTCGTCAAGACAAGACAAGACAACTTGTCAAGACAAGACAAGACTAGACAAGGCAAGACAAGACAAGACAAGACAAGAAAAGAAAAGACAAGACAACTTGTCAAGACATGACAAGACATGACAAGACAAGACAAGACAAGACAAGACAAGACAAGACAAGACAAGACAAGGCAAGGCAAGGCAAGACAAGGGAAGGCAATACAAGACAAGACAACTTGTCAAGACAAGAGAAGAAAAGACAAGATAAGACAAGACAAGACAAGACAGGACAAGACAAGACAAAACAAAACAAAACAAAACAAGACAAGACAATACAATTTGTCATAACAAGACAAGACAAGACAAGGCAATACAAGACAAGGAAAGGCAATACAAGACAAGACAAGACAAGGCAACTTGTCAAGACAAGACAACTGGTTAAGACAAGACAACTTGTCAAGACAAGACAACTTGTCAAGACAAGACAAGAACAAGACAAGGCAAGACAAGACAAGACAAGACAAATCAAGACAACTTGTCAAGACATGACAAGACATGACAAGACAAGACAAGACAAGACAAGACAAGACAAGACAATACAAGAAAAGAAGCGACAAGACAAGACAACTTGTCAAGACAAGACAAGACAAGACAACTCGTCAAGACAAGACAAGACAACTTGTCAACACAAGACAAGATACGACAAGACAAGACAAGACAACTTATTAAGACAAGACAACTTGTCAAGACAAGACAACTTGTCAAGAAAAGACAACTTGTCAAGACAAGACAAGACTAGACAAGGCAAGACAAGACAAGACAAGACAAGACAAGACAAGACAAGACAAGACAAGACAAGACAAGACAAGTAAAGACAAGACAAGACAAAACAAGACAACTTGTCATGACATGACAAGACATGACAAGACAAGACAAGACAAGACAAGACAAGACAAGACAAGACAATACAAGAAAAGAAGCGACAATACAATACAACTTGTCAATACAAGACAAGACAACTCGTCAAGACAAGACAAGACAACTTGTCAACACCGGACAAGATACGACAAGACAAGACAAGACAACTTATTAAGACAAGACAACTTGTCAAGACAAGACAACTTGTCAAGAAAAGACAACTTGTCAAGACAAGATAACTTGTCAAGATAAGACAAGACAACTTGTCAAGATAAGACAAGACAAGGCAAGACAAGACAAGACAAGACAAGACAAGACAAGACAAGACAAGACAAGACAAGACAAGACAAGACAAGACAAGACAACTTGTCAAGACAAGTCAAGACAAGACAAGACAAGACAAGACAAGATAAGAAAACTTGTCAAGGCAAGACAATACAACTTGTCAAGACAAGACAAGACAAGACAAGACAAGACAAGACAAGACAAGAAAAGACAAGAAAAGACAAGACCAGACAACTTGTCAAGACAAGACAAGACAACTTGTTAAGACAAGACAAGACAAGACAAGGCAAGGCAAGACAAGGCAAGACAAAACAAGACAAGACAAGACAAGACAAGGCAACACAAGACAATATAAGAAAAGACAAGGCAAGAAAAGAAAAGACAAGACAATATAACTTGTCAAGACAAGACAAGACAAGACAAGACAACTTGTCAAGACAAGACAAGACAACTTGTCAAGACAAGACAACTTGTCAAGTCAAGACAATTTGTCAAGACAAGACAAGACGAGACAAGACAGACAAGACAAGACAAGACAAGAAAAGACAAGACAAGACAAGACAAGAAAAGATAAGAAAACTTGTGAAGACAAGACAACGTGTCAAGACAAGATAACTTGTCAAGACAAGACAACTTGTCGAGACAAGACAAGACAAGACAAAACAACTTATCAAGACAACACAAATTGTCAAGACAAGACAAGAACAAGACAAGACAAGACAAGACAAGACAAGACAAGACAAGACAAGACAAGACAAGACAAGGCAAGACAAGGGAAGGCAATACAAGACCAGACAAGGCAAGACAAGACAAGACAGGACAAGACAAGACAAGACAAGACAAGGGAAGGCAATACAAGACCAGATAAGACAAGACAACTTGTCAAGACAAGAAAAGACAAGACAAGACAAGGGAAGGCAATACAAGACAAGACAATACAAGGCAAGACAAGATAAGAAAACTTGTCAAGACAAGACAAGGCAACTTGTCAAGACAAGCCAACTTGTCAAGACAACTTGTCAAGACAAGACAACTTGTCAAGTCTAGACAACTTGCAAGACAAGACAAGACAAGACAAGACAAGACAAGACAATACAATACAAGACAATACAAGATAAGAAAACTTGTCAAGACAAGACAAGACAAGACAAGACAAGACAAGAAAAGACTAGACAAGCCAACTTGTCAAGACAAGACAACTTGTCAAGACAAGACAACTTGTAAAGACAACTTATCAAGACAAGACAACTTATCAAGGCAAGACAAGACAAGACAAGCAAGACAATACAAGACAAGACAAGACAAAACAAGACAAGACAAGAAAAGACAAGACAAGACAAGACAAGATAAGAAAACTTGTCAAGACAAGACAACTTGTCAAGACAAGGCAACTTGTCAAGACAAGACAACTTGTCAAGACAAGACAACTTGTCAAGACAAGACAAGGCAACTTGTCAAGACAAGACAACTTGTCAACACAAGACAAGATAAGACAAGAATAGACAACTTGTCAAGACAATACAAGACAAGACAAGACAAAACAAAACAAGACAAGACAAGAAAAGAAAAGACAATACAAGACAAGACAACTTGTAAAGACAAGACAACTTGTAAAGACAAGACAAGACAAGACAAGACAAGACAAGACAAGACAAGACAATACAAGAAAAGAAGCGACAATACAATACAACTTGTCAAGACAAGACAAGACAACTCGTCAAGACAAGACAAGACAACTTGTCAACACCGGACAAGATACGACAAGACAAGACAAGACAACTTATTAAGACAAGACAACTTGTCAAGACAAGACAACTTGTCAAGAAAAGACAACTTGTCAAGACAAGACAACTTGTCAAGATAAGACAAGACAACTTGTCAAGATAAGACAAGACAAGGCAAGACAAGACAAGACAAGACAAGACAAGACAAGACAAGACAAGACAAGACAAGACAAGACAAGACAAGACAAGACAAGACAAGACAAGACAAGACAAGACAAGACAAGACAAGACAAGATAAGACAACTTGTCAAGACAAGTCAAGACAAGACAAGACAAGACAAGACAAGATAAGAAAACTTGTCAAGCCAAGACAATACAATTTGTCAAGACAAGACAAGAAAAGACAAGACAAGACAAGACAAGACAAGACAAGAAAAGACAAGAAAAGACAAGACCAGACAACTTGTCAAGACAAGACAAGACATGACAAGGCAAGGCAAAACAAGGCAAGACAAAACAAGACAAGACAAGACAAGACAAGGCAACACAAGACAATATAGGAAAAGACAAGGCAAGAAAAGAAAAGACAAGACAATATAACTTGTCAAGACAAGACAAGACAAGACAAGACAACTTGTCAAGACAAGACAAGACAACTTGTCAAGACAAGACAAGACAAGACAAGACACGAAAAGACAAGAAAAGACAAGCCAAGACAAGACAGGACAAGACAAGACAACTTGTCAAGACAAAACAACTTGTCAAGTCAAGACAAGACAACTTGTCAAGACAAGACAAGAAAAGACAAGACAAGACAAGACAAGGCCAGACAACACAACACAACGCAAGACAAGACAAGTTGTCAAGTCAAGACAACTTGTCAAGACAAGACAAGACAAGACAAGACAAGTCAAGAAAAGACAAGAAAAGAAAAGACAAGACAAGACAAGACAAGCCAAGACAAGACAGGACAAGACAAGACAACTTGTCAAGACAAGGAAAGACAAGACAAGACAAGATAAGAAAACTTGTGAAGACAAGACAACGTGTCAAAACAAGATAACTTGTCAAGACAAGACAACTTATCAAGACAACACAAATTGTCAAGACAAGACAAGAACAAGACAAGACAAGACAAGACAAGACAAGGCAAGACAAGGGAAGGCAATACAAGACCAGACAAGACAAGACAAGACAAGACAAGACAAGACAAGACAAGACAAGACAAGACAAGGGAAGGCAATACAAGACCAGACAAGACAAGACAAGACAACTTGTCAAGACAAGACAAGACAAGACAAGACAAGACAAGACAAGACAAGACAAGACAAGACAAGACAAGACAAGACAAGACAAGACTAGACAAGACCAGACAAGACAAGACAAGACAAGACAAGACCAGACAAGAAAAGAAAAGAAAAGACAAGGCAAGACAAGAAAAGACAAGACAAGACAAGGCAAGGCAAGGCAAGACAAGAAAAGGCAAGAAAAGACAAGACTAGACAACTTGTCAAGACAAGACAAGACAACTTGTCAAGACAACTTGTCAAGAAAAGACAAGAAAAGACAAGAAAAGACAAGACAAGACAAGGCAAGACAAGACAACACAAGACAAGACAACTTGTCAAGACAAGACAACTTGTCAAGACAAGACAAGACAAGACAAGCCAAGCCAAGCCAAGACAAGCCAAGCCAAGACAAGACAAGACAAGACAAGACAAGACAAGACAAGACAAGACAAGACAAGACAAGACAAGACAAGACAAGACAAGACAAGACAAGACAAGACTAGACAAGACAAGACAAGACAAGACAAGACAAGACAAGAAAAGAAAAGACAAGACAAGACAAGACAAGACAAGTTGTCAAGTCAAGACAACTTGTCAAGACAAGACAAGACAAGACAAGACAAGTCAAGAAAAGACAAGAAAAGAAAAGACAAGACAAGACAAGACAAGCCAAGACAAGACAGGACAAGACAAGACAACTTGTCACGACAAGGAAAGACAAGACAAGACAAGATAATAAAACTTGTGAAGACAAGACAACGTGTCAAAACAAGATAACTTGTCAAGACAAGACAACTTATCAAGACAACACAAATTGTCAAGACAAGACAAGAACAAGAGAAGACAAGACAAGACAAGACAAGGCAAGACAAGGGAAGGCAATACAAGACCAGACAAGACAAGACAAGACAAGACAAGACAAGACAAGACAAGACAAGACAAGACAAGGGAAGGCAATACAAGACCAGACAAGACAAGACAAGACAAGAAAACTTGTCAAGACAAGACAAGACAAGACAACTTGTCAAGACAAGACAAGACAAGACAAGACAAGACAAGACAAGACAAGACAAGACAAGACAAGACTAGACAAGACCAGACAAGACAAGACAAGACAAGACAAGACCAGACAAGAAAAGAAAAGAAAAGACAAGGCAAGACAAGAAAAGACAAGACAAGACAAGGCAAGGCAAGGCAAGACAAGAAAAGGCAAGAAAAGACAAGACTAGACAACTTGTCAAGACAAGACAAGACAACTTGTCAAGAAAACTTGTCAAGAAAAGACAAGAAAAGACAAGAAAAGACAAGACAAGACAAGGCAAGACAAGACAACACAAGACAAGACAACTTGTCAAGACAAGACAACTTGTCAAGACAAGACAAGACAAGACAAGACAAGCCAAGCCAAGCCAAGACAAGCCAAGCCAAGACAAGACAAGACAAGACAAGACAAGACAAGACAAGACAAGACAAGACAAGACAAGACAAGACAAGACAAGACAAGACAAGACAAGACAAGACAAGACAAGACAAGACAAGACTAGACAAGACAAGACAAGACAAGACAAGACAAGACAAGACAAGACAAGAAAAGAAAAGACAAGACAAGACAAGAAAAGAAAAGACAAGAAAAGAAAAGAAAAGGCAAGACAAGATAAGGCAAGGCAAGGCAAGACAAGACGAGACGAGACAAGACAAGACGAGACGAGACGAGACGAGACGAGACGAGACGAGACGAGACGAGACAAGACAAGACGAGACGAGACGAGAGGAGACGAGACGAGACAAGACAAGACAAGACCTGGCAAGACAAGACAAGACAAGACAAGACAAGACAATACAAGACAAGACAAGACAAGACAAGACAAGACAAGACAAGACAAGACAAGACAAGACAAGACAAGACAAGACAAGACAAGACTAGACTAGACAAGACCAGACAAGACAAGACAAGACAAGACAAGAAAATAAAAGACAAGGCATGACAAGAAATGACAAGACAAGAAAAGAAAAGACAAGAAAAGACAAGGCATGACAAGAAATGACAAGACAAGACAAGAAAAGGCAAGAAAAGACAAGACCAGACAACATGTCAAGACAAGACAAGACAACTTGTCAAGAAAAGACAAGAAAAGAAAAGACAAGACAAACAAGACAAGACAAGACAAGGCAAGACAAGACAAGGCAAGACAAGAAAACAAAAGAAAAGACAAGGCAAGACAAGAAATGACAAGACAAGACAAGGCAAGACAAGAAAACAAAAGAAAAGACAAGGCAAGACAAGAAATGACAAGACAAGACAAGACAAGACAAGGCAATACAAGGCAAGACAAGACAAGACAAGAAAAGAAAAGACAAGACAAGACAAGACAAGAAAAGACAAGACAAGACAAGACAAGCAAAGACAAGACAGGACAAGACAAGACAACTTGTCAAGACAAGGCAAGACAAGACAAGACAAGATAATAAAACTTGTGAAGACAAGACAACGTGTCAAAACAAGATAACTTGTCAAGACAAGACAACTTATCAAGACAACACAAATTGTCAAGACAAGACAAGAACAAGAGAAGACAAGACAAGACAAGACAAGACAAGACAAAACAAGGCAAGACAAGGGAAGGCAATACAAGACCAGACAAGACAAGACAAGACAAGACAAGACAAGACAAGACAAGACAAGACAAGACAAGACAAGGGAAGGCAATACAAGACCAGACAAGACAAGACAAGACAAGAAAACTTGTCAAGACAAGACAAGACAAGACAACTTGTCAAGACAAGACAAGACAAGACAAGACAAGACAAGACAAGACAAGACAAGACAAGACAAGACAAGACAAGACTAGACAAGACCAGACAAGACAAGACAAGACAAGACAAGACAAGACAAGACAAGAAAAGAAAAGACAAGGCAAGACAAGAAAAGACAAGACAAGACAAGTCAAGGCAAGGCAAGACAAGAAAAGGCAAGAAAAGACAAGACTAGACAACTTGTCAAGACAAGACAAGACAACTTGTCAAGACAACTTGTCAAGGAAAGACAAGAAAAGACAAGACAAGACAAGACAAGGCAAGACAAGACAACACAAGACAAGACATTACAAATTGTCAAGACAAGACAACTTGTCAAGACAAGACAAGACAAGACAAGCCAAGCCAAGACAAGACAAGACAAGTCAACACAAGACAAGACAAGACAAGACAAGACAAGACAAGACAAGACTAGACAAGACAAGACAAGACAAGACAAGACAAGAAAAGAAAAGACAAGACAAGACAAGAAAAGACAAGACAAGAAAAGACAAGACAAGCCAAGCCAAGAAAAGAAAAGACAAGACAAGACAAGACAACTTGTCAAGACAAGACAAGACAACTTGTCAAGACAAGACAAGACAAGACAAGAAAAGACAAGAAAAGACAAAACAAAACAAGAAAATAAAAGACAAGGCAAGACAACTTGTCAAGACAAGACAAGGCAACTTGTCAAGAAAAGACAAGACAACTTGTCAAGACAAGACTAGACAACTTGTCAACACAAGACAAGACAAGACAAGACAACACAAGGCAAGACAAGGAAAGGCAAGGCAAGACAAGATAAGACAAGGCAAGACAATATAAGACAAGACAAGACAAGAAAAGATAAGACAAGATAAGATAAAATAAGAAAACTTGTCAAGACAAGACAATACAACTTGTCAAGACAAGACAAGACAAGACAAGACAAGAAAAGACAAAACAAAACAAGAAAATAAAATAAAAGTCAAGACCAGACAAGACAACTTGTCAAGACAAGACAAGACAACTTGTCAAGAAAACTCAAGACAACTTGTCAAGACAATACAAGACAACTTGTCAACACAAGACAAGACAAGACAAGACAAGACAAGGCAAGACAAGGAAACGCAAGGCAAGACAAGATAAGACAAGGCAAGACAATATAAGAAAAGACAAGACAAGAAAAGATAAGACAAGGTAAGATAAAATAAGAAAACGTGTCAAGACAAGACAATACAACTTGTCAACACAAGACAAGACAACTTGTCAAGACAAGACAAGACAACTTGTCAAGACAAGACAAGACAAGGCAAGACAAGACAAGACAAGACAAGACAAGACAAGACAAGACAAGACAAGAAAAGAAAAGAAAAGACAAGACAAGACAAGGCAAGACAAGGCAAGGCAAGACAAAACAAGACGAGACGAGACGAGACTAGACGAGACCTGACGAGACGAGTCAAGACAAGACAAGACAAGACCAGAAAAGGCAAGACAAGACAAGACAAGACAAGACAAGACAAGACAAGGCAAGACAAGACAAGACAAGAAAAGAAAAGAAAAGACAAGTAAAGAAAAGACAAGACAAGGCAAGACAAGGCAAGGCAAGGAAAGGCAAGACATGATGAGACGAGACAAGACGAGACGAGACGAGACGAGGCGAGACGAGACAAGAGAAGACAAGACAAGACAAGACAAGGCAAGGCAAGACAAGACAAGACAAGACAAGACAAGACAAGACAAGACAAGACAAGACAAGACAAGACAAGACAAGACAAGACAAGACAAGACAAGACAAGACAAGACAAGACAAGACAGGACAAGACAAGACAAGACAAGACAAGACAAGGAAAGGAAAGGAAAGGCAAGACAAGACAAGACAAAACAAGACAAGACAAGACAAAACAAGACAAGACAAGACAAGACAAGATAAGATAAGAAAAGAAAAGACAAGGCAAGACAAGAAATGACAAGACAAGAAAAGACAAGATAAGAAAAGAAAAGACAAGACAAGACAACTTGTCACAACAAGACAAGACAACTTGTCACGATAAGACAATACAACTTGTCAAGACAAGACAAGACAACTTGTCAAGACAAGACAAGACAACTTGTCAAGACAAGACAAGGCAAGGCAAGACAAGACAAGACAAGACAAGACAAGACAAGACAAGACAAGAAAAGACAAGACAAGACAAGGCAAGACAAG
Organism: Chrysogorgia sp. JL179-B06; assembly: GCA_035772405.1. Classification (NCBI taxonomy): domain Eukaryota; kingdom Metazoa; phylum Cnidaria; class Anthozoa; order Scleralcyonacea; family Chrysogorgiidae; genus Chrysogorgia; species Chrysogorgia sp. JL179-B06. Next base: position 159,358 of record JAYKKM010000200.1, read on the forward strand.
GCAAGACAAAACAAGACGAGACGAGACGAGACTAGACGAGACCTGACGAGACGAGTCAAGACAAGACAAGACAAGACCAGAAAAGGCAAGACAAGACAAGACAAGGAAAGACAAGGCAAGGCAAGACAAGACAAGACAAGACAAGACAAGACAAGACAAGACAAGACAAGACAAGACAAGACAAGACAAGACAAGGAAAGTCAATACAAGACAAGACAATACAAGGCAAGACAAGACAAGACAAAACAAGACAAGACAAGACAAGACAAGGCAAGACAAGACAAGTCAAGACAAGAAAATACAAGACAAGAAAAGAAAAGTAAAAGACAAGACAACTTGTCAAGACAAGACAAGACAACATGTCAAGACAAGACAAGACAACTTGTCAAGACAAGACAAGACAAGACAAGACAAGACATGACAAGACAAGACAAGACAAGACAAGGCAAGGCAAGACAAGACAAAACAAGACAAGACAAGACAAGACAAGGCAAGACAAGACAAGTCAAGACAAGAAAATACAAGACAAGAAAAGAAAAGACAAGACAAGACAACTTGTCAAGACAAGACAAGACAACATGTCAAGACAAGACAAGACAACTTGTCAAGACAAGACAAGACAAGACAAGACAAGACAAGACATGACAAGACAAGACAAGACAAGACAAGGCAAGGCAAGACAAGACAAGACAATATAAGAAAAGAAAAGACAAGGCAAGAGAAGAAATGACAAGACAAGAAAAGACAAGACAAGAAAAGAAAAGACAAGACAAGACAACTTGTCACGACAAGACAAGACAACTTGTCACGATAAGACAAGACAACTTGTCACGACAAGACAAGACAACTTGTCACGATAAGACAAGACAACTTGTCAAGACAAGACAAGACAACTTGTCAAGACAAGACAAGACAACTTGTCAAGACAAGACAAGACAAGGCAAGACAAGACAAGACAAGAAAAGAAAAGACAAGACAAGACAAGACAAGGCAAGACAAGACAATGCAAGGCAAGACAAAACAAGACGAGACGAGACGAGACAAGACAAGACAAGGAAAGTCAATACAAGACAAGACAATACAAGGCAAGACAAGGCAAGACAAAACAAGACAAGACAAGACAAGAAAAGACAAGACAAGACAAAACAAGACAAGACAAGACAAAAAAAGACAAGACAAGACAAGACAAGACAACTTGTCAAGACAAGACAACTTGTCAAGACAAGGCAACTTGTCAAGACAAGTCAACTGGTAAAGACAAGAAAAGACAAAAAAAGACAAGACAAGACAAGACAAGTCAAGACAAGCCAAGAAAAGAAATACAAGATAAGACAAGACAACTTGTCAAGACAAGACAAGACAAGACAAGACAAAACAAAACAAGACAAGACAAGACAAGACAAGAAAAGACAAGACAAGACAAGACAAGACCAGACAACTTGTAAAGACAAGACAAGGCAACTTGTCAAGATAAAGACAAGACAACTTGTCAGACAAGACCAGACAACTTGTGAAGACAAGACAAGACAAGACAAGACAAGGCAAGACAAGACAAGGCAAGGCAAGACAAGATAAGAAAAGACAAGACAAGACAAGACAAGACAAGACAAGACAAGACAAGACAAGACAAGACAAGACAAGACAAGACAAGACAAGAAAAGTCAAGACAAGAAAATACAAGACAAGAAAAGAAAAGACAAGACAAGACAACTTGTCAAGACAAGACAAGACAACATGTCAAGACAAGACAAGACAAGACAAGAGAAGGCAAGACAAGACAAGACAAGGCAAGGCAAGACAAGACAAGAAAAGACAAGACAAGACAAGACAAGACAAGACAAGACAAGACAAGACAAGACAAGACAAGACAAGACAAGACAAGAAAAGTCAAGACAAGAAAATACAAGACAAGAAAAGAAAAGACAAGACAAGACAACTTGTCAAGACAAGACAAGACAACATGTCAAGACAAGACAAGACAACTTGTCAAGACAAGACAAGGCAAGACAAGGCAAGACAAGACAAGACAAGACAAGACAAGACAAGACAAGAAAAGACAAGACAAGACAAGACAAGACAAGACAAGACAAGACAAGACAAGACAAGACAAGACAAGACAAGACAAGACAAGACAAGACAAGACAAGAAAAGAAAAGAAAAGAAAAGAAAAGAAAAGAAAAGAAAAGAAAAGAAAAGAAAAGAAAAGACAAGGCAAGACAAGATAAGGCAAGGCAAGGCAAGACGAGACGAGACGAGACAAGACGAGACGAGACGAGACGAGACGAGACGAGACAAGACGAGACGAGACGAGACGAGACGAGACGAGACGAGACGAGACAAGACAAGACAAGACCAGGCAAGACAAGACAAGACAAGACAAGACAAGACAAGACAAGGAAAGGCAAGACAAGACAAGACAAGACAAGACAAGACAAGACAAGACAAGAAAATAAAAGACAAGGCATGACAAGAAATGACAAGACAAGAAATGAAAAGACAAGAAAAGACAAGACAAGACAAGACAAGGCAAGACAAGACAAGAAAAGGCAAGAAAAGACAAGACCAGACAACATGTCAAGACAAGACAAGACAACTTGTCAAGAAAAGACAAGAAAAGAAAAGACAAGACAAACAAGACAAGACAAGACAAGGCAAGGCAAGACAAGGCAAGACAAGAAAACAAAAGAAAAGACAAGGCAAGACAAGAAAACAAAAGAAAAGACAAGGCAAGACAAGACAAGAAATGACAGGACAAGACAAGGCAATACAAGGCAAGGCAAGGCAAGACAAGACGAGACAAGACAAGACAAGAGCAGGCAAGACAAGACCAGACAACGAAAGGCAAGACAAGACAAGACAAGACAAGACAAGGCAAGACAAGACAAGACAAGACAAAACAAAACAAAACAAGACAAGAAAAGAAAAGAAAAGACAAGACAAGGCAAGACAAGACAAGACAACTTGTCAATACAAGACAAGACAAGACAAGACAAGACAAGACAAGATAAGACAAGACAAGACAAGACAAGACAAGACAAGACAAGACAATACAAGGCAAGGCAAGACAAGAAAAGGCAAGAAAAGACAAGACCAGGCAACTTGTCAAGACAAGACAAGACAACTTATCAAGACAAGACAAGACAAGAAAAGAAAAGACAAGACAAGACAAGACAAGACAAGACAAGACAAGATAATAAAAGACAAGACAAGAAAATACAAGACAAGCCAAGCCAAGAAAAGAAAAGACAAGACAAGACAACCTGTCAAGACAAGACAAGACAACTTGTCAAGACAAGACAAGACAAGACAAGAAAAGACAACACAAGACAACTTGTCAAGACAAGACAATACAACTTGTCAAGAAAAGACAAGACAACTTGTCAAGACAAGACAAGACAACTTGTCAAGACAAGACAAGACAAGACAAGACAAGACAAGGCAAGACAAGACAAGACAAGACAAGACAAGACAAGACAAGGCAAGACAAGGCAAGGCAAGGCAAGGCAAGACAAGATAAGACAAGATAAGACAAGACAAGACAAGAGAAGAAAAGACAAGGCAAGAGAAAAAAAACCAGAAAAGACAAGACCAGACAACTTGTCAAAACAAGACAAGGCAACTTGTCAAGACAAGATAAGACAAGGCAAGACAAGGCAAGAAAAGTCAAGTCAAGCCAAGACAAGACAAGACAAGACAAGACAAGAAAAGACAAGACAAGACGAGACAAGACAAAACAAGTCAAGACAAGACAAGACAAGACAAGACAAGGCAAGACAATATAAGAAAAGACAAGACAAGGAAAGGAAAGGCAAGGCAAGGCAAGACAAGATAAGACAAGGCAAGACAATATAAGAAAAGACAAGACAAGAAAAGAAAAGACAAGACAATATAACTTGTCAAGACAAGACAAGACAAAACAAAACAAGACAAGACAAGACAAGACAAGACAATTCAAGACAAGACAAGATAAGATAAAATAAGAAAACTTGTCAAGACAAGACAATACAACTTGTCAAGACAAGACAAGATAAGACAAGAAAAGACAAGACAAGAAAAAACAAACAAGAAAGACAAGACCAGACAACTTGTCAAGACAAGACAAGACAACTTGTCAAGACAAGACAAGAAAAGACAAGACAAGACAAGACAAGGCCAGACAACACAACACAACGCAAGACAAGACAAGTTGTCAAGTCAAGACAACTTGTCAAGACAAGACAAGACAAGACAAGACAAGTCAAGAAAAGACAAGAAAAGAAAAGACAAGACAAGACAAGACAAGCCAAGACAAGACAGGACAAGACAAGACAACTTGTCAAGACAAGGAAAGACAAGACAAGACAAGATAATAAAACTTGTGAAGACAAGACAACGTGTCAAAACAAGATAACTTGTCAAGACAAGACAACTTATCAAGACAACACAAATTGTCAAGACAAGACAAGAACAAGAGAAGACAAGACAAGACAAGACAAGGCAAGACAAGGGAAGGCAATACAAGACCAGACAAGACAAGACAAGACAAGACAAGACAAGACAAGACAAGACAAGACAAGACAAGGGAAGGCAATACAAGACCAGACAAGACAAGACAAGACAAGAAAACTTGTCAAGACAAGACAAGACAAGACAACTTGTCAAGACAAGACAAGACAAGACAAGACAAGACAAGACAAGACAAGACAAGACAAGACTAGACAAGACCAGACAAGACAAGACAAGACAAGACCAGACAAGAAAAGAAAAGAAAAGACAAGGCAAGACAAGAAAAGACAAGACAAGACAAGGCAAGGCAAGGCAAGACAAGAAAAGGCAAGAAAAGACAAGACTAGACAACTTGTCAAGACAAGACAAGACAACTTGTCAAGACAACTTGTCAAGAAAAGACAAGAAAAGACAAGAAAAGACAAGACAAGACAAGGCAAGACAAGACAACACAAGACAAGACAACTTGTCAAGACAAGACAACTTGTCAAGACAAGACAAGACAAGACAAGCCAAGCCAAGCCAAGACAAGCCAAGCCAAGACAAGACAAGACAAGACAAGACAAGACAAGACAAGACAAGACAAGACAAGACAAGACAAGACAAGACAAGACAAGACAAGACAAGACAAGACAAGACAAGACAAGACAAGACTAGACAAGACAAGACAAGACAAGACAAGACAAGACAAGACAAGACAAGACAAGAAAAGAAAAGACAAGACAAGACAAGACAAGACAAGTTGTCAAGTCAAGACAACTTGTCAAGACAAGACAAGACAAGACAAGACAAGTCAAGAAAAGACAAGAAAAGAAAAGACAAGACAAGACAAGACAAGCCAAGACAAGACAGGACAAGACAAGACAACTTGTCAAGACAAGGAAAGACAAGACAAGACAAGATAATAAAACTTGTGAAGACAAGACAACGTGTCAAAACAAGATAACTTGTCAAGACAAGACAACTTATCAAGACAACACAAATTGTCAAGACAAGACAAGAACAAGAGAAGACAAGACAAGACAAGACAAGGCAAGACAAGGGAAGGCAATACAAGACCAGACAAGACAAGACAAGACAAGACAAGACAAGACAAGACAAGAAAACTTGTCAAGACAAGACAAGACAAGACAACTTGTCAAGACAAGACAAGACAAGACAAGACAAGACAAGACAAGACAAGACAAGACTAGACAAGACCAGACAAGACAAGACAAGACAAGACAAGACCAGACAAGAAAAGAAAAGAAAAGACAAGGCAAGACAAGAAAAGACAAGACAAGACAAGGCAAGGCAAGGCAAGACAAGAAAAGGCAAGAAAAGACAAGACTAGACAACTTGTCAAGACAAGACAAGACAACTTGTCAAGACAACTTGTCAAGAAAAGACAAGAAAAGACAAGAAAAGACAAGACAAGACAAGGCAAGACAAGACAACACAAGACAAGACAACTTGTCAAGACAAGACAACTTGTCAAGACAAGACAAGACAAGACAAGACAAGCCAAGCCAAGCCAAGACAAGCCAAGCCAAGACAAGACAAGACAAGACAAGACAAGACAAGACAAGACAAGACAAGACAAGACAAGACAAGACAAGACAAGACAAGACAAGACAAGACTAGACAAGACAAGACAAGACAAGACAAGACAAGACAAGACAAGAAAAGAAAAGACAAGACAAGACAAGAAAAGAAAAGACAAGAAAAGAAAAGAAAAGGCAAGACAAGATAAGGCAAGGCAAGGCAAGACAAGACGAGACGAGACAAGACAAGACGAGACGAGACGAGACGAGACGAGACGAGACGAGACAAGACAAGACGAGACGAGACGAGAGGAGACGAGACGAGACAAGACAAGACAAGACCTGGCAAGACAAGACAAGACAAGACAAGACAAGACAAGACAATACAAGACAAGACAAGACAAGACAAGACAAGACAAGACAAGACAAGACAAGACAAGACTAGACTAGACAAGACCAGACAAGACAAGACAAGACAAGACAAGACAAGAAAATAAAAGACAAGGCATGACAAGAAATGACAAGACAAGAAAAGAAAAGACAAGAAAAGACAAGGCATGACAAGAAATGACAAGACAAGACAAGAAAAGGCAAGAAAAGACAAGACCAGACAACATGTCAAGACAAGACAAGACAACTTGTCAAGAAAAGACAAGAAAAGAAAAGACAAGACAAACAAGACAAGACAAGACAAGGCAAGACAAGACAAGGCAAGACAAGAAAACAAAAGAAAAGACAAGGCAAGACAAGAAATGACAAGACAAGACAAGGCAAGACAAGAAAACAAAAGAAAAGACAAGGCAAGACAAGAAATGACAAGACAAGACAAGACAAGACAAGGCAATACAAGGCAAGACAAGACAAGACAAGAAAAGAAAAGACAAGACAAGACAAGACAAGAAAAGACAAGACAAGACAAGACAAGCAAAGACAAGACAGGACAAGACAAGACAACTTGTCAAGACAAGGCAAGACAAGACAAGACAAGATAATAAAACTTGTGAAGACAAGACAACGTGTCAAAACAAGATAACTTGTCAAGACAAGACAACTTATCAAGACAACACAAATTGTCAAGACAAGACAAGAACAAGAGAAGACAAGACAAGACAAGACAAGACAAGACAAAACAAGGCAAGACAAGGGAAGGCAATACAAGACCAGACAAGACAAGACAAGACAAGACAAGACAAGACAAGACAAGACAAGACAAGACAAGGGAAGGCAATACAAGACCAGACAAGACAAGACAAGACAAGAAAACTTGTCAAGACAAGACAAGACAAGACAACTTGTCAAGACAAGACAAGACAAGACAAGACAAGACAAGACAAGACAAGACAAGACAAGACAAGACAAGACTAGACAAGACCAGACAAGACAAGACAAGACAAGACAAGACAAGACAAGAAAAGAAAAGACAAGGCAAGACAAGAAAAGACAAGACAAGACAAGTCAAGGCAAGGCAAGACAAGAAAAGGCAAGAAAAGACAAGACTAGACAACTTGTCAAGACAAGACAAGACAACTTGTCAAGACAACTTGTCAAGGAAAGACAAGAAAAGACAAGACAAGACAAGACAAGGCAAGACAAGACAACACAAGACAAGACATTACAAATTGTCAAGACAAGACAACTTGTCAAGACAAGACAAGACAAGACAAGCCAAGCCAAGACAAGACAAGACAAGTCAACACAAGACAAGACAAGACAAGACAAGACAAGACAAGACAAGACTAGACAAGACAAGACAAGACAAGACAAGACAAGACAAGAAAAGAAAAGACAAGACAAGACAAGAAAAGACAAGACAAGAAAAGACAAGACAAGCCAACCCAAGAAAAGAAAAGACAAGACAAGACAAGACAACTTGTCAAGACAAGACAAGACAACTTGTCAAGACAAGACAAGACAAGACAAGAAAAGACAAGAAAAGACAAAACAAAACAAGAAAATAAAAGACAAGGCAAGACAACTTGTCAAGACAAGACAAGGCAACTTGTCAAGAAAAGACAAGACAACTTGTCAAGACAAGACTAGACAACTTGTCAACACAAGACAAGACAAGACAAGACAACACAAGGCAAGACAAGGAAAGGCAAGGCAAGACAAGATAAGACAAGGCAAGACAATATAAGACAAGACAAGACAAGAAAAGATAAGACAAGATAAGATAAAATAAGAAAACTTGTCAAGACAAGACAATACAACTTGTCAAGACAAGACAAGACAAGACAAGACAAGAAAAGACAAAACAAAACAAGAAAATAAAATAAAAGACAAGACCAGACAAGACAACTTGTCAAGACAAGACAAGACAACTTGTCAAGAAAACTCAAGACAACTTGTCAAGACAATACAAGACAACTTGTCAACACAAGACAAGACAAGACAAGACAAGACAAGACAAGACAAGACAAGACAAGGCAAGACAAGGAAACGCAAGGCAAGACAAGATAAGACAAGGCAAGACAATATAAGAAAAGACAAGACAAGAAAAGATAAGACAAGGTAAGATAAAATAAGAAAACGTGTCAAGACAAGACAATACAACTTGTCAACACAAGACAAGACAACTTGTCAAGACAAGACAAGACAAGGCAAGACAAGACAAGACAAGACAAGACAAGACAAGACAAGACAAGAAAAGAAAAGAAAAGACAAGACAAGACAAGGCAAGACAAGGCAAGGCAAGACAAAACAAGACGAGACGAGACGAGACTAGACGAGACCTGACGAGACGAGTCAAGACAAGACAAGACAAGACCAGAAAAGGCAAGACAAGACAAGACAAGACAAGACAAGACAAGACAAGACAAGACAAAACAAAACAAAACAAGACAAGAAAAGAAAAGAAAAGACAAGACAAGGCAAGACAAGACAAGACAACTTGTCAATACAAGACAAGACAAGACAAGACAAGACAAGACAAGATAAGACAAGACAAGACAAGACAAGACAAGACAAGACAAGACAATACAAGGCAAGGCAAGACAAGAAAAGGCAAGAAAAGACAAGACCAGGCAACTTGTCAAGACAAGACAAGACAACTTGTCAAGACAAGACAAGACAAGAAAAGACAAGACAAGACAAGACAAGACAAGACAAGACAAGACAAGAAAAGACAAGACAAGAAAAGACAAGACAAGCCAAGCCAAGAAAAGAAAAGACAAGACAAGACAACTTGTCAAGACAAGACAAGACAACTTGTCAAGACAAGACAAGACAAGACAAGACAAGACAAGACAAGACAACTTGTCAAGACAAGACAATACAACTTGTCAAGAAAAGACAAGACAACTTGTCAAGACAAGACAAGACAACTTGTCAAGACAAGACAAGACAAGACAAGACAAGACAAGGCAAGACAAGACAAGACAAGACAAGACAAGACAAGACAAGGAAAGACAAGGAAAGGCAATGCAAGGCAAGACAAGATAAGACAAGATAAGACAAGACAAGACAAGAGAAGAAAAGACAAGGCAAGAGAAAAAAAACCAGAAAAGACAAGACCAGACAACTTGTCAAAACAAAGTAAGTCAACTTGTCAAGACAAGATAAGACAAGACAAGACAAGGCAAGACAAGTCAAGTCAAGTCAAGACAAGACAAGACAAGACAAGACAAGAAAAGACAAGACAAGACGAGACAAGACAAAACAAGTCAAGACAAGACAAGACAAGACAAGACAAGGCAAGACAATATAAGAAAAGACAAGACAAGGAAAGGAAAGGCAAGGCAAGGCAAGACAAGATAAGACAAGGCAAGACAATATAAGAAAAGACAAGACAAGAAAAGAAAAGACAAGACAATATAACTTGTCAAGACAAGACAAGACAAAACAAAACAAGACAAGACAAGACAAGACAAGACAATTCAAGACAAGACAAGATAAGATAAAATAAGAAAACTTGTCAAGACAAGACAATACAACTTGTCAAGACAAGACAAGATAAGACAAGAAAAGACAAGACAAGAAAAAACAAACAAGAAAGACAAGACCAGACAACTTGTCAAGACAAGACAAGACAACTTGTCAAGACAAGACAAGAAAAGACAAGACAAGACAAGACAAGGCCAGACAACACAACACAACGCAAGACAAGACAAGTTGTCAAGTCAAGACAACTTGTCAAGACAAGACAAGACAAGACAAGACAAGTCAAGAAAAGACAAGAAAAGAAAAGACAAGACAAGACAAGACAAGCCAAGACAAGACAGGACAAGACAAGACAACTTGTCAAGACAAGGAAAGACAAGACAAGACAAGATAATAAAACTTGTGAAGACAAGACAACGTGTCAAAACAAGATAACTTGTCAAGACAAGACAACTTATCAAGACAACACAAATTGTCAAGACAAGACAAGAACAAGAGAAGACAAGACAAGACAAGACAAGGCAAGACAAGGGAAGGCAATACAAGACCAGACAAGACAAGACAAGACAAGACAAGACAAGACAAGACAAGACAAGACAAGACAAGGGAAGGCAATACAAGACCAGACAAGACAAGACAAGACAAGAAAACTTGTCAAGACAAGACAAGACAAGACAACTTGTCAAGACAAGACAAGACAAGACAAGACAAGACAAGACAAGACAAGACAAGACAAGACTAGACAAGACCAGACAAGACAAGACAAGACAAGACCAGACAAGAAAAGAAAAGAAAAGACAAGGCAAGACAAGAAAAGACAAGACAAGACAAGGCAAGGCAAGGCAAGACAAGAAAAGGCAAGAAAAGACAAGACTAGACAACTTGTCAAGACAAGACAAGACAACTTGTCAAGACAACTTGTCAAGAAAAGACAAGAAAAGACAAGAAAAGACAAGACAAGACAAGGCAAGACAAGACAACACAAGACAAGACAACTTGTCAAGACAAGACAACTTGTCAAGACAAGACAAGACAAGACAAGCCAAGCCAAGCCAAGACAAGCCAAGCCAAGACAAGACAAGACAAGACAAGACAAGACAAGACAAGACAAGACAAGACAAGACAAGACAAGACAAGACAAGACAAGACAAGACAAGACAAGACAAGACAAGACTAGACAAGACAAGACAAGACAAGACAAGACAAGACAAGACAAGACAAGACAAGAAAAGAAAAGACAAGACAAGACAAGACAAGACAAGTTGTCAAGTCAAGACAACTTGTCAAGACAAGACAAGACAAGACAAGACAAGTCAAGAAAAGACAAGAAAAGAAAAGACAAGACAAGACAAGACAAGCCAAGACAAGACAGGACAAGACAAGACAACTTGTCAAGACAAGGAAAGACAAGACAAGACAAGATAATAAAACTTGTGAAGACAAGACAACGTGTCAAAACAAGATAACTTGTCAAGACAAGACAACTTATCAAGACAACACAAATTGTCAAGACAAGACAAGAACAAGAGAAGACAAGACAAGACAAGACAAGGCAAGACAAGGGAAGGCAATACAAGACCAGACAAGACAAGACAAGACAAGACAAGACAAGACAAGACAAGACAAGACAAGACAAGGGAAGGCAATACAAGACCAGACAAGACAAGACAAGACAAGAAAACTTGTCAAGACAAGACAAGACAAGACAACTTGTCAAGACAAGACAAGACAAGACAAGACAAGACAAGACAAGACAAGACAAGACAAGACTAGACAAGACCAGACAAGACAAGACAAGACAAGACAAGACCAGACAAGAAAAGAAAAGAAAAGACAAGGCAAGACAAGAAAAGACAAGACAAGACAAGGCAAGGCAAGGCAAGACAAGAAAAGGCAAGAAAAGACAAGACTAGACAACTTGTCAAGACAAGACAAGACAACTTGTCAAGACAACTTGTCAAGAAAAGACAAGAAAAGACAAGAAAAGACAAGACAAGACAAGGCAAGACAAGACAACACAAGACAAGACAACTTGTCAAGACAAGACAACTTGTCAAGACAAGACAAGACAAGACAAGACAAGCCAAGCCAAGCCAAGACAAGCCAAGCCAAGACAAGACAAGACAAGACAAGACAAGACAAGACAAGACAAGACAAGACAAGACAAGACAAGACAAGACAAGACAAGACAAGACAAGACAAGACAAGACTAGACAAGACAAGACAAGACAAGACAAGACAAGACAAGACAAGAAAAGAAAAGACAAGACAAGACAAGAAAAGAAAAGACAAGAAAAGAAAAGAAAAGGCAAGACAAGATAAGGCAAGGCAAGGCAAGACAAGACGAGACGAGACAAGACAAGACGAGACGAGACGAGACGAGACGAGACGAGACGAGACGAGACAAGACAAGACGAGACGAGACGAGAGGAGACGAGACGAGACAAGACAAGACAAGACCTGGCAAGACAAGACAAGACAAGACAAGACAAGACAAGACAATACAAGACAAGACAAGACAAGACAAGACAAGACAAGACAAGACAAGACAAGACTAGACTAGACAAGACCAGACAAGACAAGACAAGACAAGACAAGACAAGAAAATAAAAGACAAGGCATGACAAGAAATGACAAGACAAGAAAAGAAAAGACAAGAAAAGACAAGGCATGACAAGAAATGACAAGACAAGACAAGAAAAGGCAAGAAAAGACAAGACCAGACAACATGTCAAGACAAGACAAGACAACTTGTCAAGAAAAGACAAGAAAAGAAAAGACAAGACAAACAAGACAAGACAAGACAAGGCAAGACAAGACAAGGCAAGACAAGAAAACAAAAGAAAAGACAAGGCAAGACAAGAAATGACAAGACAAGACAAGGCAAGACAAGAAAACAAAAGAAAAGACAAGGCAAGACAAGAAATGACAAGACAAGACAAGACAAGACAAGGCAATACAAGGCAAGACAAGACAAGACAAGAAAAGAAAAGACAAGACAAGACAAGACAAGAAAAGACAAGACAAGACAAGACAAGCAAAGACAAGACAGGACAAGACAAGACAACTTGTCAAGACAAGGCAAGACAAGACAAGACAAGATAATAAAACTTGTGAAGACAAGACAACGTGTCAAAACAAGATAACTTGTCAAGACAAGACAACTTATCAAGACAACACAAATTGTCAAGACAAGACAAGAACAAGAGAAGACAAGACAAGACAAGACAAGACAAGACAAAACAAGGCAAGACAAGGGAAGGCAATACAAGACCAGACAAGACAAGACAAGACAAGACAAGACAAGACAAGACAAGACAAGACAAGACAAGACAAGGGAAGGCAATACAAGACCAGACAAGACAAGACAAGACAAGAAAACTTGTCAAGACAAGACAAGACAAGACAACTTGTCAAGACAAGACAAGACAAGACAAGACAAGACAAGACAAGACAAGACAAGACAAGACAAGACAAGACTAGACAAGACCAGACAAGACAAGACAAGACAAGACAAGACAAGAAAAGAAAAGACAAGGCAAGACAAGAAAAGACAAGACAAGACAAGTCAAGGCAAGGCAAGACAAGAAAAGGCAAGAAAAGACAAGACTAGACAACTTGTCAAGACAAGACAAGACAACTTGTCAAGACAACTTGTCAAGGAAAGACAAGAAAAGACAAGACAAGACAAGACAAGGCAAGACAAGACAACACAAGACAAGACATTACAAATTGTCAAGACAAGACAACTTGTCAAGACAAGACAAGACAAGACAAGCCAAGCCAAGACAAGACAAGACAAGTCAACACAAGACAAGACAAGACAAGACAAGACAAGACAAGACAAGACAAGACAAGACTAGACAAGACAAGACAAGACAAGACAAGACAAGACAAGAAAAGAAAAGACAAGACAAGACAAGAAAAGACAAGACAAGAAAAGACAAGACAAGCCAAGCCAAGAAAAGAAAAGACAAGACAAGACAAGACAACTTGTCAAGACAAGACAAGACAACTTGTCAAGACAAGACAAGACAAGACAAGAAAAGACAAGAAAAGACAAAACAAAACAAGAAAATAAAAGACAAGGCAAGACAACTTGTCAAGACAAGACAAGGCAACTTGTCAAGAAAAGACAAGACAACTTGTCAAGACAAGACTAGACAACTTGTCAACACAAGACAAGACAAGACAAGACAACACAAGGCAAGACAAGGAAAGGCAAGGCAAGACAAGATAAGACAAGGCAAGACAATATAAGACAAGACAAGACAAGAAAAGATAAGACAAGATAAGATAAAATAAGAAAACTTGTCAAGACAAGACAATACAACTTGTCAAGACAAGACAAGACAAGACAAGACAAGAAAAGACAAAACAAAACAAGAAAATAAAATAAAAGACAAGACCAGACAAGACAACTTGTCAAGACAAGACAAGACAACTTGTCAAGAAAACTCAAGACAACTTGTCAAGACAATACAAGACAACTTGTCAACACAAGACAAGACAAGACAAGACAAGACAAGACAAGACAAGACAAGACAAGGCAAGACAAGGAAACGCAAGGCAAGACAAGATAAGACAAGGCAAGACAATATAAGAAAAGACAAGACAAGAAAAGATAAGACAAGGTAAGATAAAATAAGAAAACGTGTCAAGACAAGACAATACAACTTGTCAACACAAGACAAGACAACTTGTCAAGACAAGACAAGACAACTTGTCAAGACAAGACAAGACAAGGCAAGACAAGACAAGACAAGACAAGACAAGACAAGACAAGACAAGAAAAGAAAAGAAAAGACAAGACAAGACAAGGCAAGACAAGGCAAGGCAAGACAAAACAAGACGAGACGAGACGAGACTAGACGAGACCTGACGAGACGAGTCAAGACAAGACAAGACAAGACCAGAAAAGGCAAGACAAGACAAGACAAGTCAAGACAAGACAAGACAAGACAAGGCAAGACAAGACAAGACAAGAAAAGAAAAGAAAAGACAAGAAAAGAAAAGACAAGACAAGGCAAGACAAGGCAAGGCAAGGAAAGGCAAGACATGATGAGACGAGACAAGACGAGACGAGACGAGACGAGGCGAGACGAGACAAGAGAAGACAAGACAAGACAAGACAAGACAAGACAAGGCAAGGCAAGACAAGACAAGACAAGACAAGACAAGACAAGACAAGACAAGACAAGACAAGACAAGACAAGACAAGACAAGACAAGACAAGACAAGACAAGACAAGACATGACAAGACAAGACAAGACAAGACAAGACAAGGAAAGGAAAGGAAAGGCAAGACAAGACAAGACAAAACAAGACAAGACAAGACAAAACAAGACAAGACAAGACAAGACAAGATAAGATAAGAAAAGAAAAGACAAGGCAAGACAAGAAATGACAAGACAAGAAAAGACAAGACAAGAAAAGACAAGATAAGAAAAGAAAAGACAAGACAAGACAACTTGTCACAACAAGACAAGACAACTTGTCACGATAAGACAATACAACTTGTCAAGACAAGACAAGACAACTTGTCAAGACAAGACAAGACAACTTGTCAAGACAAGACAAGGCAAGGCAAGACAAGACAAGACAAGACAAGACAAGACAAGACAAGACAAGAAAAGACAAGACAAGACAAGGCAAGACAAGACAAGGCAAGACAAAACAAGACGAGACGAGACGAGACTAGACGAGACCTGACGAGACGAGTCAAGACAAGACAAGACAAGACCAGAAAAGGCAAGACAAGACAAGACAAGGAAAGACAAGGCAAGGCAAGACAAGACAAGACAAGACAAGACAAGACAAGACAAGACAAGACAAGACAAGACAAGGAAAGTCAATACAAGACAAGACAATACAAGGCAAGACAAGACAAGACAAAACAAGACAAGACAAGACAAGACAAGGCAAGACAAGACAAGTCAAGACAAGAAAATACAAGACAAGAAAAGAAAAGACAAGACAAGACAACTTGTCAAGACAAGACAAGACAACATGTCAAGACAAGACAAGACAACTTGTCAAGACAAGACAAGGCAAGACAAGGCAAGACAAGACAAGACAAGACAAGACAAGACAAGACAAGACAAAAGCAAGACAAGACAACACAAGACAAGACAAGACAAGACAAGACAAGACAAGAAAAGAAAAGACAAGAAAAGAAAAGAAAAGAAAAGAAAAGACAAGACAAGGCAAGACAAGACAAGGCAAGACAAGACAAGGCAAGGCAAGACAAGACAAGACAAGACAAGACAAGACAAGACAAGACAAGACAAGACAAGACAAGACAAGACAAGGAAAGGCAAGACAAGACAAGACAAGACAAGACAAGACAAGACAAGAAAATAAAAGACAAGGCATGACAAGAAATGACAAGACAAGAAATGAAAAGACAAGAAAAGACAAGACAAGGCAAGACAAGACAAGAAAAGGCAAGAAAAGACAAGACCAGACAACATGTCAAGACAAGACAAGACAACTTGTCAAGAAAAGACAAGAAAAGAAAAGACAAGACAAACAAGACAAGACAAGACAAGCCAAGACAAGACAAGGCAAGACAAGAAAACAAAAGAAAAGACAAGGCAAGACAAGAAAACAAAAGAAAAGACAAGGCAAGACAAGAAATGACAAGACAAGACAAGGCAATACAGGGCAAGGCAAGGCAAGACAAGACGAGACAAGACGAGACGAGACGAGACGAGACAAGACGAGATGAGACAAGACAAGACAAGACAAGAGCAGGCAAGACAAGACAAGACCAGACAACGAAAGGCAAGACAAGACAAGACAAGACAAGCCAAGACAAGACAAGACAAGACAAGACAAGACAAGACAAGACAAGACAAAACAAAACAAAACAAGACAAGAAAAGAAAAGAAAAGAAAAGACAAGGCAAGACAAGACAAGACAACTTGTCAATACAAGACAAGACAAGACAAGACAAGACAAGATAAGACAAGACAAGACAAGACAAGACAAGGCAAGGCAAGACAAGAAAAGGCAAGAAAAGACAAGACCAGGCAACTTGTCAAGACAAGACAAGACAACTTATCAAGACAAGACAAGACAAGACAAGAAAAGACAAGACAAGACAAGACAAGACAAGACAAGACAAGACAAGACAAGACAAGATAATAAAAGACAAGACAAGAAAAGACAAGACAAGCCAAGCCAAGAAAAGAAAAGACAAGACAAGACAAGACAACCTGTCAAGACAAGACAAGACAACTTGTCAAGACAAGACAAGACAAGACAAGAAAAGACAACACAAGACAACTTGTCAAGACAAGACAATACAACTTGTCAAGAAAAGACAAGACAACTTGTCAAGACAAGACAAGACAACTTGTCAAGACAAGACAAGACAAGACAAGACAAGGCAAGACAAGACAAGACAAGACAAGACAAGGCAAGACAAGGCAAGGCAAGGCAAGGCAAGACAAGATAAGACAAGATAAGACAAGACAAGACAAGACAAGAGAAGAAAAGACAAGACAAGGCAAGAGAAAAAAAAACAGAAAAGACAAGACCAGACAACTTGTCAAAACAAGACAAGGCAACTTGTCAAGACAAGATAAGACAAGGCAAGACAAGGCAAGAAAAGTCAAGTCAAGCCAAGACAAGACAAGACAAGACAAGAAAAGACAAGACAAGACGAGACAAGACAAAACAAGTCAAGACAAGACAAGACAAGACAAGGCAAGACAATATAAGAAAAGACAAGATAAGGAAACGAAAGGCAAGGCAAGGCAAGACAAGACAAGATAAGACAAGGCAAGACAATATAAGAAAAGACAAGACAAGAAAAGAAAAGACAAGACAATATAACTTGTCAAGACAAGACAAGACAAAACAAAACAAGACAAGACAAGACAAGACAATTCAAGACAAGACAAGATAAGATAAAATAAGAAAACTTGTCAAGACAAGACAATACAACTTGTCAAGACAAGACAAGATAAGACAAGAAAAGACAAGACAAGAAAAAACAACAAGAAAAGACAAGACCAGACAACTAGTCAAGACAAGACAAGACAACTTGTCAAGACAAGGCAAGACAAGACAAGACAAGATAATAAAACTTGTGAAGACAAGACAACGTGTCAAAACAAGATAACTTGTCAAGACAAGACAACTTATCAAGACAACACAAATTGTCAAGACAAGACAAGAACAAGAGAAGACAAGACAAGACAAGGCAAGGCAAGACAAGGGAAGGCAATACAAGACCAGGCAAGACAAGACAAGACAAGACAAGACAAGACAAGACAAGGGAAGGCAATACAAGACCAGATAAGACAAGACAAGACAAGAAAACTTGTCAAGACAAGACAAGACAAGACAACTTGTCAAGACAAGACAAGACAAGACAAGACAAGACAAGACAAGACAAGACAAGACAAGACTAGACAAGACCAGACAAGACAAGACAAGACAAGACAAGACAAGAAAAGAAAAGACAAGGCAAGACAAGAAAAGACAAGACTAGACAAGTCAAGGCAAGGCAAGACAAGAAAAGGCAAGAAAAGACAAGACTAGACAACTTGTCAAGACAAGACAAGACAACTTGTCAAGACAACTTGTCAAGAAAAGACAAGAAAAGACAAGACAAGACAAGGCAAGACAAGACAACACAAGACAAGACAACTTGTCAAGACAAGACAACTTGTCAAGACAAGACAAGACAAGACAAGCCAAGCCAAGCCAAGCCAAGCCAAGCCAAGACAAGACAAGACAAGACAAGACAAGACAAGACAAGACAAGACAAGACAAGACAAGATAAGACAAGACAAGACAAGACAAGACAAGACAAGACAAGACAAGACAAGACAAGACAAGACAAGACAAGACAAGACAAGACAAGACAAGACTAGACAAGACACGACAAGACAAGACAAGACAAGACAAGACAAGACAAGACAAGAAAAGAAAAGACAAGACAAGACAAGAAAAGAAAAGACAAGAAAAGAAAAGAAAAGACAAGGCAAGACAAGACAAGATAAGGCAAGGCAAGGCAAGACAAGACGAGACAAGACAAGACAAGACGAGACGAGACGAGACGAGACGAGACGAGACGAGACGAGACAAGACAAGACGAGACGAGACGAGACAAGACAAGACAAGACCTGGCAAGACAAGACAAGACAAGACAAGACAAGACAAGACAAGACAAGACAAGACAAGACAAGACAAGACAACTTGTCAAGACAAGACAAGACAACTTGCTTGACAAGACAAGACAAGACAATACAAGACAAGACAAGAAAAGATAAGAAAAGAAAAGACAAGACACGGCAAGAAAAGAAAAGACAAGACAAGACAAGACAACATGTCAAGACAACTTGTTAAGACAAGACAACACAACTTGTCGAGACAAGACAAGACAACTTGTCAAGACAAGACAAGACAAGACAAGACAGGACAAGACAAGACAAGACAAGGCAAGGCAAGACAAGACAAGACAAGACAAGAAAAGAAAAGACAAGAAAAGAAAAGACAAGACAAGGCAAGACAAGGCAAGGCAAGGAAAGACAAGACATGATGAGACGAGACAAGACGAGACGAGACGAGACGAGGCGAGACGAGACAAGACAAGACAAGACAAGACAAGACAAGGCAAGACAAGACAAGACAAGACAAGACAAGACAAGACAAGACAAGACAAGACAAGACAAGACAAGACAAGACAAGGAAAGGAAAGGCAAGACAAGACAAGACAAGACAAAACAAGACAAGACAAGACAAGACAAGACAAGAAAAGAAAAGACAAGGCAAGACAAGAAATGACAAGACAAGAAAAGACAAGACAAGAAAAGAAAAGACAAGACAAGACAACTTGTCACGACAAGACAAGACAACTTGTCACGACAAGACAAGACAACTTGTCAAGACAAGACAAGACAACTTGTCAAGACAAGACAAGACAACTTGTCAAGACAAGACAAGACAAGGCAAGACAAGACAAGACAAGACAAGACAAGACAAGACAAGAAAAGAAAAGAAAAGACAAGACAAGACAAGGCAAGACAAGGCAAGGCAAGACAAAACAAGACGAGACGAGACGAGACTAGACGAGACCTGACGAGACGAGGGAAGACAAGACAAGACAAGACCAGAAAAGGCAAGACAAGACAAGACAAGACAAGGCAAGACAAGACAAGACAAGACAAGAAAAGAAAAGAAAAGAAAAGAAAAGAAAAGAAAAGACAAGACAAGGCAAGACAAGGCAAGGCAAGGAAAGGCAAGACATGATGAGACGAGACAAGACGAGTCGAGACGAGACGAGGCGAGACGAGACAAGAGAAGACAAGACAAGACAAGGCAAGACAAGACAAGACAAGACAAGACAAGACAAGACAAGACAAGACAAGACAAGACAAGACATGACAAGACAAGACAAGACAAGGAAAGGAAAGGAAAGGCAAGACAAGACAAGACAAAACAAGACAAGACAAGACAAGACAAAACAAGACAAGACAAGATAAGATAAGAAAAGAAAAGACAAGGCAAGACAAGAAATGACAAGACAAGAAAAGACAAGATAAGAAAAGAAAAGACAAGACAAGACAAGACAACTTGTCACGACAAGACAAGACAACTTGTCACGATAAGACAAGACAACTTGTCAAGACAAGACAAGACAAGACAACTTGTCAAGACAAGACAAGACAACTTGTCAAGACAAGACAAGACAAGGCAAGACAAGACAAGACAAGACAAGACAAGACAAGACAAGACAAGACAAGACAAGACAAGACAAGAAAAGAAAAGTAAAGACAAGACAAGACAAGACAAGGCAAGACAAGGCAAGGCAAGACAAAACAAGACGAGACGAGACGAGACTAGACGAGACCTGACGAGACGAGTCAAGACAAGACAAGACAAGACCAGAAAAGGCAAGACAAGACAAGACAAGGAAAGACAAGGCAAGGCAAGACAAGGCAAGACAAGACAAGACAAGACAAGACAAGACAAGACAAGACAAGTCAATACAAGACAAGACAATACAAGGCAAGACAAGACAAGACAAAACAAGACAAGACAAGACAAGACAAGACAAGAAAAGACAAGACAAGACAAGACAACTTGTCAAGACAAGCCAACTTGTCAAGACAAGACAACTTGTCAAGACAAGACAACTGGTAAAGACAAGACAAGACAAAAAAAGACAAGACAAGACAAGACAAGACAAGACAAGTCAAGACAAGCCAAGAAAAGAAAATACAAGATAAGACAAGACAACTTGTCAAGACAAGACAAGACAAGACAAGACAAGAAAAGACAAGGCAAGACAAGACAAGACAAGAAAAGACAAGACAAGACAACTTGTAAAGACAAGACAAGACAACTTGTCAAGACAAAGACAAGACAGCTTGTCAAGACAAGACAAGACAACTTGTCAAGACAAGACAAGACAAGAGAAGGCAAGACAAGGCAAGGCAAGACAAGACAAGACAAGACAAGACAAGACAAGGCAAGACAAGTCAATACAAGACAAGACAATACAAGGCAAGACAAGACAAGACAAAACAAGACAAGACAAGACAAGACAAGACAAGAAAAGACAAGACAAGACAAGACAACTTGTCAAGACAAGCCAACTTGTCAAGACAAGACAACTTGTCAAGACAAGACAACTGGTAAAGACAAGACAAGACAAAAAAAGACAAGACAAGACAAGACAAGACAAGTCAAGACAAGCCAAGAAAAGAAAATACAAGATAAGACAAGACAACTTGTCAAGACAAGACAAGACAAGACAAGACAAGAAAAGACAAGGCAAGACAAGACAAGACAAGAAAAGACAAGACAAGACAACTTGTAAAGACAAGACAAGACAACTTGTCAAGACAAAGACAAGACAGCTTGTCAAGACAAGACAAGACAACTTGTCAAGACAAGACAAGACAAGAGAAGGCAAGACAAGGCAAGGCAAGACAAGACAAGACAAGACAAGACAAGACAAGACAAGGCAAGGTGAGGCAAGACAAGACAAGACAAGACAAGACAAGAAAAGAAAAGACAAGACAAGACAAGACAAGAAAAGAAAAGACAAGAAAAGAAAAGAAAAGGCAAGACAAGACAAGACAAGACAAGCCAAGACAAGACAGGACAAAACAAGGCTACATATCAAGACAAGACAAGACAAGACAAGACAAGGCAAGACAAGTCAAGACAAGAGAACTTGTCAAGACAAGGCAACTTGTCAATACAAGACAACTTGTCAAGACAAGACAACTTGTCAAGACAAGACAACTTGTCAAGACAAGACAACTAGTCAAGACAACTTGTAAATACAAGACAAGACAAGACAAGACAAGACAAGACAAGACAAGACTAGACAAGAAAAGAAAAGAAAACACAAGACAAGACAACTTTAAAGACAAGACAAGACAACTTGTCAAGACAAGACAACTTGTCAAGACAAGACAAGACAAGATAAGATAAGAAAACTTGTCAAGACAAGACAAGGCAACCTGTCAAGACAAGCCAACTTGTCAAGCCAACTGGTCAAGACAAGCCAACTTGTCAAGACAAGACAACATGTCAAGACAACTTGTAAAGACAAGACAAGACAAGACAAGACAAGACAAGACAAGACAAGACAAGACAAGACTAGTCAAGAAAAGAAAACAGAAGACAAGAGAACTTTAAAGACAAGACAAAGACAACTTGTCAAGACAAGACAAGACAAGACAACTTGTCAAGACAAGACAAGACAATACTAAAAAAGACAATACAAGACAATACAAGCCAAGACAAGACAAGACAAGACAAGACAAGACAAGACAAGACAAGCCAAGACAAGACGAGACGAGACGAGACGAAACGAGACAAGACAAGACAAGACAATACATGGCAAGGCAAGGCAAGACAAGACAAGACAAGACAAGACAAGACAAGACAAGACAACACAAGGCAAGACAAAACAAAACAACGAAAGGCAATACAAGACAAGACAAGACAAGACATGACAAGACAAGACAAGCCAAGACAAGACAAAACAAAACAAAACAAGACAAGACAAGAAAAGAAAAGACAAGACAAGACAAGAAAGCCAAGACAAGATAAGACAAGACAAGATGTCAAGACAAGACAGACAAGACAATACAAGACAAGACAAGACAAGCCAAGACAAGACAAGACAAGACAAAACAAAACAAAACAAGACAGGACAACTTGTCAAGACAAGACAACTTTTCAAGACAAGAAAAGACAAGACAACTGGTCAAGACAAGACAACTTGTCAAGACAAGACAACTTGTCAAGACAAGACAACTTGTCAAGACAAGACAACTTGTCAAGACAAGACAACTTGTCAAGACAAGACAACTTGTCAAGACAAGACAACTTGTCAAGACAAGACAACTTGTCAAGACAAGACAACTTGTCAAGACAAGACAACTTGTCAAGACAAGACAACTTTTCAAGACAAGACAACTTGTCAAGACAAGACAACTTGTCAAGACAAAACAACTTGTCAAGACAACTTGTCAAGACAACTTGTCAAACAACTTGTCAAGACAACCTGTCAAGACAACTTGTCCAGACAAGACAATATTCGACAAGACAAGACAAGACAACTTGTCAAGACAAGGCAAGACAAGACAACTTATCAAGACAAGACAACTTGTCAAGACAAGACAAGAACAAGACAAGACAAGACAAGACAATTTGTCAAGACAAGACAAGACAACACAAGATAAGAAAACTTGTTAAGACAAGACAACTTGTCAAGACAAGACAACTTGTCAAGACAAGACAACTTGTCAAGACAAGACAACTTGTCAAGACAAGACAACTTGTCAAGACAAAACAATTTGTCAAGACAA
The DNA here is from genome assembly GCA_035772405.1 of Chrysogorgia sp. JL179-B06. NCBI lineage: Eukaryota > Metazoa > Cnidaria > Anthozoa > Scleralcyonacea > Chrysogorgiidae > Chrysogorgia > Chrysogorgia sp. JL179-B06. The sequence goes on from JAYKKM010000200.1 coordinate 183,092, forward strand.
GACAACTTGTCAAGACAAGACAACTTGTCAAGACAAGACAAGACAAGACAAGGCAAGACAAAACAAAACAACGAAAGGCAATACAAGACAAGACAAGCCAAGACAAGACAAAACAAAACAAAACAAGACAAGACAAGAAAAGAAAAGACAAGACAAGACAAGAAAGCCAAGACAAGACAAGACAAGACAAGATGTCAAGACAATACAAGACAAGACAAGACAATACAAGACAAGACAAGACAAGACAAGACAAGACAAGACAAGACAAAACAAAACAAAACAAAACAAGACAGGACAACTTGTCAAGACAAGACAACTTTTCAAGACAAGAAAAGACAAGACAACTGGTCAAGACAAGACAACTTGTCAAGACAAGACAACTTGTCAAGACAAGACAACTTGTCAAGACAAGACAACTTGTCAAGACAAGACAACTTGTCAAGACAAGACTACTTGTCAAGACAAGACAACTTGTCAAGACAAGACAACTTGTCAAGACAAGACAACTTGTCAAGACAAGACAACTTGTCAAGACAAGACAACTTGTCAAGACAAGACAACTTTTCAAGACAAGACAACTTGTCAAGACAAAACAACTTGTCAAGACAACTTGTCAAGACAACTTGTCAAACAACTTGTCAAGACAACCTGTCAAGACAACTTGTCCAGACAAGACAATATTCGACAAGACAAGACAAGACAAGACAACTTGTCAAGACAAGGCAAGACAAGACAACTTTCAAGACAAGACAACTTGTCAAGACAAGACAAGAACAAGACAAGACAAGACAAGACAATTTGTCAAGACAAGACAAGATAACACAAGATAAGAAAACTTGTTAAGACAAGACAACTTGTCAAGACAAGACAACTTGTCATTACAAGACAACTTATCAAGACAAGACAACTTGTCAAGACAAGACAACTTGTCAAGACAAAACAATTTGTCAAGACAAGACAACTTGTCAAGACAAGACAACTTGTCAAGACAAGACAAGACAAGACAAGACAACTTATCAAGACAAGATAACTTGTCAAGGCAAGACATGAACAAGACAAGAGAAAACAAGACAAGACAAGACAAGACAAGACAAGACAAGACAAGACAAGATAAGACAAGACAAGACATGACAAGACAAGACAAGACAAGACAAGGCAAGGCAAGACAAGACAATATAAGAAAAGAAAAGACAAGGCAAGAGAAGAAATGACAAGACAAGAAAAGACAAGACAAGAAAAGAAAAGACAAGACAAGACAACTTGTCACGACAAGACAAGACAACTTGTCACGATAAGACAAGACAACTTGTCAAGACAAGACAAGACAACTTGTCAAGACAAGACAAGACAACTTGTCAAGACAAGACAAGACAAGGCAAGACAAGACAAGACAAGAAAAGAAAAGACAAGACAAGACAAGACAAGGCAAGCCAAGACAATGCAAGGCAAGACAAAACAAGACGAGACGAGACGAGACAAGACAAGACAAGGAAAGACAATACAAGACAAGACAATACAAGGCAAGACAAGGCAAGACAAAACAAGACAAGACAAGACAAGAAAAGACAAGACAAGACAAAACAAGACAAGACAAGACAAAAAAAGACAAGACAAGACAAGACAAGACAACTTGTCAAGACAAGACAACTTGTCAAGACAAGGCAACTTGTCAAGACAAGTCAACTGGTAAAGACAAGAAAAGACAAAAAAAGACAAGACAAGACAAGACAAGTCAAGACAAGCCAAGAAAAGAAATACAAGATAAGACAAGACAACTTGTCAAGACAAGACAAGACAAGACAAGACAAGACAAAACAAAACAAGACAAGACAAGACAAGACAAGAAAAGACAAGACAAGACAAGACAAGACCAGACAACTTGTAAAGACAAGACAAGGCAACTTGTCAAGATAAAGACAAGACAACTTGTCAGACAAGACCAGACAACTTGTGAAGACAAGACAAGACAAGACAAGACAAGGCAAGACAAGACAAGGCAAGGCAAGACAAGATAAGAAAAGACAAGACAAGACAAGACAAGACAAGACAAGACAAGACAAGACAAGACAAGAAAATACAAGACAAGAAAAGAAAAGACAAGACAAGACAACTTGTCAAGACAAGACAAGACAAGACAAGACAAGACAAGACAAGACAAGATAAGACAAGACAAGACATGACAAGACAAGACAAGACAAGACAAGGCAAGGCAAGACAAGACAATATAAGAAAAGAAAAGACAAGGCAAGAGAAGAAATGACAAGACAAGAAAAGACAAGACAAGAAAAGAAAAGACAAGACAAGACAACTTGTCACGACAAGACAAGACAACTTGTCACGATAAGACAAGACAACTTGTCAAGACAAGACAAGACAACTTGTCAAGACAAGACAAGACAACTTGTCAAGACAAGACAAGACAAGGCAAGACAAGACAAGACAAGAAAAGAAAAGACAAGACAAGACAAGACAAGGCAAGCCAAGACAATGCAAGGCAAGACAAAACAAGACGAGACGAGACGAGACAAGACAAGACAAGGAAAGTCAATACAAGACAAGACAATACAAGGCAAGACAAGGCAAGACAAAACAAGACAAGACAAGACAAGAAAAGACAAGACAAGACAAAACAAGACAAGACAAGACAAAAAAAGACAAGACAAGACAAGACAAGACAACTTGTCAAGACAAGACAACTTGTCAAGACAAGACAACTTGTCAAGACAAGGCAACTTGTCAAGACAAGTCAACTGGTAAAGACAAGAAAAGACAAAAAAAGACAAGACAAGACAAGACAAGTCAAGACAAGCCAAGAAAAGAAATACAAGATAAGACAAGACAACTTGTCAAGACAAGACAAGACAAGACAAGACAAGACAAGACAAAACAAAACAAGACAAGACAAGACAAGACAAGAAAAGACAAGACAAGACAAGACAAGACCAGACAACTTGTAAAGACAAGACAAGGCAACTTGTCAAGATAAAGACAAGACAACTTGTCAGACAAGACCAGACAACTTGTGAAGACAAGACAAGACAAGACAAGACAAGGCAAGACAAGACAAGGCAAGGCAAGACAAGATAAGAAAAGACAAGACAAGACAAGACAAGACAAGACAAGACAAGACAAGACAAGACAAGACAAGACAAGACAAGACAAGACAAGAAAAGTCAAGACAAGAAAATACAAGACAAGAAAAGAAAAGACAAGACAAGACAACTTGTCAAGACAAGACAAGACAACATGTCAAGACAAGACAAGACAAGACAAGAGAAGGCAAGACAAGACAAGACAAGACAAGGCAAGACAAGACAAGAAAAGACAAGACAAGACAAGACAAGACAAGACAAGACAAGACAAGACAAGACAAGACAAGACAAGACAAGACAAGACAAGACAAGACAAGTCAAGACAAGAAAATACAAGACAAGAAAAGAAAAGACAAGACAAGACAACTTGTCAAGACAAGACAAGACAACATGTCAAGACAAGACAAGACAACTTGTCAAGACAAGACAAGGCAAGACAAGGCAAGACAAGACAAGACAAGACAAGACAAGACAAGACAAGACAAGAAAAGACAAGACAAGACAAGACAAGACAAGACAAGACAAGACAAGACAAGACAAGACAAGACAAGACAAGACAAGACAAGACAAGACAAGACAAGAAAAGAAAAGAAAAGAAAAGAAAAGAAAAGAAAAGAAAAGAAAAGAAAAGACAAGGCAAGACAAGATAAGGCAAGGCAAGGCAAGACGAGACGAGACGAGACAAGACGAGACGAGACGAGACGAGACGAGACGAGACAAGACGAGACGAGACGAGACGAGACGAGACGAGACAAGACAAGACAAGACCAGGCAAGACAAGACAAGACAAGACAAGACAAGACAAGACAAGACAAGACAAGACAAGGAAAGGCAAGACAAGACAAGACAAGACAAGACAAGACAAGACAAGACAAGAAAATAAAAGACAAGGCAAGACAAGAAATGACAAGACAAGAAAAGAAAAGACAAGAAAAGACAAGACAAGACAAGACAAGGCAAGACAAGACAAGAAAAGGCAAGAAAAGACAAGACCAGACAACTTGTCAAGACAAGACAAGACAACTTGTCAAGAAAAGACAAGAAAAGAAAAGACAAGACAAACAAGACAAGACAAGACAAGGCAAGACAAGACAAGGCAAGACAAGAAAACAAAAGAAAAGACAAGGCAAGACAAGAAAACAAAAGAAAAGACAAGGCAAGACAAGACAAGAAATGACAAGACAAGACAAGGCAATACAAGGCAAGGCAAGGCAAGACAAGACGAGACAAGACGAGACGAGACGAGACGAGACAAGACGAGACGAGACAAGACAAGACAAGAGCAGGCAAGACAAGACAAGACAAGACCAGACAACGAAAGGCAAGACAAGACAAGACAAGACAAGACAAGCCAAGACAAGACAAGACAAGACAAAACAAAACAAAACAAGACAAGAAAAGAAAAGAAAAGACAAGACAAGGCAAGACAAGACAAGACAACTTGTCAATACAAGACAAGACAAGACAAGACAAGACAAGACAAGACAAGACAAGATAAGACAAGACAAGACAAGACAAGACAAGACAAGACAATACAAGGCAAGGCAAGACAAGAAAAGGCAAGAAAAGACAAGACCAGGCAACTTGTCAAGACAAGACAAGACAACTTATCAAGACAAGACAAGACAAGAAAAGAAAAGACAAGACAAGACAAGACAAGACAAGACAAGACAAGATAATAAAAGACAAGACAAGAAAATACAAGACAAGCCAAGCCAAGAAAAGAAAAGACAAGACAAGACAACCTGTCAAGACAAGACAAGACAACTTGTCAAGACAAGACAAGACAAGACAAGAAAAGACAACACAAGACAACTTGTCAAGACAAGACAATACAACTTGTCAAGAAAAGACAAGACAACTTGTCAAGACAAGACAAGACAACTTGTCAAGACAAGACAAGACAAGACAAGACAAGACAAGGCAAGACAAGACAAGACAAGACAAGACAAGACAAGACAAGACAAGGCAAGACAAGGCAAGGCAAGGCAAGGCAAGGCAAGACAAGATAAGACAAGATAAGACAAGACAAGACAAGAGAAGAAAAGACAAGACAAGGCAAGAGAAAAAAAACCAGAAAAGACAAGACCAGACAACTTGTCAAAACAAGACAAGGCAACTTGTCAAGACAAGATAAGACAAGGCAAGACAAGGCAAGAAAAGTCAAGTCAAGCCAAGACAAGACAAGACAAGACAAGACAAGAAAAGACAAGACAAGACGAGACAAGACAAAACAAGTCAAGACAAGACAAGACAAGACAAGACAAGGCAAGACAATATAAGAAAAGACAAGACAAGGAAAGGAAAGGCAAGGCAAGGCAAGACAAGATAAGACAAGGCAAGACAATATAAGAAAAGACAAGACAAGAAAAGAAAAGACAAGACAATATAACTTGTCAAGACAAGACAAGACAAAACAAAACAAGACAAGACAAGACAAGACAATTCAAGACAAGACAAGATAAGATAAAATAAGAAAACTTGTCAAGACAAGACAATACAACTTGTCAAGACAAGACAAGATAAGACAAGAAAAGACAAGACAAGAAAAAACAAACAAGAAAGACAAGACCAGACAACTTGTCAAGACAAGACAAGACAACTTGTCAAGACAAGACAAGAAAAGACAAGACAAGACAAGACAAGGCCAGACAACACAACACAACGCAAGACAAGACAAGTTGTCAAGTCAAGACAACTTGTCAAGACAAGACAAGACAAGACAAGACAAGTCAAGAAAAGACAAGAAAAGAAAAGACAAGACAAGACAAGACAAGCCAAGACAAGACAGGACAAGACAAGACAACTTGTCAAGACAAGGAAAGACAAGACAAGACAAGATAATAAAACTTGTGAAGACAAGACAACGTGTCAAAACAAGATAACTTGTCAAGACAAGACAACTTATCAAGACAACACAAATTGTCAAGACAAGACAAGAACAAGAGAAGACAAGACAAGACAAGACAAGGCAAGACAAGGGAAGGCAATACAAGACCAGACAAGACAAGACAAGACAAGACAAGACAAGACAAGACAAGACAAGACAAGACAAGGGAAGGCAATACAAGACCAGACAAGACAAGACAAGACAAGAAAACTTGTCAAGACAAGACAAGACAAGACAACTTGTCAAGACAAGACAAGACAAGACAAGACAAGACAAGACAAGACTAGACAAGACAAGACAAGACAAGACAAGACAAGACCAGACAAGAAAAGAAAAGAAAAGACAAGGCAAGACAAGAAAAGACAAGACAAGACAAGGCAAGGCAAGGCAAGACAAGAAAAGGCAAGAAAAGACAAGACTAGACAACTTGTCAAGACAAGACAAGACAACTTGTCAAGACAACTTGTCAAGAAAAGACAAGAAAAGACAAGAAAAGACAAGACAAGACAAGGCAAGACAAGACAACACAAGACAAGACAACTTGTCAAGACAAGACAACTTGTCAAGACAAGACAAGACAAGACAAGCCAAGCCAAGCCAAGACAAGCCAAGCCAAGACAAGACAAGACAAGACAAGACAAGACAAGACAAGACAAGACAAGACAAGACAAGACAAGACAAGACAAGACAAGACAAGACAAGACAAGACAAGACAAGACAAGACTAGACAAGACAAGACAAGACAAGACAAGACAAGACAAGACAAGACAAGAAAAGAAAAGACAAGACAAGACAAGAAAAGAAAAGACAAGAAAAGAAAAGAAAAGGCAAGACAAGATAAGGCAAGGCAAGGCAAGACAAGACGAGACGAGACAAGACAAGACGAGACGTGACGAGACGAGACGAGACGAGACGAGACAAGACAAGACGAGACGAGACGAGAGGAGACGAGACGAGACAAGACAAGACAAGACCTGGCAAGACAAGACAAGACAAGACAAGACAAGACAATACAAGACAAGACAAGACAAGACAAGACAAGACAAGACAAGACAAGACAAGACAAGACTAGACTAGACAAGACCAGACAAGACAAGACAAGACAAGACAAGACAAGAAAATAAAAGACAAGGCATGACAAGAAATGACAAGACAAGAAAAGAAAAGACAAGAAAAGACAAGGCATGACAAGAAATGACAAGACAAGACAAGAAAAGGCAAGAAAAGACAAGACCAGACAACATGTCAAGACAAGACAAGACAACTTGTCAAGAAAAGACAAGAAAAGAAAAGACAAGACAAACAAGACAAGACAAGACAAGGCAAGACAAGACAAGGCAAGACAAGAAAACAAAAGAAAAGACAAGGCAAGACAAGAAATGACAAGACAAGACAAGGCAAGACAAGAAAACAAAACAAAAGACAAGGCAAGACAAGAAATGACAAGACAAGACAAGACAAGACAAGGCAATACAAGGCAAGACAAGACAAGACAAGAAAAGAAAAGACAAGACAAGACAAGACAAGAAAAGACAAGACAAGACAAGACAAGCAAAGACAAGACAGGACAAGACAAGACAACTTGTCAAGACAAGGCAAGACAAGACAAGACAAGACAATAAAACTTGTGAAGACAAGACAACGTGTCAAAACAAGATAACTTGTCAAGACAAGACAACTTATCAAGACAACACAAATTGTCAAGACAAGACAAGAACAAGAGAAGACAAGACAAGACAAGACAAGACAAGACAAGACAAAACAAGGCAAGACAAGGGAAGGCAATACAAGACCAGACAAGACAAGACAAGACAAGACAAGACAAGACAAGACAAGACAAGACAAGGGAAGGCAATACAAGACCAGACAAGACAAGACAAGACAAGAAAACTTGTCAAGACAAGACAAGACAAGACAACTTGTCAAGACAAGACAAGACAAGACAAGACAAGACAAGACAAGACAAGACAAGACAAGACAAGACAAGACTAGACAAGACCAGACAAGACAAGACAAGACAAGACAAGACAAGACAAGAAAAGAAAAGACAAGGCAAGACAAGAAAAGACAAGACAAGACAAGTCAAGGCAAGGCAAGACAAGAAAAGGCAAGAAAAGACAAGACTAGACAACTTGTCAAGACAAGACAAGACAACTTGTCAAGACAACTTGTCAAGGAAAGACAAGAAAAGACAAGACAAGACAAGACAAGGCAAGACAAGACAACACAAGACAAGACATTACAAATTGTCAAGACAAGACAACTTGTCAAGACAAGACAAGACAAGACAAGCCAAGCCAAGACAAGACAAGACAAGTAAGACACACAACACAAGACAAGACAAGACAAGACAAGACAAGACAAGACTAGACAAGACAAGACAAGACAAGACAAGACAAGAAAGAAAAGAAAAGACAAGACAAGACAAGAAAAGACAAGACAAGAAAAGACAAGACAAGCCAAGCCAAGAAAAGAAAAGACAAGAAAAGACAAGACAACTTGTCAAGACAAGACAAGACAACTTGTCAAGACAAGACAAGACAAGACAAGAAAAGACAAGAAAAGACAAAACAAAACAAGAAAATAAAAGACAAGGCAAGACAACTTGTCAAGACAAGACAAGGCAACTT